>JBBPDB010000134.1:25041515-25052558 GCA_037974465.1 Brachypetersius altus
TGCAGGACAACCACCTAGCAATGCATTACAATAGTCCAGTCTGGAGGTCATGAATGCGTGAACTAGCTTTTCTGCGTCAGATAGGGATAAGATGCTCCTAAGCTTGGCAATATTTCTAAGATGGAAAAAGGCTGATTGTGATGCTAGAAATATGATTTTCAAAAGACAAGTTACTGTCTAATTCAACTATGCAGTTATTTTACTGGTTATTGTTGTTTATGGGCTCATTACAATTGATCTAAATTTGTCTTTTGATGATGCATGCAGTTAGAGGTGAATATTGCTATTTCACTAACACCAATATCAGTCTTGATACTAATCATTAATATCAATACATATAGATATTTATTATTGACCTGACTCTCCATAGAAAACAAACCATTATTTCAGCAGATCGTGGCTCTTAGAAAAGGGTCGTAGTTTCATGCTTTAAATGTGGTTTCTGGCTCGGTCTCAGTCAGTTCAGATCTACACAGAATGCAACAGGAGTCTCTTTATATTCTGATGAAACACAAGCTCATCTGACACCAGCCAGCTGACTGACCTAAATGTGACACTCCACTACACACGCTACACACGCAACACAAGTCAACAGTCTCTTTTAATCCGTTGAGCACAGATCTATGTGGCATTTGTTAGAAGTGACAGACAGAACAGCAGCTGTCTTCAAGAAAGTTAATTTAGGGGGCCTAATATTATAGTAATTTTTATTTATCAGAATTAGATATTTTTTTAAATTGCTGTACAATAACACAGAGACACAGAGGCATGAACTATATAGAATTTACATTTTTTTAAAAAGTCTGAAAAAAATATGCAGAAATACTCTGAAACATCCTCTGTACAACATATACTATGCTACACAATATGGACACAAGTATTGGGACACACTTGCTTTTCGGGGTTTGGGCTATGGCCCTTACTACCATTGAAGACGTTCTGGACAATGCCATGCTTCCAACTTCGTGGACACAGTTTGGGAAGAATCTTTTCTATTCCAGCATGACTGTGTCCCAGTACACAAAGCCAGCTCCATAAAGACATGGCTGGACATCTTTGGGATAAACTGGAACAGAGATGGTAATCTTCTTGTCCAGTATCAGTGCCTGACCGCATGAATGCTCTACAGAATGAATGGGCACAATTTCCCACAGAAACTCCAAAGTCTTGTGGAAAGCCTTCCAAGAAGAGTAGAAGCTGTTACTGCTGCAAAAGGGGGACCAACTCAAGTCTATGTATTTGAATGCAATATCACACAGTCCCTGTTGGGGAAATGGTCAGGTCTCCCAATGCTTTTGTCCATATAGTGCATATACACAAAATGTTTGGGGTCAGTAAGGGAGGTATATTTTTGTCATGTTTTAATCAATAGTTCATTGCTTATTGACATCAGTTTTCAGAGGTTAAATACTGTGTTTCATAAATTCAGGTCATGTAGACTTGATTGCAGTATTGATTTTTACTAATTACCCTAATTTTTCATAAGTTATCTTTATAAGAAAGTATGGTGGGGGCTCCCGGATGGTGTCGGCCTATCTGTGGGTTGCTGTCCAAGATTGCCCCCCTCTCCTGCTGGTCAGGGTGGGTGTTTGTTAATATAACAGAAAGAGCAGATAGTGTTCTCCGCAAAGCGTGTTGAGCTGTTCGGTGATGTTGCATTAGCAGTAGCTGGGAAAGATGCAGTGGTGCTTCATATGAATCAGAGGAAGCATAAGCTAATGTTCACCCTCTCAGTTTTGGAGCTCAATCATACAAGATGGCAGTGTCATGTGATGAGGGAGACCTATGAAGTATCAGGTCCCAGTATCAGTATCAAGTAGGGAGCTTATTCATACAGTTACATATTTTGTGAAGAAACACAGTGACTAAATATTTTACTTTTATCCAGATTAATTTTCTGTTGTTGCAAAAAAATGTGATCAGAGCCCTTTTGTCCAGTGAAATACCAGCAGAAAAGCTCATCTGATGCAAACCTATGCAACCAGCACGCTGACATAAAGACATGAGGATAAACCATGGAGGCTGGCAATGACTGTAAGTAACTTAGACAGCAATATTTTTTGGTTCTTGGTATATCTTAGTCATTTTGATATGATGTAGTGTACACCTTTTAGCTGATGCGCTATAAAGAAAAGCGAACAACGACTTGACAAATCCAATTTTCCTTCTTCTGTCTTCTCACCAAGTTCAATAACTATGTTCACATAGATAAATTAACTTAATAGATCATTTATACATGTTGCCTGAACAAAATTCAGCTTGCTTTAAACTAAACTTAAATTAGATTAGTTAATTAGTTGTTCAGTATCCCAAGAAAATTTCAACAATGAATGCACAGGACCTCTATACTGGCCGATGTTTGAGTAAGTGGGTGCTAAATATTTGAGCTCTTGAAGGGCTGAATGTTGTCTAGTATTGCCTGAGGAGAATGAATGAAAACACTTTCTTTCATCGCAGCTGTGAAGAGCGTATCTGTTATTCACTGAATCATGGCTTCTTTTTCAGGCCATATCCTTCATCCAGCTGCTCATTGTGTCCCCCTTCTACCAAGATCAAACCGTGAATGCTGTCTTATCAGATCTCCTCATTGGAGAACTGTAAGCAGTTTGCCTTCTAGCTAATTTCTGCTTCCCTTGCCAGTTATGCATGCTTACTTCAGTGAAGGCCCCTTGATTGAGAATTTTTTAGAAAAAGCACAGAGAGAATCCTAACGACATGAGCTGGAGTCGTGATGGCATTATGGGAGTCAAATGCGTCATCTCAGCTAAATGGATGTCTGATGAGCTTTGCTCTTCTGCCTGCCTGTCAGCGTGGACCCTTAACTCTGAAGATGTTTGTGTGCCCTCTTTTTTTTTCCAAAGCAAAGCCTTTTTGTCCAAACCGAGTGCTGTGTCATTAGTTGTCAAGGGGATAAATTGAGGCTGCTCTTCCCCGTGCTGTGTAAGTGCTGGATTTTTGCTGAGCTCCTGCACGCGTCCTTCTTATTTCTGTCCTCCCTCCGAGCTGCTGTTGTGGGGCCTTAGGATACATGCATGTGAATCATAATGAATAAGATTTTCCTAATCTTCCAAAACTTTGGTCACTACAAAAATTTTCATATAGTTAAAAAGTATTAAAGTCAGGTCATAGTTATTGTTTTGTAACTAAACATTTATGGTAACCCAAAACTATTTTTATAATAAAATAATAATAAAATAATACAATGACCTGAAATATTGTAGACTCTTTTTGATTAATATACTTTAGTTTGTTGCAGTCCTAATATGTATTTAGTTCAATAACGGTTTTAGTCTTCATGTCCATTAAAATAAGTGGTATATTTTGTCTATGATAATAGACAAAAGTAAGAACAAAAGAGGAATAAATTAATATGTTCAGCAATATGTTCAGCAAAAGTGTATCCAGCCTTTTTAGAAACAGCTAATAAGCTGAAACCGGTTTAGACTACTTTCTTCTTTCCGAACAAGAACAGGAGCTTGTACACCCACAGTGACCGCAGTGGGCAGAGAATAACAAAAGCGCCACTTTATAGACTAGAAGAAAAAGGAAGTGGATGGTACATTCCTATTCTATCCATTCACACCCACCCCAATAAAAATCACCTGCAGTTTAAGGTGAAAAAATGTGAGTTGGCTTTATCACTGTATCTCCCAGAAAGGTCAGCCTTCATCACTGAGAGCTTTACTACCTCAGCCTAAATAATAAATGGATTCTGGGTACACACTACACTGTTTGTTCATTTTAATTGCGATGTTGGCCTTTGTGAAGGCAATAATATACAAACGTACCTTCTAACCAATCACAAATGTTTTACTGTGAACAGTGATGTTTTGATGAATCTTGTTTATTTAATCCCAATCTATATATCTAGAGGTAATCACAAAATCGAATGTAGAAGCTTTAGCTTAGAAAATAAGTGTTTTTTTTCAACTAGGGAAGCTATACAGTCAACACACAATTTGATATGGTTCAATACACCAATTATATATTGAACAAAGTAAGACTGGAAACAATTTGATACTCTCACAATATGTAGAATGAAGGAAAATGCATGAATTCAGTCGGGGTTGAGCTGGAAGGAGTTGATTGACGCTGGTTGAACACTGTAAACAATGCAGCTATATCAGATTTGCGGAATGTTAACAGAATGCCTATTCTTCATGATGCATTGTCACATGTCTGCATCTTCTAGCGTATAATTTCACAAAGTAATGTTGTACAAATTCACAAACTAAACAATTATTCTAAATGGTTACCATTAAGAAAATTACCCTAAAGTACATGGTCATGTGGTTCCATATATGCTATCAGTTGCCAATTGTGAAAAAATGCTAAGAACAGCCTTGTTTTCTGCTGCCTTCAGTTAACCAGTTAAGGTTTAGCCCAAAAGGCACTTTTACCCTTATTTTTTATTTTTTTTAACTTTGAATTTGTTTACCTTAGTTTAATTAAATTGATATTAAATATTACTTTTATTCTATATACATTTTTGGGATTACTTTTATTGCATACTTTTCTCGCATTTTTTGTGCTTTTATGACGCCCGGGCCTCGTTCGCCATGTGTGTTTATCTCCACAGTATCTTCAAGGTTAATGAGTTTACAATGAAATTGAAGTCTTTTGGTTTTCACTATAAGCAGGTGCTCTTGGAATGTAACCCCCACAAAAAGTGGGGGATTACTGTACATTTAATATTGAGTTAGTCCCCCTTTGAAGCTATAACAGCTTCCACAAGATGTTGGAGGTTCTGTGCAAATTTGTGGCCATTCATTCTGTAGAACATTAATGAAGTCATGCACTGATGTTGGATGAGAAGGTCTGGCTCATCCGTTCCAATTCATCCCAGAGGTTTTGGATGGGGTTGAGGTCAGGACCGGTCAAGTTCTTCCACACCAAACACATCCAACCATGTGTTTATGGACCTTGCTTTGTGAACTGGGACACAGTCATGCAGGAATAGAAACGTTTTTTTCCCCCAAACTGTGTCTACAAAGTTGGAAGCATGGTGTTATCCAAAATGTCCTGGTATGCTGACACAATTTTCCCTGGAAATTACTGACCACCTGAATATAATTAAGCCATTACAAATTCGTAAAACTTTACTATTCGCACATAATTCCATTTGAAATGTATGTTAATAGTTCTTAGGCCAAGTCTGAGCTGTAAAGCATTCAGTTGTGCTGTGTTGAGAATATAAAGGACCTCCTGATCAGTCCATCATTAGGTGCTTCTTGAAAATGTGCAAAGAATTTAAAGAACTGGCCTTCTAATGGCTGCCCAAAACCTGTACATCGTCCCAGCTCTGGGTACAATTGATGGCATTATCATTAATAATGGCACCTGGCTTGAAAACAACCCATGGGAAACACTGCACTCAAACTATTGAATTCACTTGGCTCTGTTTGTTGCACATGCTTAGGTGATTTTTGTCAGAACTCTAGCTGTATACCATGCTCCAGATACTAGCAGTGATCTGTGATAAGGGTTGATCTGGAGAGTTATGCGAGCTGCCACATAGTGACTTCTCTCATGGCATCAATTCTGCACTTTCAATAGATTTCAATAGATTTGAATGGGTGAGGTGGCACACTGTGGTGTAAAACGTTTTTGTCGAGGTAAAACAGTGGACATCTGGAAGAAGCATATGTTCAAGAATCTAAATCATAACCGTTCAGTGGTGTATTCAGTAATTTCAGTCCTGGGGCTGATAGTGGTTTTGTGTCTCACTCATAGTCCGTAGCTCTTTCACTGGCAACTGCAGTGATACACTTAAATGAAACTTCTTCAGTGGTGGGGACGGCAAGCTTTTGGATCTTTTTCTCTACTATTCTGAATGACCTCATCCTGCTGCTATGCTTTCTACTCCTCTGTGTGTGTGTGTGTGTGTGTGTGTGTGTGTGTGTGTGTGTCAGACTGAAGGACCTCCTTTCTGCCAGCTCTCAGTGGGCGTGCTCTGCTGGGTTTGAAGTTTATATGAAGTGCTAATTCCAACGGGTCGGACACTGACGTGCTGAATAATGAATGGCACTGCGGAGGAAATGGAAATAAGGAATAAGCCTGAGAGTAACCGGTGTGCTCATCGCCCATCACAGCCAACAAATACAGGGGCGATTTTGTGGTCACTCATTCCAAAACAAGTCACTCCTGAAGGGGTTAATGTGTGTTTTGACTGATGAGAGTCCAGATGATATAAACAGGCAGTCAGATACAGACAGACAGTCAGATACAGACAGATGGTCAGATTTGGTCTGATAGAGGCCCTCCCTATCCCTGGGGACTGAAATGTGAATTCTATTCACTTGTGTTGCTCTTAAATTATATTGACAATATAATCTTTAGAGGAAACATTTTTTTTCTCCACGCAAAGGCAAAGTTTTGTTCCCAGGCTGTAGGGTCAGAGAGAGAGAGAGAAAAGACAGATATTTTCACCCAACAGTGCACATTATACTTCTCTAGTCAAAAACAAATATAAAAAATGTATTTCTAAGTAAAAAAAAAACTGTGAATTTGATATATGAATTTAATTACACAACAGATTTTATCACTGCAAATTTTATTTTTTTCCACTGACAAGTAGTTTTTCAGCAGCCAGCAAGGTCTCAAGATCTTCTTCTAGTCTGCTGGAAAAGCATCCCCCCTACTTGAGAGAATGCCAAGCGTGTGCAATGCTGAAACAAAAGGGGGAATCTAAAACAAGCGATAGATGTTCTACCCTTTAAAGCCATGATTAGGATTTTTATTCGGTAATTACATGGATTACAATGAGAGATCATTAATCATTAATCATTAATCATAAAATGATGTAATATAGTAATAAACCACGAGAGGCTGTGTGTTACAGTAAGGGTGTTAAAAGGCATGACGTGAAGCGGAGATACAATCATTGTAAGACTCTCAAGTGACTTACTGCTTTTTAAATCGATCAACAAGTGTGATAATTATTTTATTATTAATAACAATACTTCTGCCTTTAAATATACTATTTTAGAATGTATTATTGTCACAAAGCAACCATGGCCTGCTGAAGGAGGATAAGAGTCTTCAGTTATCCATCACTGTATTCATGATATTCCTACCACCCATAATGTATCGCACAAAATATGTGCATAACTTGTAAACAGGACCAGCAGAGCTGTTCTGGATTTAGTGCAGATGAACTGATTTTTACTGACAGCAAAAATGTGGGAACATGTTAAAACTGTGTTAAACTGAGATGATGATGATGTCTGCCAAAGAAGGATGGAAAACTGGATAGCCTGAAAAGTCCAAGAATCGACCAGTATCTTCACAGTGATAAGGCTAGACATAAAGTTGGATGGGTTTTATTGAGGACAGGAGAGGTTCGCACAGCAGGACGCTCCTGCATTGCAAGACCAGGAAGGTCTAATATGTGATTGGTAGGATCTCAGATGAATAATATTCTAAATTCCCTTAAGTGCTGTACAACTTTATCTAGGTATGACGGTTATAGGTTATATCTATGTACAGTGCATCCGGAAAGTATTCACAGCACATCACTTTGTTATATTACAGCCTTATTCCAAAATAGATTAAATAATTTTTTTTCCCTCAGAATTCTACACGCAATTTATTAAAAATAAAAAAATTGAGAAATCACATGTACATAAGTATTCACAGCCTTTGCCATGACGCTCAAAATTGAGCTTAGGTGCATCCTGCTTCCCCTGATCATCCTTGAGGTGTTTCTGCAGCTTAAATGGATTCCACCTGTGGTAAATTCAGTTGACTGGACATGATTTGGAAAGGCACACACCTGTTTATATAAGGTCCCACAGCTGACAGTTTATGTCAGAGCACAAACCAAGCATGAAGTCAAAGGAATTGTCTGTAGACCCCTGAGACAGGATTGTCTCAAGGCACAAATCTGGGGAAGGTTACAAAAAAAGTTCTGCTGCTATGAAGGTCCCAATGAGCACGGTGGACTTCATCATCCGAAAGTGGAAGAAGTTCGAAACTACCAGGACTCTTCCTAGAGCTGGTCACTCTCTCAGAGCTCCAGAGGTCCTCTGTGGAGAGAGGAGAACCTTCCAGAAGGACAACCATCTCTGTAGCAATCCACCAATCAGGCCTGTATGGTATAGTGGCCAGATAGAAGCCTCTGCTTAGTAAAAGACACATGGCAGCCCACCTGGACTTTGCCAAAAGGCACTGAAGGACTCTTAAGAGTGAGAAACAAAATTCTCTGGTCTGATGAGACAAAGATTGAACTCTGATGTGAATGCCAGGCATCACGTTTGGAGGAAACCAGGCACTGCTCATCACCAGGCCAATACCATCCCTACAGTGAAGCATGGTGGTGGCAGCATCATGCTACGGGGATGTTTTCAGCGGCAGGAACTGGGACACTAGTCAGGATAAAGGGAAAGATGACTGCAGCAGTGTACAGAGACCTCCTGGATGAAAACCTGCTCAAGAGCACTCTTGACCTCAGACTGGGGCAACGTCATCTTTCAGCAGGACAACGACCCTAAGCACACAGCCAAGATATCAAAGGAGTGGCTTCAGGATGACTCTGAATGTCCTTGGCCCAGCCAGAGCCCAGACTTGAATCCAATAGAACATCTCTGGAGAAATCTTAAAATGACTGTGCACCGACGCTTCCCATCCAACCTGATGGAGCTTGAGAGGCGCTGCAAATTAATTATTTAAAATGGGAAATAAAAACAGAATTAATTAAATGTGGCATTAATTATTTTAAATTGGAAATAAAAACATTTAAGTAATTATATAAAGATTTAATGACACATCTAAGTAATTATTTATCAGTGTATTTCCCATTTTAAACAAATTTTAATTTAAATGACATTTAATGATTTATTTAATGACATATTTTTATATATAATATTGGCACTCCTGGCATTCCATACTTAAAGGCCAGGCCGTGAAAATAGTTTCTGTTATTAAACCGGTCTGTGACGAAATAAAGGTTAGGGACCGCTGTTATAATGGGTCAGCATGTCAGTACAGATTCACTGAAACGTGTGTGTTTAACTTGAACAGCTTTAACGTCGGAGACCGATAGCCAGTCCAGATCTGCTCCTGTCATTTCTTTAAGTTCTTCAGGATGAGTTCTCCAGGCTTCTTGAAGGATGTTCCAGAGGATGTAGACCACAGGTGCTTTAAAAATACCCCGGCTATTTACATTATCTAAACTGAGTTCATTCCCTTTGTATCTTCATGGCAAGACTCCATGACAACGGCCCTGAGCAAGCTTCTTTTGGTTCAAACAAAACATCTTATCTAACAACCTTTGGCTTGAAAACATAGGGTTTGCACAAAATAACAATTTTGATTAAATCATGTCACTGTGCTCTACTCAAGCTGAGGTCTGATTTCACAACTTTAAGCTTTTGTCAGCAAAATCACATTTCTCTTACGACTCTTTTTAGAAGACATTTAATAGGCAAATGAATTATATGAATATATAATATGAATTATATATAGTTCAGGGGCCTGTACTACGAAGCGCATTTAACTAGGTCTGACTTAACTCGATGGTTAATTGCGAACTGGCACTTGACTAATCACGGCTGTCCCTGGTGGTGTTAATCTACATAGCGTTGATTAGTTGAATCAGCTTTTCAAACCACCGCCCGTTCACCATATTTCGCGGCGGAAGAATGTATGATCATCATGCAAGGCTACGAGGACCACAAATCAGTGCTGCAGTACAACACCACAGCAGCCAACAAATACACGCAGGCTTGTTAGACACGCATTACTGACCGAATAAATGCGTGCGTTGTCTTATGTTCTTAGTCCAGTATTATTAATTAGACTACTAAAATGTTGTCTGAAAATGAATACAACACTTTAAATCAATATAGAGCTAAATAGTTACAGGTCTGGTGTGGGCCTTTTAATTAATTTAATACCCCCTAAAGTGCAATTACTGGGAGGTTATTTCAGATGCAATAGCAATGGGAAGTGTTATTGTCTGCAAAGAAAGATGTAAACACAATTTCAAGCAGTGGTTCATGTGTCAATATTTCTACCCATTATGTGAGATGTAGTGTGTCAGGCTCCAGTTAATAGCTCGTTTCTGTGCTTTACAGTCAATAAGAAATAAGTTGGTGCGAAGGCGACAGGCGGAGTGCCTACTGAAGCTTTCACACCAACAATAGACGGAAGCCCATTATGGAGGGGTAGAGGGAGGTGATAAAAGCAAAACTTTAAATAAATAAACTAAAGCTTAAAATCCAGAAGCTCAAGCATGAAAAGTTATTGTAATACATTCACCAGTCATTCATTAATGTGTGTGCATTACAGAATATTCCCTTTCCGTTCACAGGAATGGGAGCAAATAAACAACGATATGACAAACTTTTAATGTGTTCATAGTCTGTGAAAAACTGCTGTGTGACGGCCTCCCTAACAGCTCACCCTGCGGTCGTCGGTCAAAGTTCCAAAAGTATCAGGGGCATTGGCATCAGGACTGGGGCCGTTACCTCTCCGATGGTGGTTGTAGAACCACACATGCTGACGCCTCCTGACAGTCCCTCTTTGGTCATCTAAGGAATGAATAGCAAAAGCTCATTTTGCTATTGAGATAAGATAAATCTTTGTCATTGTCAGTTAAATACTATTACTAGCACAGTAATAGTAGAATACAAATAATATAAACATTGCACTGGTAGAATACATATGAAAATACAAATTGCACTAGATTTTTACAGTCTATTGCACAATGTGAGAAGGTGTTGCACGATATGGAGACACTGGAGATATTCCACACTATTGTACAGCGGTGGACAAAGTACTCACATTCAGTACTTAAGTGAAAGTACAGATACAACTGGTTAAATGTTACTCCAATACAAGTGAAAGTCATGCAGTCCTTGCTTTTAAAATACTTAAGTATTAAAAGTACTTTTTTCTTTTCACCGCATTGTTGCATTTTTGGCACAACACACCTAATGCCTCTGACGAGCCTGTAGAACATCTGGAATAAGAAATTGGTAAAATGTTACAGAATGAAACACAACCCGAGCTGACGAAGAAAACAAGTCATTTATTTTTAAC
>JBBPDB010000134.1:25052658-25064830 GCA_037974465.1 Brachypetersius altus
GCTGTAATTGCTGCCAAAGGTGCATCAACAAAGTATTGAGCAAAGGCTGTGAATACTTATGTACATGTGATTTCTCAGTTTGTTTGTTTTTAATAAATTTGTAAAAACCTCAAGTAAACTTTTTTCATGTTGTCATTATGGGGTGTTGTGTGTAGAATTCTGAGGAAAAATTAATTTAATCCATTTTGGAATAAGGCTGTAACATAACAAAATGTGGAAAAAGTGATGCGCTGTGAATACTTTCTGGATGCACTGTATATCATATCTGTTTGTTTAGGTTATATCAATATACTGTATATCATTTCCACGTAAATGTAAGGCCATTTCATACACCTATGACTTCTTCATGAATGATTATGTTGCCAATTATGAATGATTTCATTAAAATATCTTAAAAATGACAAAAGAATCGATTAAGAACGTTAAGAACATACATTTGAGTCTTCAGTCGTAGATTTAGCTTTGCTTGGTTCTAATGAAAGCCGCAAGTTGTGTGTGTGTGGTCCCTGAGCTCCTCAAAGACATTTCTATTTAAATAAAACAAGGTAGCCAGATAATCAGCTTAGTTTAAACTCAATTCTTCATCCATCAGTTCACTCCAGTCACAGGCTTTTCAATCACTTCACAACTTAAAGAATCAAATTGTTGTGTTGACCATTTTGCCCATTTTTGGCTAATAACACAAACAGTCAATAAAAAGTAATTACTTAATTATTTTTTTATTGGCTGCTTGTGTTATTTCATAGTTTTGAAGCCTTTACTGTTTTTATAGAAGGCTTTTAAAAAGTGTACCCTGGTATATTCAGTTAATGAAAGCCATCCAGTGTTATTATTCCTTTTTTATGACTACCCACAACCAGGCTGGCAAGATTGTTTTGCTGGAGAGTGTGTGTAACCGAATTGTGTGTAACTCTGTTGACCGGCTCCTGGTTACGTGTGATGAGTTTTTGCTAGGTGTGACCTGCTGTATCATCTGTGTAAATCATGTCTGCTTCCAGAGAGGTGTGTAGTAGTTGTCTTATTTAGCAATGTGGAATGAGTCATTCAGTGCTAACAGATGATCCAGCATTACTCTATAAGCCTTGCATTCCTTAGACCCTCCCTTCTCTGCAGCAACCCCTAAAGCTGATAGGCATCAGCAGGTGCTGATCTGGGTCATAGAACCAGTGTAACAAGTTTTATTCCCACCTGACTGCCTCTGTATGCTCACTACACTCAATCTAATGGACTCACTGTGTTTATTGGTGCACTAGTGGATAACCAGGCCAGCACCTTGTAGCATCGTGCACTGAGGCTGTTATAACTTATGACTGCGCACAGGCAGTTTCACCAGGCCCTCTGTTACCCTGGTGTAAAAGAGTTTATATATAACAATACTTTTCTTTTTCAATTGTCATTAGAAGCCTATAATCAACATTGTTTCATTCAATGGTAGTTAAAGTACCCGAATGGTTTGAGTGCTGATATCACAATCAGGGTGTGATATACATGGCCATAGGCATTATTCCCATTGGAACTGTAACAAAACACTTGATATTGTTTTTTTCACAATAAACCTGGTGAATATTTCATATGTTTAGATTGCCAGTTCAAAGGAATAGCTTGTCAAAAAAGCTTATGTACACAATTTTTTATTATCTCAGCTGTTATCAGTGTCCATTTTCTCTTCTTTATGTTTGAACTGGAACTGCTAGGCCCAAGAAAACAATAGTCACCCAAACTCACTTAAACCACATCTGGCTCACCATTTAAGGTATGGTTTAGGATACCTACTTAGACAAAAGGGTACTTTATAAACCATGTCAGAAGTAGGAATACTGATCTAAAATGATTTTTGTCACAACTGTTACAAAAATGGAGGAATCTTATCCTATATCAGTCCTCACTACCAGACTGTGAACACCAGCCCTGGTGTTGGCTGAAATGGTTACCTAACTTTTTTATAGCTCACAGTAAGTTATGCGGTGTCCTAAACCACATCTACAAGTCTGAATCTCCTTAATGAAGAGTTAACAGATATAGATAAGCTGATATTATTTCATAGTTATATATCAATCTATCTGTTTTTCTCGTATCTCTCTTTTGAACTGCAGTTATGCGCGAATGGACTGGTTTTTCTGTGCACTAACATCATTGGGATATGCACACACTACCCAGCTGAGGTGTCTCAGAGACAGGCCTTCAAAGAGACCAGAGGATATATACAGGCCAGAATACACCTGCAGAGAGAGAACCAGCAACAGGTAAACACACACACAAGGTGTCAAGATGCCGGTCCATACATATCCCTCCACACATATATAAGTATATTATGCTTATATACACTAGTGTATAGTTAGGACTAGCTGTATTCATGTTTTTCCAGAGGTCTGCCAATGTCTGTGAGGTGTTGTATACCACAAACAGTCATCATTCATTTTTAAATGAGCCTCTTTTACCCCTTTATAGGCCGTTTTTGTTACTGTTCAGTTAAGTCTGTTTTGTTCTAATGAACTGCACTGTACTCTGTGTCTCATTCAAAAAGAATTCTGGACAGCAAAGCTCATAATTTCAGTGTGAATGTGTAGGCCTAAACTGCTGTAGGTTGAATAAGTGCTTACATGTAAATGAGGGGTCTTTAATGACATCACAAAACCAATGAATTCCCTATAGACCCGTAATCAATGTTTCTAGATGCACATGAGAAAGAAATGTGCAAGGCAGCTGAGGTGTGTGTGTGTGTAGAAGCTGGTGTGAATGTTAGTGTCACTGAGAGCTTTGGCAGAAATTTGAAAAATAAATATTGTTATTATATGTAGTGTTGAAGGCATCTTTTCATACAAATTTACAAAAGGGTCTTTTTGACTACTAATGAAATAGATGAGTGAGTGTGTTAATAGTAAATATATAAGTATCTCTCTGTAAAAAGAAGTAAAAATGTCATCCCAACTCTAACATTAAAGTTTTAGTTTAATAGAAATTGACATTTTAGTAAAAACAGTTCTTCATAAAGTCAGGACCATTTTACTGAAAAAGGTCTGAAACATATGTTGCCCTTCACAATGGTCATTTTTTCCTGGATTGGCTTACTGTGTTGTTTCTCTGGTACTCCAACACTGCATACAGAAGTATAAAGATCACTGGCTATTCTTAGTAATCAGAACCTCCATATGTCACAATTTTCTCTCTGTTTCTGACACAAACAAATGCAGTCCTTGGCAAGAAGCTCACAAAAACAATTAAAAACTCTCCGACTCTCACCCATCTGATCCCATAAGCGTAAGCACATGCTCGCTGAGGTTCCCTCTGAAACTCTTTCCAGGAGCGCCTGCTGCTTTCAGTGCTGCCACGGCATGTTGCCATGGAGATGAAGGCAGATATCAATGCCAAGAAGGAAGATATGATGTTCCACAAAATCTACATCCAGAAACACGACAATGTCAGGTAAGTAAAGGCCAGCTCAGGACAGGAAGCTTTGGAAAAGTCATTTATTACATAAAAGTAAGAAGTTACAGTGTGGGGTTATACAGTCTGTTGGCACAATCATGGTGGGCACAAATATAGATGGAAACCTGCTGGCCTGTAACGGCAGTTCCATCCACTTAATGCCAGTATTGCAGTATTCCTCACAAATCACTCATTAGGTTTGTACCTCAGGCAACAATACCAGAACGCGAAGCCCATGTGATAAAATTATTCAGAGGTGGGAACTAGTGGGACAATGAATTTAACCCTTTCTTAGGGAGCGTCTTGGTTTTTTGTCCATCTTTAACTCATTATATATAGGAAATTAGTTTTTAAATTTATATTTCAATAGAAGGTAGAAAAGTGTGAATAAAATGTGAAAAAATATGAAAATTTTTATATATTTAATGGAATAAAACATTCAATGTGTTTTAGTTAATTTAACTTGTTTGGTATATTCTCAACTACAGACTCTCACTTTCAGGCTAAAAGGAAGTAAATATGATGTAACTGTGCTAGTAACCTTTGATGGGATGAAAACAGACTCTTTGCAATTTTCTGTTTATCTTTAGATTGGCTACATTTCTCTGTGTAAATGCCAGCTGCTGCGGATTTGTGGTCTAGGTATGGGTGTAATATGGTACAATAATAATAAAATGCTGATTCACATGAGAAATGTCATTCTTATGACCAATGCTTCTCTGTCTCAGGAGAAATATATAATATATCTAAGTACTGTAATAATAATGGACCTGTGGTTTCTAAATTCTTTCACACACACACGCAAGAAGTTCTGGAGATAATGAGAAAAGCATGAGTACTCCATGAGTTCTCCCTCAACGACGATAGACTGCTGAAAGATTTAGATTCAGAAAATGAGCTTTATTTGAAAAGCCCTCAATAGATTATCTACAGACATGTATATTAAACATAATATGAAAGTCTGTTTATCAGCAGCATTATGTTTAGGATTAGGATTTGGACCAGGGCTTGCGGATGAGGGTTAGGTTTTGGGCTGAGGTTAATGGTAAGATAGTGACGTGTTAATTTTTATATATTATGCAATTACTACAACTTATGAAGCACCTGCATTTACTGCATTTACTTACTTGATTAAACAAAGAAAATCTGAGGGTTTGGCTTTCAGGAGCCTATTTTCAGAAATGGTCAAAAATAGCCTAAAAGTCCTTCATTGAGTTCCACAGGATCCACAGAACTATTACAAGGAGACATGAATTAAATTTACATTTAGAATGTTTCTTTCCCTTGAGGGGAAACACTTTTATGGATTATACAATTCAACCACTAGATACATTTGAGCTGCAATAGCCTGTACCTTAAGAGTGTCTAGGGTGGGGGGGTTAACAAATTCAGATATCAAATTTGGCTGCAATCTTCATGGACTTTACATCACTATGGAAACATGGACTTTACATCACTATGGAAACACTATGGAAACATTCATGGACTTTACATCACTATGATTTGTTTAATCAGAGTAGCAGAAAATGTTTATTCCTACTATTTGTCTGTTGTTCATTTGATCCCTATTGTATCCAGGAAATACCTAACAATCACATTCAAGAAGTAGTCATACTTGCAAAGCAAATAAATGATTCAGTGATTCTATTGAAAAAATGAAGGAAATTACAGACGTGTATTTTTTTAGTTCTCAGAAATCATTAAGTCTTCTCTGAAGACCCAGGAGGCCCCAAGGGTTCTGTTCTGCAGTGCAATTTTAAACAGCTAATTTTCCAAGTTGAGTGAAACAGCCGTGTGAGTTTGCTACAAGCCTCAAAAATGCCTTTCTTTAACATCCAGCAGTTGTCCTGGAGTAGAGAGAGAGCTCATATAGTCCGCTCCAGCTGGAAGCATCTGTGTCACATTTGCTCAGGAAGAGCTGAATGCGTAAAATTGCCTGGTTTTACTACAAGGGCAAGGATACTTCTCGCCAAATGTTTTAAATTTTCTCAGCGGAAGGCTCGGGGAAGAGAACAGTGCCATCTGTTGCCCCTCAGTGTGGCGTGCTCTTGGTGGCTTCATTCTGTCACCTTTAGATTGTTGTTGATGAGAACCTCCAGGCTCTGAGCTCTCTAAATAGGCTGGCCAGCCTCTGTTTTTTTATCCTGATTGAGGAATGGAACTCTTCATTGAGAGTGACCCATCTCCGGTCCGTGTCGCAGCGGAAATGATGATTCTTGAACCAACCTCTTTACACCAACCACCATGACCCAGACAAGGCACTTGCGTAATTATTGATCCATTTTCTCCCTCTGTCTAACTTTTGTCCTTGCCTTTTTCCCATTTTTTTTTTGCAGCATCCTCTTTGCAGACATTGAAGGCTTCACGAGTTTGGCATCGCAGTGCACTGCCCAGGAGCTGGTGATGACGCTTAATGAACTTTTTGCTCGTTTCGACAAATTAGCCTGGGTAAGCAAACACCATCAAATCCTAATTAAGCCCACAAGCCTGGGCTGAGCTCCTAACGCTGCCATGTTTTTGTCTCGTGGGTTTTCCTGAATTAAATCTGTCTTTTATTACAAATTCATGATTCATCATCCGAGGCCGAACATCTTACTTGATGTGGTACTGATAATTGTGATGGCCCTACCACTTGAAAAACAATTTTTCAGCCTTGTGTTTTCATTTACGGATCACAGAGGGATATTTCTATATTGAAGACATGTAATAAGAACCTCATTGATTCCTGAATGTCTGATAGGTCTGATAACCCTTTGCCACCTTATCAGTGTGTGCATAGCATTTGGTGAAAATACATGTTGGTCCTATCTGACAATCCTACAGAATACTACAAAACGGCTGTAAAAACAGTTACAGCTGCTGTGGACTTACATATTAGTTACGTAAGCTTAATAAAAAAAAAGACATAGTCAGATGGATGATTGCTATTAATCCTATATTGAAGTCATGTAATAAGAACCTTATTGAATCCACATATTGATTTATGATTGTGTGACAGTATCTAAAATGACAACAAAACTGGGAATTCCACTGATTTTTCAAAATTTCTGAATAAGTTCGCTTAATTAATTTTACTGCATCTAAATATTTAAAAAGTAAAGGGGGCTGACGCTTTTATCCAGAACAACTTACAATCATTAGTTACAGGGACAGTCCCCCTGGAGCAACTGAGGGTTAAGATGTCTTGCTCAAGGACACAGTGGCAGAATGTGGGGGTTTGAACCTGGAACATTGCGATCAGCAGGTTCACAGGTTTTACCCACTAGGCTACTACCACCCACTGCTGCTACTACTGCTTAGAAAGAAAGCCAAGAATATCAAAGAGTATATTTAACAATGATGAAATATAGCTAAACAAAACAAATATAACTGCTCACTTCTTGGGGTATAGCTTTTAGAAACATTAAAAGCTTTGGACATCTGATTAATTTCATCACCACTGAGACTTTGTGGTACTTTCATCACCAGTGAGACATCACAGTTTATTCAGAGTGATTTGTAAGCTTCATGTCAAACCATTCTGGATAAACTTGTTCAGTCTTAGTGGTTGAGTTATGCAGACATTTTAAAAGAATCAATGGAATTCCCCTTTGCTTTTCTCATTTGTGTGTGTGTGTGTGTGTGTGTGTGTGTCTGTGTCTGTGTGTTCTATTAGGAGAACCACTGTCTGAGGATAAAGATCCTGGGGGACTGTTACTACTGTGTATCAGGCTTGCCTGAGCCCAGAGCTGACCACGCTCATTGCTGCGTAGAGATGGGAGTGGATATGATTGAGGCCATCTCGTGAGTCTACTTCTGTTGTGTTTATTTTCTGTTTATTTTCTGAGTTCACAAAAGTGGTAGAAGCACCTTCATGCACAGTGGTGGATTATAGACTATATTTTCAACTTATAAATACCCCCAAAATGAACATGCAAGCAGTGAGAACTACAGTAATATTGAATATTAGTGTAATAAACTAAAATTAATATCATAATAAAATATAATATTGCATAGTCAGCACAATGAAACTGTCACCATCGATATGACACCCCATTCCTAACAATATATTCTGTTGTGTGCGTGTAGCTTGGTGAGAGAGGTGACGGGAGTGAACGTGAATATGCGGGTAGGGATCCACAGTGGGCGCGTGCACTGCGGGGTGCTGGGATTGCGTAAGTGGCAGTTTGATGTGTGGTCCAATGACGTCACATTGGCCAACCAGATGGAGGCTGGAGGCAAAGCAGGGTGAGCCTAAACATTGTCCACCAAGAAACAACCCTCGGACAGATCGCTCTGAACAGACTGCTATGTACACTGCTGTTCAAAAGTTTAAAATCAACACTCACATATTTTCAATCACTTTTTATATATTGAATATGGAACCAAATTTAAAACACAACCAAAAACGTTTTTAAAATAACACTTCATGACAGCTGACATAAACCTACTTAAACATTCATAAAGGCTTATTCCAACATGTGTTAACTCAGATAGGCACTTTTGATGTCATTTAACCGCGGAACATTTTATGACAACTGCTGCTGGTTGGAAAAAAAAGCTTTTATACATGTTTATGTAGGTTTATGTCAGTTGTCAGGACATAAACAGGTTAATGTACGTCATGTAGCTTTACGAATACTGGCATTCCTATAATATCATACATGTCCTGAATGATGAACAGAGCTGTATGTGAGTCCTTAACAATTGAGAAAACAAGAACATCAAGAATAGAGTTATAGCCAAAGGGATCTTTAGTACCTCATAACTGAAATCAAATCTTGAGATATATTTGTAATTTAATAACTTCTTGTCATATTGAATAAAACATCAAAAAGGATCTTCTGGTGTCTAGTTTGTGGTAATAAAACGTATATAGTCTGTTGCTAATGTCCACAGACGCATCCACATCACCAAAGCTACGCTGCAGTATCTGAATGGAGACTATGAGGTGGAGCCGGGTTTCGGAGAAGAGAGAAATGCGTACATTAAAGACAACAACATAGAGACCTTCCTAGTGCTCGGCTGCAGCCAGAAACGGGTCAGTTCTACACGCGGTTTACACTCACATAAGGGATGTAGAAATGCGTCATTGTGTTCCAGCATTGATCTGAAGGTTGCTTTGTTGTTATACAAGAATATGATATGATCATATAAAATGCGAAAGTTTATCTCCAAAGAAATTCTCTTATAAACTGTTTAAAAGGATAAAACGTATGGTGTATTGTTCTTGAGCTATGTGTTAATAGTTCTTCCAGTCACATCAGTGTATTTAAAAAAATCTCATTGATTGAATGAGACGCTCATTGAATGGTTTTCACATACTGTTATTGCAAAAACATAAGAAAAAATGTATTACGCAACTTTGATAAATCTGGAGTTTACCAGAATTACACACAAAACAATTCTGTACCAATGTGGGCTATGAAGTGCTTGACAAATATTGACAAAGATATGGGCTGTGAACTTTATATTGCATATTTCCTTATTGCAAAAGGCTTTGCACTTTTTTATTGGAAGGAGTCAATATTAAAGCAGATTTGAAGTCATGTTTTATCACGAACAACATTATAGCTGTAATGATCTACAGCGGCCAGATCGGCCATGATGTTATGCATAATTTCCCTTGTGTGGTCGTGGTAAAATGTGAGATTTCTTAAAGAATCATAATTGACTTCTCTGCTGCACATACAATGGCTGTAGTAATGTGTAATTTAGTTGTTTGTGTGTGTGTGAAGAAAGAGGAAAAGGCTTTGATGGCCAGGATGCAGCGTGCCAGGGCCAACTCCTCGGATGGTTTAGTGCCACGCTGGGTGCCCGACAGATCCTTCTCCAGGACCAAAGACTCCAAAGTCTTCAGGCAGATGGTGAGCCCTGCACACGCCACACAGCCACTAACACACACACACACACACACACACACACACACTGAATGATGTTTCCACATTTTGTAATAACAGAAGCAAAAGCAACACGTTGTAATTGCATGAGCTTCAAGGCACTTTCTAAGTGTGAATTACTTCTGCTGGATCCTGCGTCTTATCAGCAGTGGGACAGCTTTCCACCAGTGCATTGACGCAAAGTGACGAACCCACCCTAAGCTCAATAGAGGGAAGAATAAAAAATACAATACTAAAAATATCTGAATTAAAATGAAAATAACTTCCACTGTAAAAATATTTGCTGGGCAACGAGTAATATTTGAATCATGATTGATCACATGGTTTTCTGTGATTTATTGTTATTTACTGCATTGTTATACACAAAATGAAATAATGAATTAAAGCGTAGTGTATTTTAAAAGTACTGCTATATGAAGAAAAGAGCAATAACATTTGGTTTGCAAACACTTTAAACAAATAAAGAGCTTTCTAACAGCAGTGATCCCTTTAACACAGTTATACAGCTGCAGCTCAAACATTTCTGTAAGTCTGAACTTAGACATTAATGGAATCAAATCAAATATAAAACAAAAGCTATTTGCCCCTGACAGGGCATTCACATTGTAATGTAGTTTGTTATAGAAAAACAATTTCCCCACAGAGTCAAGAGCTTGAGGGGTGTTCCACTGCAGCTGCAAAAGAGGACCAACTAAATACGAAAGTCTTATATATCTGCAATGTCCTTAAGCTCCCTGTTGGTGTAATGGTCAAGCATCCCAATACTTTTGTTCATAAAATATAGGATAGGATTCCTGACCCCGGTGAGAACCAGCAGAGACTTAGACCACTGTGAGAATAAAAAAAAAAACAGTGTTAATACACAATAAACTAATTGTTGCCGTTAAGTAAATAATGCATTAACGCGATGATAACTTGTTAATTTGCCCAGTTCTAGTAAAAGAACAGTGTATTCTTTTTATTGTCCGTTGCCAACTTTATAAGGGAAGTGTTTGAAATAAAACAAATCACAACTCACAAATTTTTGCGACCTTATTTTGCACTGATTTAATTTCAGTCATAAGTCTTAAGAGCTTACTTGAAGCTGAATTTATTTTTGTATTTGTTATTGAATGTAAATGTAATTAAGTAACTAATTAAATGTAGTAGAATGTAATTACATCTTAATTATATAGCAAAGCAAAAGTAATCTTGACTTCCAGTTCAGTCACCTCTTTCCCTTTGTCTCTCTCTCTCTCTCTCTGTTAAGTTCTCTTTGAGTCCTGAATTTGGCGTTTGCTGTAAAGCAGCCTGTGCTGAGTGTGTGTGTTTTTGTCATTCGCTGTGTTTGCACTGACCACTGTAACTAATCTCTATGTCCTGCCTGTCCCCAGGGCATCGATGAAGCCTCCAGCAAAGACAAGTGAGTAGTGCTTTTATTAGCACTCCAGTTCCCTTGCACAGTCTGGCCCTGCTCCTCATGCTGGGTTACATTTCTGTAGTCTTACTGTAGCGTGTCGTCTCCCTATACCACTGAGACTGCATGATGTGAATATTTATGTAGGGGGTTAAGACCAATAAAACCTTCCTTTGTGTGGCTTTGCATAGAGCCAAGCTGCCTGCTATAAATAGTTAAATAACTTTAGCGTTATGTCAGAACAGTGATTTGCACTACAGCGTTACATCACTGCCATGCAGAGGAGGATCATTATTTGATCCCTTTGCGCTGCATACAAGGAATTTCTGATAACTCCTTCCAAACTCTACAGTACGGCTGTGTGACCTGTTGCTGTCTCTCTGTGGCATGTGTGTGTGTGTGTGTGTGTGTGTGTGTGTGCTCTGATTTCTGTAGCCGATGCACTCAGGAGGCTCTAAACCCCGAAGATGAGGTAGACGAGTTTTTGGGACGTGCCATCGACGCCCGCAGCATCGACCAACTACGCAAAGACCACGTCAAGAAGTTCTTTCTCACATTCCAGACACCGTTTCTAGAGAAAAAGGTCCAAAACACATACGACTATTAACCCCATTTATTTCATTAACTACAGATTTTTGTTCTTGTTTTGTTGAATGAACAACTATAAATGAAAATACTTGAAATAAAACAAGTTTCCTTTATAACATGGAAAGAATATGAAACTGACGTCCCATGTCTGACATCCTATTAACTGGTTGTGTGTTGATGTAGAGTCAAATTCTAGGCTGCGCTTCAACAAAATGCACTAATTACTGTTTTATCATATTGGCAATCACTTAATAGGGCTTAGATTAAATAGATTAAATAAATTAAATAGATTAAGGTCTATTTATTAAACAGAATAAACACTTGTCCGATGATCCACATTGTAATTATAATTATATTTAGATCAGGTGGCTGAATAAAATATATGACATTCATGGATAGTATAAGTCCTCAAATGGTGAAGATTTGTTTGTTAGCAAAGAATATTGAGTTTGTTTTACTAAATATTGGGCGAGTAACATGCAAATGTGGAAAATCTCAATTTGTGTAAAACTTCAATCTGTCAATCACATGAGGCTACAGGGGGGAGGGCAAAGGCCAGCATGTACTCAGCCTAGAGAAACTAGTCCCTGGATATTTCTGTACTCACTGAATAGCAATATCATAGGACAGCTCAGGGAGAACACAGACTTCCAGTTCTGTTATATCACCTAACACAGTGGTTCTCAACCCGGGGGGGCGCGAGTCGGCTACCGGACCGGAGGGAAAAAAAACGCTAAATGCAAATTAAATGTAAATGCCACCTATTTGCACCGATTATAACACAATCAAATCATCCTCGGGGGGGGGGGGGGGCGGCGTTGGGGTGGGTGAACCAGATTTGGGGGGGACCAAATTGGAAAAAGTTGGGAAACAATGGCATAAA
>JBBPDB010000134.1:25071409-25099162 GCA_037974465.1 Brachypetersius altus
GGTGCGGAAAATCATGAGGGGAAACAGGTGCGGCGCAAATCAAGACGGGAGTGATACAAACGGTGCTGGGAGACTTTATAGGGAACAAGGGAGGAAGGGGAGGACAGACATAGGAAAAGCTAATACTCCGGGGAAAGAGAGCGAGGCTGACGGGGAGTGGGAGGTGCGACTGTGACAGGTGCAATATGGGTTTTTACTAGTGCTGGGCCGTTGACTGCGCGAGAATCTTATCGCGCGATAAAAAAAATATCGCCGTTAACTAGTTTTTACCTTTTAAACTCTCAGTCCTGATCATACCTGCATATACTTTGACTGAAGTGCATTTATACTTTCCCACTTAGAAAGAGTCCTCAGACAGAACTAGATAAGACATGATATTCATCAACACGTTTGTCGTTTCTATTTTACTTCCAGTAACCTTCATGGTTTCTCACCTCATCTTCACCACAGGAAAAGCACTGTGGCTGTTTTACCACACAGCATTTTATTTTAATAAATTAATGTATTTAACATTTTTTTATTCATACAGCACCATAAAACTAAAACAGTTCAGGAAGTATATTTGAAAACAATAAGGATCTAGAATGTGCAAAATGTTTTTTGCCCCTTTTTTTTTAAATATCAACTCTAAAACAAGCTTTCTACTGCTTTTGCAACCTTTAAATGTCTAAGAGCTGCCAGAACTGCAGGGTTCCATTCCATTCCAACCCTTTTCTAAGGCTAGGTGTGGGTTAACTAAACTGTTAACTAAAGAATCTGAAAACACATGCCGTTAAGTAGGTTGGTCAGTGCTCTAGTAGTTAACTGTGGCCTGATAGTTTCTGTTTGTTCTACTTTCAGGCTACTGAAGAGAAAGAAGAGATGGAGGAGCTGCAAGCCTACAACCGGCGTCTACTTCACAACATCCTGCCTAAAGACGTGGCTGCCCACTTCCTGGCCCGTGAGCGCCGTAACGACGAGCTGTACTACCAGTCATGTGAGTGCGTGGCTGTGATGTTCGCCTCTATCAGTAACTTCTCTGAGTTCTACACAGAGCTGGAGGCTAATCATGAGGGCGTGGAGTGCCTGAGACTACTCAACGAGATCATCGCCGACTTTGATGAGGTAAAAGAAGGTGAAATGAGGTCGCAGTGATACTAGCTACTTTAACTGTGGCTATGCGGGACATTTTGATGGTTGTAATTTGGCAAGCCTGATCACAGCTGTTTTTTTATGGTTTAATTTCTCCCTTCATTATCATTTAATGGTTTAAATGGTTTTGTTCACATTTGATTGAAATGATTGGGTTTCATGTGAATTAGCATCTGTCTTTTCATGACAATTCATCATCAAACAATAGATCAATCTGCTTAAAGGCTAAAAGTGCCTAAATGCTAAGTTTTGATGAATTAATTATTTACTTGTTGCTGTACTGGGATTCAGGATTTTTAAGAACTTAAAAAAATGCCTTGGATTGACATTCTAGCCTGCATTGTTTTTATTCTTTCATCTGTGATTTTGAGCCACTATAAAAGATAAGTAAAGGGAACCTTAGCAATGCCACTAGCACTCTTGGGATACGAACCTCTGCCCTTCTGATCTCAGGGCGAACTCCTTATCCACTAGACCACCAGCTGCCCATTGAGTTTGAATTGAGTTTGTCAGCTGCGTGGAAGCCTGGCCAAAGTGTTCTCTTCTCTCTCAGTGTTTGTCATCTTTATTTGTCCTCAGATCATCAGTGAGGATCAGTTCAAGCAGCTGGAGAAGATCAAAACAATAGGCAGCACTTATATGGCAGCATCAGGGCTGAACGACTCCACGTATGACAGAGAGGGCCGCTCACACATCTTAGCGCTGGCTGACTATGCCATGAGACTCCGTGAGCAGATGAAACACATCAACGAGCATTCCTTCAACAACTTCCAGATGAAGATTGGTTAGTAACTCTCCTCAGCTGAATCCAGGTTGCAGTTTGTAATTTTGGCTTCTCAGCAGGGGTGAGCAGTAAGGCAAAATTATAACACCGCAGTGTACGATACACTGGTAAACTGAAAACAATGTACAGACTATTTTAAGCATTTCACACACTGTACTGCACTAAATCCAGTGTTTTTTTGCTAATGAAACATATTTGCAGGCATTACAAGTGCATTGTGTGCTGATTTTATAACAGAAAAGCTTATTATGATGTAATCTATCATGACAAAGTATTGATACTGATACTGAAAGTTTAACACAAGGAAAGCTGTTTTATCACTGTGGAGTGGTTCAGTGTTTACTCTATTAAACTCTTTAGATACTGTTTATTGAGCATGTCTGCAAGTTTGAGCATCTCGATAATAGATGGTGTCTTGTTTACTTTTTAACACAGTGTTAAAGCAGACAGTGAGCATATGTATGTATATGCTTTGCAGGTCTGAATATTGGGCCTGTAGTAGCTGGGGTCATCGGTGCCAGAAAGCCTCAGTACGACATCTGGGGGAACACCGTGAATGTGGCCAGTCGAATGGATAGCACAGGAGTGCCTGACTGCATCCAGGTGCCATTTCTAATAAAATATCTGTAAAAACACAGCCTTTCATCAATGGATATGTGTATGTGCCTCATGCTTGGTAACTTACTGATAATGGTTTGATTTTAAAGTAAAGGCTTAAAAATGTAAGCAATGAAAACAATGAAAGCAATGAAGCACAAAATTTAAAGCACATAGATCACGAGCTGTGGTTTATTTCTTTGCATTGAGCACTGCCACCTGTTGTACTCTGAGTGCAACTGCAATCTTAGAATAATGTAGCAATATAAATCAGGACTTCTGTGTTCCTAAGATTCATTCTCCTGGGAGCATTTTAGAGTTATTTTTCTTCTTGGTTAATAATGATCTGTAAGCTAATATTAAACTGTAATGCAAAAGTTAAAATATGTATGTTTTAGGGGGATTGTGGAGAGAGCAGGACATTTGGTCTCTCCTCAAAAAAATCACATATAAATGATACATTCTGTAAAACTTAGATGACGAACTGGTATAAGATTTGCCAGTAGGGCTGATAATGGGGAAAGATGCCCCTTTGTATGATTATCATCTTTGTGCCCGACTAACAAAGGTGCCTGCTGTTACAGATTATTTCTCTTAAGTGTGCTTTGGATTATGTTTTCGAATTGAAGCCTGTTATGACCAGAAAAGAAGTACAAGTACAAGGGGTTACGTTCCAAGAGCACTCGCATATAGTAAAAAAAAAAGCATTGTTGTGTTTTGGTTTTTAAAATATGCCTAAAAATATAATCCCTAAATATGCCATCAGGCATGCTCCCAGAACGCTTTACTTTCATTTAAAACTGAGTTTAATATATTACCCTTAAAGATAAATGTAAAGGTAAACCCTTTTAATTTAAATTCCCCACCAAGATATGTAACTCGGAAGGTCGCTAGCCAAAAGTATTGGGACACAGCGGCAAGGTGAACGGTTTTTGGGGAAAAACCTGGAGTGCACCGCAGAGAAATCGCGCTTGGAGCGCGGGGGCTCAACCCAGGTCTGAAATTTAAAAAATGTGGTTCCAGGTTGGCTATAGTCTGCCCCGAGTCCCTTTGTGTGAAAACACACAATAAAAGCATATTTGGAGGATATTTGCCGTTTCCACGTTATAGTGGGGATTTCCGAGAAAAACTACAAGTTAAAAAAAAAAAGTTCTCAAAGAAAAATCTGGGTGTGTCTGAGACTCCTGATACGCATAAAACGGGTTTTTTTTTTTTATTATTGATATTTCCAATATGGAGAGATTTTGCTGCTCAGGAAAAATGATTGATTGTGTGAATGATTGAAATTATTTTTGTTAAGCAGCGAGCTGAACTGTGTTTTTGATTCAGATCACTGTGATTCAGACCTGTGTGTAGAATAGGGCATACTTTTTTCCTGTGCCCTATTCACACACACACACACACACACACACACACACACACACACACACACACACACACACATTCCTAGCTGTATTTACTCAATGCAACTTATAAAATTCAAATGAAAGATTTAACAGTTCTGAGAAAAAATAAAAGTGAAAAATAAGAATCACTGATACAGATAAAGGATCACTCCCTTTGACTGTTCAAGTTCAGTCAAACTGGCCTGCAATCTTAAGGTCAATCCACAGATTTCCAATAGTGTTTAAGCCTGGTCTCTGACTAGGTCATGCAGGGACATTCACCATTTTCTCCTTCAGCCAGTGTGGCCAGTTTTACTGTGTGATTTGGGATTTTTGTCGGAAGGTGAACCTTTTTCCCATTGACAACTGCAGAGAGCAGCTTTGTGGCAGAGAATGTTTTTTCTCGTGAATTTAGCAGTATTCTGAGGCCAAGTAGTTAAATGTTGGTCTCGACTGACCATAACACTGTTTTTCCACTTGGCCTCAGAATCTTCAAGGAGCCCAATTAAGACTTAATGTGTTCTTCTCTTGAGGAATGGCTTTTTTTCTTGCAGCCCATCATACAAGCCACACTCGTTAAAGTATTGTCACATGCACTCAATGACCACTTATTCCCATTAATTCATGTTACTGTTTCAAAGTTGCCAAAGGCCTCTTGGTGGCCTCTGACCAGTTTCCTTCTTGGTCTACCATCCAGTTTGGAGGGACAGCCTGGTTCGGGAGGATTTCAGTAGTACCAAACAGTTTCCTTTTGGATTGATAAAGCCTCTTAATATTTGTCTTAATCTTCTGTCTTTTGTGTGTGTCACAACTTTATATCTGAGATCTTTTGACAGTGACTTGCCCAAGTTCTGGAATGTTCAAGATATGCTTGTTTCTATGCTGTACTAATTAAAATGATTGAACATCATTTGGCTTGGTGTGTTTTGGAGAAGATGAAGTGTTACACCTTATTGAGTTTACAGGTACTTTTAGGTGGTGGTGAACCTTTATCCATCTCAGTGATTATTTTGCTCAGTGATTATTTTTGCTCTAATCTGTTGCTATCATATCTTTCACTTGGATGTTGTAAGTTGCTTTGAATGAATACAGCTGGAAAGTATAAACTACTAGAATGCTTACTGTACTTGGTGCCAGCTCAAAGAAGAAACCAGTGGTATCCATACTCATCAGCTATTTTGACTACGTTTTTAGGCCTAAGGCTCATCTCTCTATTATATGGATCTGACTGGTCAAGTGTTGCTGCTTAAAAATGTACACTATATGGACATAAGTATTGGGGCACACCAGTTTTTTAGCGTTTGGGCTAGGCCCCTTACTTCCCCCAAGATGTTTTGGACACCACCATGTTTCTAACTTTGTGAATACAGTTTGGGGAAGAACCTTTTCTATTCCAGCCTCAGCCTCAAGGCAAGGTCCATAAAGACATGATGTAGTGACTGGCCCACACAGAGCCCTGACCTCACCTTCGGGGTGAACTGGAATGGAGATTGTGACCAACATCAGTGCCTGACTTTATAAATGCTCTACAGAATGAATGAGCAGAGATTCCCACAGAAACACTTCCAAGAAGAGTGGAAGCTGTTATATTTGCATGAGGGACCAAGACTATTTGAATTCAATATCATTAAAGTCCCTGTCGGTGTAATGGTCAAGTGTCCCAGTACTTATGTCCGTACAGCTGAAAAGGGGGCGACACACATATGCACTCGCATGTAGTAGTGATCAAAATATAATAACCTCGCTTTCACTGTGAACTGATAACAACCTTTTGTTCCTACAGGTGACCTCTGATTTGTACCAAGTGCTCGTCAACAAGGGCTACCAGCTGGAGTGCCGTGGCCTTGTCAAAGTGAAGGGAAAAGGAGAGATGACCACGTACTTTCTCAACAGTGGCCCCTCCAACAGTTAGCACTGACCAAAAGCCTCTGGCTGCACTGAAATGAAGGAGAGAGCACAGTATGCTCAGAAGCGTACTGTTCTTGTCCTGTTGGAGTATAACCACTGAGGAGCTAAACAGTGGTCATCTATTGTATTTAAAATATGCACACACTGAGAATATGTTCTCATTCTTAGCTGCTCTCATAGACTGCCTGAAACAGTGAGCTGTCTAAGCGCTCTTGCCTTAGATGGAGATGACTTCACAAGAGGCCACATTTTCATTTATTTTGTCAGCAAGATTGTTCTATGCTAAAATGTGGATTCTTTATTTATTTTCATTTCGACTGATTTTGAAAGAAAACAACAACACACAGATAGATAGATAGATATATGCAAGGATAAATAATTCGAAAGCAAATGACCAAAGAACAAAAAATGTGCGATTCAGTAACACTACCCGTGTTTGATATGTCAGCAATCATCTGATTTTTCCCCTATGATTCTTGAAGGTTTTTTTGACGGGCACTTACTTTTTTTTGTCTTTTTGTTCCTACACCATCAAGGCTTCAGAGGTCAGAGACGAGCTGTAAAGTCACGTGACTTCCTACAACCTATCAATGCGCGTTATTGTTCTGAAGCGTTTTAGGGACTATGTGAAGTGTCAGAACTCGATGAAGGACTAACATTAGCATTGGACATGAGAAATGTATTTTACAGTCTATGTTCTCATTGAGTAAGTTAAGCGTGTGTGTGCGCGCGAGTGTGTATGCGTGTGCGAGAATATTCTGTCTTCTTTAAAGGGCGTAACAGCTCACTGTGAGATTTATATAATCTATGTGCAATCACTTTCTTGCCAAATTGACTGCTCCCCAGCACGTCTTACTTTATTATCAATATTTCTATGTATATTTTTTGCCTTCATTCCTGTTAAATGATTGAATGAACTCCTCTCGCACCAAAAGGCATATTTTTATTCCAACACCTTGCTCCATTCCAAATGTAATTGGTAGTAGGGACGGACGAGAGGAGGCGCTTTAACTGAAACTGCTTTAACGCTTTATCCGCCACGGTATTTGTTACTGTGTGAGTATTTCGTACAAGCAAACACGTTTTAATGTGGGGTCTGTAAAAGCACAGACACCGCTGTGAAGATACTGGGCATAGGTGAATCATTTTGAGAAGGTTTTAAGAGTGTTTTAATAATGATACTGTCTAAACGCTCATCGTTTCTGCAAAACGTTGCCCTTGGGGCAGAACGTACGTGATTTACTGTTCCACTTAGGATTAGACCTGCTACAGTCATGGTGGTGTTTTTGTATCAGTGCTATCACTGTGAGCCATGATCCAGATTCTCCTGGATTCACCCCGTTTCCATGTAAATGTACATTTAGCATCTTTTTCTCCTCCGTAAGTGAAGGACATTGTCCCTTATTGCGTAAAACATGATGTTGCCACGTTCAGGACATTTTCCACCCACAAGACAAATCAATAAACTTGTGCTTTATTCCAAGTTGTTCATTCCATATGAATTTTGGAATCCCGCTGTATTGTGTGGATTGTTATTTTGAAAACAATTCTTATCAACTGTTATTTTTCAAAATCAGACAGTAGGAGGCGCACTGTGACCAGGCAATATTTTACTTGCCATTAAATCCACTTGGCTGTGTGGAGGTAAGTTTTCAGATGTCTTTAACTGTCTGTTAGTGTATATGTTACAGAAAAATAATGATCACTCATTCTTCTTCTCCTTCTTCTAATGATCATCATCATCATCATCATTATCATCATCATCATTATTATTATTATTATTATTATTATTATTATTATTATATAAAAGTGCATTGCCAGTATGTTGTTTGCTTGCCAGGTTTAAGAGTCTACAAATAAAAATAAATACATCCACAGCACTACCTCATAACAATAAGAAGGAAAATAATGTAAATAATGTTACTAATATTTTTTTAATCATTTTGCTTCCTGTGCGGTGCATGTTCAGCATGGAGGGTATCTTTATGAGTTTTTCTTTGGAGTGATTATAGAACCAGTTGCACTTGCAAAGACCAGTTTAAACTTGCAGTTGCAGAGAACGCTGTGGTATGGACTTTACTGACTGAAGTGCAGGATTATAAACTGATCTGTTATCAGTGAACTGCTGCTGGACCGTTTAGTGCGTGACTGACCCTGTGCGTCCAGTGGGCCCTCAGTGCCACTGCACTGTGCTGCCTGGGAGGGCTTGCTTAATAATGCATGAGCGTCATTAGAAACCAGAGAGGGCCCGTTAGTTCACTGTTATTTCCTGGGAAATGCGAGTCAGGGCGAGGTGATGACAGCCCTGTGCTTGGTGCACCTCACATTACACAGCAATCTTTGGAGATTGCAAGAGTCAGGCTAGGATGAGATAGGTGAGATTATTTCCCATTTATCCATGTCTTGCTAACTCAGGAGACATATTTGTCTTACAGAAGGACAATAACTTAAGACAGCTGAGAAGTGCTAAACGTTCTACCCTGTCGTGCCCTACGAGTGGCTTTTAGCTTGGAGCAGAGGCGTCACTGGTGTCACTTCTACTTGACCCAGAAGTCAGATCCTCATCTTTTATTTAAATCGGGATTTGCAGCCTGCGTGGCACTGCAGTCCTGGTACACTGATATGGGTGGTTAATAACAGCTCAAAGACACCGTGCCCCTATTCTCAAACAAGTGGGCTTTGAATCTCACCGTTCTATCTGATCACAGCTGTGTGCAATGTTTTGTAAACAGGGGCTGGAACATTTGGGTCAGTTTAGCAATGGAGCTCACAAGTCAGCCAGAGGACAGCCATTGTGGTCATTTCGATAGGCTTCCACTGGGCCTGGCTTTTACCAGGTAGTCTGAACAACAGTGTTAGGTTTCCTGTGGGCTTAGTTAATGAGAAACATCTCTGCAATAAAAAGACACTTTACTTGCACATGAACCATGAGTGGCATCCCCATAGTCATAGATCATGGCCCTCTAATGATTTAATATGTAAGCTTCTGTGTTCTTTTAGTTCCTTGAGATGGCCTAGGCAAGTACAGACCTGTCCTGGACGGACAGTTTCTTGACATGACCAGCTAGATAGTTCAGAAATAAATAAGTAACTACTTAAGTTGGAATTCCAGGGTTTTTTTAATGTTTAGAATAATTAAATGGTGCAAAGATAGAAATTGTGGTTGTTTTTGTCGAGAAACTTTCTGTGCCGGAACTGTTCTGGTGACAGGAACGTTTATGCCACTTAAACATGATAACAGTCTTATACATAACAGGTCTCTGTGGCCAGCGGTTTTCATTCCAACCAAGGAAGAGCACATATGACCAAATGTTTAAAGATTGATCCCACTGAATTAAACAAGTAAAACCAGACAATGGTTTTACTGCTCTGATGGAATGAAACATTGCAGCAGTGTTGGATAAGACTGGACAGGCATGCCCTACAGTTCCCTCAAAGTTATTACATTAAGTGGTTATAAATGCACTGCCTGGTTCTTGCCATAGTTTTGAAAGGAGGTTTTGGACTAAAGGCCCATATTCATAGGGGGCTGCCTTGAGTTCAGGCCTGGAGTAATGACTTTGAGAATGAGTTTACTCTGAAGTTATAAATGGACCAGACGTAAGGAGACTCATGGATTGCCTTTATTATCTAAAAAAAACAAATGAGGCCATGCACACCACCACTGACCCTCTGTAAGAAATCTTTCAAGCCTCCTTTCTTGGTCAGTGTTCACTTTAACACTGTTGATATTAAGGATGAGCCAAACCGTAAGGAGCTTCCTCTGGGATCAATGAAGTTTTCTGATTCTGAAAACTTGTATATAGAAAGAATAAAGAAAAAAAGGCATCTCCAGCTTGACCAGTGTTTTATCTTCTGTTAGCGAATGACTAGAGGCTGATCCCTGTAAATCTATGAACATTGGCACCACCAACAGGGCTTAAGAAAAAAACACATGGAAAACATGAGCATTTAAATACTTTAGTATTTAGTATTAGTAAATAACCTCTTAGTTCTATGACTATGCAACAGCAATAATAATAATAGCAACAATAATACTAATAATCATAATAATATTAATGATAAAATATTCCATAAATTAGTTGCCTAAACATAAAACAAAGGGCTACGTTTAAAGAAAGGAGGACTTGATAATTTAGCACAAGTCATGCATAATTATGTTCTAGTCCTGGTGCTGCAGGCATTATACTGCAGTATTACCTGCCTCATGCTATTTACATATATATGTAAATAGCATGAGGCCCCGACAGAGAGATCGAGACAGGTTTAAAACGTGCGTGAACCGGACAAGTCACTGAAATATCAAGGTGAAATTCATAATAGCTTGCGTAGTATAGACCCATATATATATGAACAGTATATAAAAAGTAGCTGAATTACATTCTAAATGTAATCTACTGATTAATAATAATAATAATAATAATAATAATTTTTATTTATATAGCGCCTTTCCAGAGCTCAAGGTCGCTTTACAGTAGGTATGGTGGAAAAAAGAAAAAATGAAATAAACAGACAAGTAACAAATATACAGAGAGTCAAATACAACAAGAACAGGGAAGAATGACAAAAAGAGGTTACAGTTTACAAAAGAGGTAACAGTTTACAGACAGTTTACATATCAGATGTGTAGCATTCAGAGAACAGATGAGTTTTGAGTTGTGTTTTAAATTCCATGATATTATTAACAGAACGGAGTGAGCGTGGTAGAGAGTTCCAAAGTTTAGGAGCATTGACACTGAAAGATCTACCGCCCATGGAGGAGAGGCGATACTGAGGGATAGTGAGAAGGCCAGAGTCGGAAGAGCGTAATGAGCGGGTAGGAGTGTAGGGGATTAGCAGGTCGGAAAGATAAAAGGCATTATGCCCAACAGACCAAGTGGCGGCTGTGGACACTTTAAAGATATTGTGAAGACAGCGTTGTCTTTAACGTTGTTTTTAAGTATACATTTCCACGCTACACTGGAAGGACATGCATAGTCAGTCTTGCTCAGTCAGTCTGCATTGTTACACACACACACGCAAGTACGCACGCAACACACTCCCACATGTATGCACCACATACACTCAGCACAGTATCCAGTGGCACAACACACTTTCAATTATTTATTAGCTTCTCATAGGCTGAAAGAGGGAAAGATTCCTTTACCCTTCTGTTATTCACAAAGGACTACTATTAGTGCAACATGCAGTACAAAACGCACACATACACAGGTAGGCATGTGAGTAATGGAAATTTGTATAGCCTCATAAGTGTACACTGTTGTTTTAATAACTGTGGATAGAAAATAATACTAAAAAATGATTACAGAAAATTCTACAAAAATACATTCGCATGCTTATCAGTAGACTTGTAAACATGATATATTTTAATACACACACATGCACATATATATATATATGTGTGTGTGTGTGTGTGTGTATTAAAATATATCATGTTTACAAGTCTACTGATATATGCAGATCAGATGGATGGAGAATTTATTTCAAACCTTTCGAACAATTACGCAGGGATTATGCTGGGATACTGTGCTTAAATGTCTGTATGTATTCAAACTGCATTTGTTTCATTACAAAAATTTGTTCTATTTTTCTATTATACTCTAAATGTACTCTGTGTGATCAATTTCTACATTCTCCAAATGTTTGTGTAAGTTAACATGTCAGAGATCCAAAATCCTGACAATGATAACACACTTTGCAAGAAGTTTTTCTGCTCCTCAAAGGGAAGCTAGCTTGCTGAACTCACTCATAGCTTTCAGTGCTCAGTGAATACCAAAGCACTCAATGGCATAATCTTGTTTATTATCCAGCTTCATGGAATAACAACTGGAACGTCACCCTTTGGCACTGACTGGCACAACTGATTGATGCCATTGAGCGACGTTCATTCATAAACAGCAACATGATACAGGAAAACAATGGGCATCAGTCAGACCCTGAGCAGATAATAAAGAAGCTCAAGTACATTCAAATTGGCTTAAGAGTAAATGATCAGAGGACAGAGAAAACAAGATGGGGAGGGGGGGAATGTTGAGAGCTTTTAATTGCTTGTCTTGCTAATCCTCGTGGAATAAAAGAAAGCTCATGCCCAGTCCTTAGATGATGTTCCTAATAGGGTAGGGTTCTTTTCACTCTGGATCATGTGCTTTCAAGGTGGATTTGTTTAGCTGTGTCACTGTACCTAGGCTCAAATTTCCAACACGCAATAAAACCGACCCAGGGGGCTTTCGATACAGTATAAACTGGGGAGGTTTCATTCCAGGTCACACAGAGGCACGCACAGACAATAACTAGTGAGAAAATCCTGGTGCTACTTATCAAAAAGTGAACAGTTAATGAGCTAAATCAAGTACAATGCATACACTTTAAAAATAAATAAATAAAGGATCTTATTCGGTTCTTGGCTTGGACATAAAGTTCTAGGAAAAACCTTTAAATGGTACAAAACCTTTGCATTATGCAGAAGCTTCTTTAAACTTTAAAATGTTCCTCACACTCGCACATCTCATTAAGAACAAATTGTTCTTTAAAGCAGAGTTTCTTGAACCAGTACTCAGCCAAAGACTGTCCATATTCCTGCTTTATCTTTTTTCGACTGTTTTGAGAATCACTGCTTTAAAGATTCTTCAATAGAAAGGTCCTTCAGGGAACCAAAAATGGTTCTTCTATGGCATCACTACAAAGAATCCTTTCAGTTGTGCTCCTTCGGGTTACTCGGCTTGGAGGACAATAATCATCTGACCTTGATACGCTGATAAAATTGCCAACGAAATTAATGTATTAATGTAGAACTGACTCTCATTTTAATTAACCCTTTCTAGCTCTCTCTCTCTCTCTCTCTCTCTCTCTCTCTCTCTCAACCAAAATCCATCCTGAATATTTCTGTTTTCTTTTCTGACTTGTTGTGGAATGTGGAGGGGAGCATGGGCAGGTTCAAGTCCATGTCTCTGTGCTGGATGAACGTCCGTAACTGCACCGAGTTCCTTTTTGCAGTGTTTCCTGGGCCACTAAACACCCCTCCCCCTCCTCCTCCTCCTGTCACTGTGTTCCTCTTTTCTTTTGCGTGTCTCAGGCTCTTGATGACCAGAGTCTGCTGTCTTTGCGGTGGAAACACTGGTGGCTTCGAACCATTGACTAGAAAGGGGGAGGAGCTTGTGTTCGTCCCAGCTTGATGTTTAAACCCTACCCAAGTCACTTTCCTTGGCGACACCGTTCCCTGACGTAGTCGTGGTAACGGAGAGGTTTGTACTGTGGTTTCCATGGCGCTTAGGTGACGGACAGGGTGTGTCCTTTCCTCTATGGCCAACAGGAGGTCCTTAAACCTCTGCCCGGCTCTGCTCTCCAAGTGTGCTCTGGGTGACACGCCTTTTTCTGAATAGAACGTCTGTAACTTCTCCAGCTTTTCATCATGGTGATGAGTTAGTTCTTCCCTTGAATAGTCCTCGGAGTGTGTGGCCCTCGGGTCATGAGGTTTCGGTGAAGGTTTGGTGGTCTGGGTGTGCTTTTTGCTTTCTATGATTACTGGAACATCACAAGGGGTGGACTCACAGAGCTTTGAGCCACTACCTTCTCTGCAGGAGCATTTGGGAGGTGAAGCATGGACAAGCTCCCTTTCACCAAACACTGAGACAGAAACACAAAAGTTATAAATAATGAATTAAGAAGTAAAACAACCTTTACATTATTATCAGTGCAAGATGGGTCTTAGGAATTGCTCTTAAAATGATTGAATAATAAATATGGAATTATGCAGTGAATTAAAAATACATAAAATATTCTGACTTTAAGATTCAAAGCAGTCTTCTGGATCTTCATTTTAAATATAGATTAGCAATGCTACCTTCAGGAAACAGTCCTTCTCTTGTCTCTAAGGTGACTGCAAAGTCATCACTGGTGAAGGCATCAGCCAATGGTGTGGATGGGGAAGATGCTCTGTGCTCTGAGCCTGGTTGCTTCTGCCTGATGATCTCCTCAGGCCTCCGGGTGCCGCTCAGGGAAGCTGTATCTTGAGACTGAATCTGTTGAGTTCTACTAGATTGTCTCTGGCTGCCTTCATTGGTAGTTTCACTCTGTGGAGACTTACACAGACATTATTTATGCAGGTAAATCCAACATTACAATTAATTTAACACATATTGTTTTGATGCAGTACATATTTGGAGAGTTTGTAATTCATTAAACAGTGATCTAGTAAAAATGAATCAAACCACTAGTCAGTCCCATCCATCTTCATGGAAGTGATGTTCATCAGTTTAGATGCAGTTTGCCCAGTTCTTCTGTGACAGCAATAAGCTTCCATCGTTTGTCTCCATTAACATAAACTTGCTGTCTATTTTAACACCTTCACCAAACTAAAGGAGCAACCCTTTTGACATGTGATGTAATGTTTAATACACATATCCTGTGCCAGATTACCTGTTGCTGACTCTTCAGTGATGTGTTGTTCCTTTCGTTCCACGCAGGTTTATTGTGGTTCCACTCGGTGGTCTCCACTCTCTAAAAGAATCACAACGAAAATATTCAAACTGCTTCTGCTGGAGATGGCGTTTTTAGGAGAAAGAAAAAACATTCCTACATTTTAATGTAAGTTAATGAAACAATGCAAAAGTTTTCAATCTCCCTTAAAATTCGTTAAATTTGTCTGTGTAGTGAATGACACTTACACAGATTGTCCCAGCCAGTATGTTGTTTGTAAACCAATACACTCTCAAAGTAAATAGTTTGTTTGCAGATCTTCAGAGAAATGAAGAAATTACAAACTGAAAACATTCACCTTTTTGTTGTTCATCCACTGCTGTGCTGCTTTGACCTTGTGCTTGAGATCACTGACCTGCTGAAGGTCAGGTTTCCTAAATTAGTTTTCAACAGATTATATTTTGCACCATTCACCCATCCTTCAGTTTTTACTCCAGTATCAGCCAGTGAACTCTGTAGCCCCTTCAAAGTGATTACTAGCCTCCATGGCTTCCCTCACAAGTCTCCTTTTTACTGTAAAGCTTTTGTCTTGGCAGTGCTCACTGTGATATCAAACATTTTGATATTATTTTCAGCCTTTTCTGATGCTGTACACAACTTTAACTCTCCCTATTTTCCCTAATAGGTTCTTTAGTCTTCATTTTCACAGCTTTGAATTAGCTTGAATTGGCACATAGTTGCCAATTGTAAGCCAGTTATTTCCTCTTTAAACTGTTAAGACTTGGGCCTTCCACAGCACTGGGGCTGAACACTTATGCAAACAGTATTTTTCAGTAGTCAGTGTTTTTTGTCATGTAAAGTAATGCATTTTAAGGGTCAGTCTTTTAAAATAAAATGCTACACAGCATAAATATTAATTTAGAAGAATTTAGCAGAAATAATGTCATTTGTAATACTGATAGATCAGCTGACTTTAAGGGGGTTGAATACTTTTGCCAGGCTGTTTGTGCATGTGTAATTACATAAAGATGTGTATGGATACATGCATGTGTGTGTATGTATGTATGTATGTGTGTGGTATTATAATGTGTTTTCTTTAACGTATTTGAAAGTTACCTTCACAGTTTTGGGTCCTTTCTGGTGCCTGATGAGTTTTTTCAGGAGTAGCTGGTAGGTAGCTAAGATGGCAGAGGGTCTGTTGTTGATCACAGTATGGATAATGTCTGACAGACTGTAGTTAAGAGACTCAGTCATGTAATTTAGTACTGATGAGTTGAGATCCTCGGGCCGCAATCTAAGACACATACATTTACTATAAAGTACTGCTGTCCATACAGTGCTTTGAAGATGAGTTACTTTAATATAGCACAATTTTTGAAGTCTTTGGTACTTCTACCTGTTCTTATAAACCACAGTGTGTAGAGGTCTCTTGGTATAACCTTCGTTAAGCCATTTCTCCTCCATAGCTGCTTTTATTGTCGGCCTTTTCACTGGGTCTGGCTCTAGCAGGGACAAAACAAACTGTACAGCACCTACAAACACAATAGAAAAACTTTTTATTGAATTTCATAGCAGGGAAAGATTAGTAATTAGTACATTACTGTGCACTTGTGAAAATAATATTTTAAAACTGTTGTTTTTTTAGTATTACTAAATATTCTAGATATAACAAAAACAATATATTTTATGATTTTATGTACTGTATATAAATGTAAAACAGCTGGAGGCATCGAAGAGAAACCTGGAATTGATCCTGTGTTCTCCTCAACAGCTCACAAAATATCAACTACTTTTTCACAAACATGTTGATACTTTTTACTGCTTTCTTGTTTGTTTGCATTTATTCTGATGTTAACTTTGTAGAAACAAACTTTATGAGAAAAATGACTTTAAACAATTTGCATATATATATATAAATGGTGGGTGATTTTGACAAAATGGCCAGTGAGTGTAGGTTCAGAGTAGATGTTCCTAATACACTGGCAACTCAACTCTCTCCCGTATTTGACCTCTCTCTCTTATTCTCGATCTCTCTCTCTCTCTACCTCCCTCTGTCTCTTTCTGAGGTCTAATGGTTTTAGCCCTCTTGCATCATGGCAGATCAGATTAGAGTGGTGTACTCCTCTCTCTTACCACCTTCACCAGCCCGGGGGTGACCCAGGATCAGTGTATCAGCTTGGCACTGCACATGCTGTCTGTGTGTGGTGTGTGTGTGTGTGTGTGTGTGTGCGTGTGTGTGTGTGCGTGTGTGTGTGTGTTGTTAGTGTAGGCAGACAGTGACGATCACATTTACTCATTCACTTAGGGAGCCACACAACCTCTGGGTGCAAACCAGGTCTGGGCCTTTAAAGAGACACACACTCTATCTGTGCACATACATTTAAACAGAGGTTTGTTAATATTCTGCTAAAAATGTCCTGCTCAGTTTACTGCAGACAAATGATCGTATACGCTATAAGTTGCTTTACTCCTACTGATTTGTAACATGGAATTTATGTATATTTAATGGGCCTCAGTGTTGTGTTGGAAAGCGGTTGGTCATGGGCTGTTATGTAAACAGTGGGGTGTGTGAGGGTGTGTCTGCATGATTGTGATTGCTAAATCTCCACAGAGCCTCATCTATATTTTATGTGACGTATCAAATGGTCAGATAATCACAGTGAGGAAGGACAGTTTGTATCATCTTATCTCCGCAGTCACTTCTCACTCTGCCCCCTCCCTATCTGCGTGTGTCTGAAGGTGTGTCTGAAGGTCTAGTTTAGCCTCAGTGCATTGTGTATTAAATGCAACCATGAGTCTGTGAGGGACAGAATGCCATTATAACTATCATAGAGCGATAATAGATCTATCCATTATCTAAAATGCTTTTCCTTTACCGGTGTTATGGTGGTGGTGGGGGTTATATTCTAAGGGTGAAAGGTGGAGAAACACCCTGGACAATTTACCAGTCCAATTAACACACTCATTTGTCTGACTTTGCAAGTCCATTCATTTTAACATTAAACATAAATAATATACATCTAAATGTCAGCCACCAAATACTCAGCTCTGGAGGGTCAGTTTGTGCAGTACCTTTACTGATGTCAGGTGGAACAGTGCTGATTTCTCCATTGATCATTTTTTGATGAAGTTGTTTTATGTTGAAGGGCTCCACTGTGAAGGGCAGTGTTCCGGTCAGCATAGCAAACATACTCACACCCCTGCACACATACACACACACACACACACACACACACACACACACACACAGGTCAATGTTAATTAATACTGTACAAAAATAGAATGTAACCACAGAATGTGAAGCATACTTAAAATAATCTGGTATCAGCTAGTTTTTGTACATTATTTGGAAAGATATAAATCCTTGCAATATTTTGTTCATCCAGTAGTTATTCTTATTAATGAAGTAATTAATAATTGCATTAAATGTGTATTGTTTGGATTAAGGTTGCACCAATGCTGTATCAGTACTGGTGGCAATACTTTTTTCCCTGCACACATTCTGTACTAAAACAAGTGCTAAAGCACACAAGTGCAGTCTAGTGGTGCCTGCATGTGTGCCAGCAGATTGTTTCCACTTATGGTTACTATGTATATGAAACAGCATATGGTACACGCCCAGCTATATTTCAGCTTATATATTACAGAAAAGAATGCTGGTAATTTCAGTGGATGTTATTTGAGTAAAATACTTACATTTCTCTTTGTTTTTTTTACATATTTAACATTTTTATTCAGTTATTATGGTTTATTTATTATGTGCTGGTTGCAAATTAACTACATAATCACAGAACCAACCAGACTGTTTCTCCTGACAGTCATTAGGCACTTCAGTTCACAGATTTTCTCCTGCCAGAGCAGATAAAAAACAGATGTCCACACAATATGTGACCTACCAGTCCAAAACAAAGTTTCAGAAAAATGTCTAGAATGTACATCCCTAAAAAATTAGCAGTAGAACTGCTGAACAGTCTATATACTGAATGGATGAATATAGCTTAACGCCGTTAACCGTGCGAGATTCTTCCGCCTATCCCGCCTATCTTGTGCGATAAGAATCTCGCGCTGAATCTCGCGCTGTTAACGCCAGCACTAATATATATATATATATATATATATTAATAGTAAATGCTTTCAATAAGAGCTGAGTGTGACTTCATCAGAAGTCACCAGTCAGTGGTATGGTATAAATATCAGAATATATATAGACACTTATGATAAGGTTAGACAGAGTTTTCATTATCAGCCGATACAGTTATTGGTACGTCCCTAATTCATATCCCGCACTACATATATACGTATGTATGTTTATCCTTGACCTTTGTATTATAAGCCTCACAAGGACAGATGTGAAACACGTCCTGTTTTTAATGTTTTGTTATAGTTTAACCTTTTTAATATGCTGCAAATGTTGTCATTATTCTTATTAAATGATGAGAATGATACACATATGATGCATACTCACACAGACCATACATCCACTTTAGGGCCGTACTTTCTGTGTGCGAGCAACTCAGGGGCAGCATATGCTGGACTTCCACACTGAGTGTTCAGCAGCTCCGGAGAGAGAGAATCCACCTTCAGAGTGTTACTCAGACCAAAGTCTACCACACACACACACACACACACACACACGCACACTGAAGATTATCAGTTTTTTTTATTCTTTTGACTTTGCTGAACTATGACACGTTCTCTGTTTTTGCTGCCACTGCATCACAGGAAAAGAGGACCAGTTACAAACAGATGTTGACAGAAGTTCTTATCATAAATAGTCTTGACTGAAATATTGCTGGCATATTATATATATTATATATATATATTAGTGCTGGGCGGTTAACGCGGTTAACGCTGTTAACGCCAAGATTCCAATGACATTAACGGCGTTAAAAAAATTTATCCATGCCCACCTCTAATATATATATATATTATACACATTATATAAGTTAGAAATGAAAAAATGTAATTATTACATATTTATGTAGGGCTACAACCAACAGACTGCACTATTTTTCCTCACACATGCACTGATGTATGGTCACTAAATATATGAGGCCACTAATAAGTGTCACTAAAAAAGTATTTTTAAAGTAACAGGGGCCTCATGAGTTATTTTAGTTAAATAGATAACCAACATTTCCATTAAAAGTGATAGAGAAACTTCAGGTAAAACAAACTCCATAGTAGATGGCAGAACAGTGGTCAAGGCCTCCTTTCCAAAAAACACATTCTTCTCTTTTACATCTTCTCAGTCCAGTGGTGCTCTATAATGAATTAAATTTTTGTTAGTTTAGTGGAGCATATTTTGAAGTAGCTACAGCTGGAATATCACCACTGTTCAGCTAGCTGTGTGGGTGTTTTAACCTGTGTTTCACATCATGGATAATATGGCTTGATATGGAACAGTGACAGTCTTTAACACGGCTACATTTCTGATTAAAGCACTTTTTGCGAAAGACATGTGGAACATATAAGTGGAACTTTATCGTACACAGACTGTTTGGCATGTCTGGATTATTATTTTTTATAAAAATGTGTGTGGGCTCCTGTTTTCTGGAACATTCACTGGAATTCAGAAATACATGAGGTCAAAGTTTAGAATGTAGATGCTGTAAAGATTTAACAGAAACTCCCAAAGGACAGCCATTTAGGCCTAAACACTCACCAACAATCTTAATGTTGTTATGTTCATCCAGAAGGAAGTTCTCAATCTTCAGGTCCCTGTGAAATATTGAAAAGAACAAAAAAGAAAACACAGTTAAAGGAATCTATCTTTTCATTTCATGTGAATATTAAATGCCCACAATTTGAGGCCATCCACACATAAATCCCTCACATTTCAAATGGAGTTTTCCATAAAAATACCCTCGCCTTCAGAGCCATTTTCATTTTTTCCCCCTTTTTTACAGGCATGGCTAACATCTCAGAACGTACTGGGTGGTTTCACACACACACACACACACACACACACACACACACACACACACACACACACACACACAAACATAAGCACAAACACAAAAACTGTGAAACTAAGAAATGTAATACAAAATGTTATTTTACATGCCTTGTGCAACAAGATGGGATCTCAATCATTTCATTCCCGTCTCATAAGCATGTGAGTGTGTCTGAATGCCTGTGTGTTAGCAGACTTGGTTAAAGCTTTATCAGAGTTAGACTGATCTGCCTCTGGTTTGCCCTCAACCCCTGTTACTATGGAGACAATATGTGTACTGACCTGTCCTGCAGTGCAATGGGAACTTTTTCCTCAATCAGATCTCCAGCCAATAATGCGGTGAGTGTGTATGTGTGTCTGTGACAGTGTGTGTGAGTGAATTTTGATCTGAGGAGTCATCTTATAGAACTGGGGACTCTGTCAGTCTCATTAAAGAGTGTGTGCATATGTGTGTGTATCTGATTTTTGCATTACGCAGCTTCATCGTGGGACTCCATTAGTGCGGAAGTGTGTGAATGATGTGTTAACCATAGCAGCACAGAGTGATGAGGTCATCAAGAAGCTTAGAGTATTCCCACTCTGGCGCCCTGCTGAGCCTTCTGCAAAAGTCAGCAGGCTCATGCCCCCCACACACACATACACTTGCTCTTATTGCTGCAGCTAAACAACTCAGCAGCACCTCAACTCGCTCCTCTGTCTGCACTGACCCTTCTTTCTTTCTCACACTTTAATTCTCACACGCACATAGACAAAATACCCAGCAGTGGCTCTGTGGTCAGAAATTGACTTTTGATGAGAGATTAGAAGGTGACTAACCAAAGTTGAGGCCTAGGCCCATGTATATGAAGTCCTTTATTTATTAACAGATGGGCAGCTAACAAGCTGTGCAGCACCAGCACCATATGGACTACAGTCTACAGTTACTACAGTTATTGTGTTATTGTGCATCCATATGGTTGTTAAAGAGTACCTGACAGATCACTATACAAACTCACTGGACAAAATAATAGTCACAGAACCCTTACCTGACTGGATTGATGCTGTCGTTTTTATATATACAATACTGTATACATGTTTTCCATTGATCTACAGCAGTGTTTATAAATCTGTAGTAATGTTAGATGACTGCTGACTTTCAGTTCATTTTATACTTGAATCTATTGATGTTTATAATCTATTGATATTTTGTTCAGGCTTGTATATTGATCTGGTAAAACTGACATAGATGGGTAGTTCCTATTGTCAGTGCAAAATCAATGTAGAACTTTTCTCTTTGTACATTTTTTGTAACTTTTTTTGTAATAAACATTCAGGAAACATTCTGGTGTTTATTTAGCATCCTGTAATTATTGTTATTTTGTATTCTGTATTTTTTTATTCACACTCATTACATATGTATTTGTGTTTTTGTATGTGTGTGTGTGTGTGACTGTGTACACACTGCTTCCATAATTACCTGTGCACTATGCCATGTGTATGTAGGTGGTCCACGGCAGACAGTATCTGACGTGTGTATCTGCGAACCTCTCTCTCCTCCAGGCGTTTGCGTTCACAGATTCTGTCCATCAGATCTCCCCCGGAGCACAGTTCCATGGCCATATAGTAACAGTTCTCAGTCTCCAGCGTCTCAAGCAACAGGACGATGTTGGGGTGCCGGATCATCTGGTGGATTCTCGGCTCACGCTTCATATTCTTCAACACGTACGAGTCCTGCCGCGCCTTCTTCTTATCGATCACTTTAATTGCCACCTGACACACACACACAGACAACACAAAAAGAAAACCTGATGAAGAAACCAAACATACACTGCCTGTCAAAGGTTTGGGGACACATTGTCTTCTAGATATTTATTTTCAATTAATGACTCACTAATTATTTCCACTATTCTTGTCTAATAAGTAAGGGCTTTGCCCTAACACCATAGAGACATTAATAATATCAAAAAATGATCAGTTTATCAGATTTTTGTGTGCTGGTGAGCAGTGACACAAACAAAAAGTAATACAAGTGATCCATTATTTCTACCTGTTCATTTTCATTAAAATATTTGGAAAAGTTCATTCTCCCCAAATGTCCAATGGGGAAGGCTCAGATTTAATTCAGTGGAAATGCTTCTTGTAGGTTCCAGGCACTGTAGCCTAAAAACTTCCGAATGTCTGAAGCACATGCCAGCATTGTGGGAATACAGAGCCGTATAAATTAGCAAAGAAGCAAAACTCGGAATAAACTGAACAAACAGCCTCTCAGGATTCAACATTTTAAATCATTAAACTGCCATAAATCAGTGATGTTGCTATTTATGTGTGTTGCCATAGGCTGCCAATATTAATGAAGAATATATTGCAGTTAGGGGTCAGGGTAGAGTCCTATAGGATACAGAGGAAAGCTCTTAAATCTAGCTCTTAGTCATCACTATAGAAACTTTGACAGGCAAACAAAGTGGTCAGAGAGGACTCAATGACCCATTTGAGAGGTCCACACACACACACACACACACACACGTTCACAGGGATATATTGACTGAATTCAGTGACCCATGAAACAGTTGATCACCAAGGTGAGGTAAAGGGGAATAAGGAGAAACACTTGCTGGTCACAGCATCCATAGACATGTTTAATGATTTACACAGACACATATGAACACTATCACTGTGCAGCTCTATGCATGATGTAGTTTTGTTGTTATTATTATTGCTATTATTATTGTTGTTGTTTTGTTTATGTTGTTTTGTTGTTGTTGTTAGCATTATTATTATTATCATTATTATCATTCTTGTTATTATCATTATTAATTATTTGTATTAATAATAATAACATCAGCAATTATTTCTACTTTTACTATAAATTTGTTGTAGTTCAAGACACATTTGTCATCTGTGTCATTTGTCATCATTAACACTGTAAAAGTCAAAGAGCACTAACAAACTTCCAGCGTCTAGTTTCTCTGAACCAGCTTAACAATAATTTAATCAATTACTCTAAATTTTAGAGATTAATATTAAAGTGGCAGAGCGTATTTTTTACCATTATAAACTGATTACAGACACCATCCAGCAGAACAATATTTGAAAGATATTTGATAGTAATTTAAACCATAAACTGTGTGAGCCTACCAGAAGCTAAATTTAAGCTGACCCCAACCACACACCACTCGGAATCCACTGCAATGTCTTAAAAACATCAGACCACAGAAGTCTGGACTGACCACAAGCTACAATGGCCTAGTACCAGCAAGAGAAGCATTAGTTACTCGTTTAATCATCAAACTGACCTCTTACTGACACTTTTATGTTAAAATAGATCAATGAGTTACATTTCTCCCAAATTCTAGGGGTTTTATTGGTTTTGGAATAATAAGTCTTAGGAATAAGATAATATTTCTGCATTCCAGCAATTGTATTTATTCTTATGAAAATTACTTTATTGTTTTCTATTGTCGACTTTGACATGAACTGTATAATCCTGTAATCACACTTTCCCATATTAATGGAAATACCTATCATCTATCTATAAATCTATCGGGCCAGAGTTAAAAAAGTCAGCATCAACAACAACAACAATCTGACGGCTGCCTTTCAGTGTCAGTTCAGTCTTGCTTTATTAATGCTTTATGTATCAGCAACGCGGGTAGATAGAGTGAGCCTCACCGTAAACTGAGAGACACGCAGCATGAAATATGGATGACAGCTCTTCAACATAGCGATGACTGGCACCTCATCGCGTGTTATGCGACTACTCTGATTGACATAAGTGTGTGTTTGTGTGTGTATGCGTGCATTTTCCTACTTTACCACTACTGTATTTGCATGAACCTTCTCTGCTGACAATGTGGCCATTAGAACACTATTGTGGATTATATACTGTATTTCTATCACAGTTTGATCTATAATTTATGTCCATTGGGAAACATTTAATATAATTCAATGAAACATCAAACAATCCGTTTAAATTACAATATGTACACTTCTTCCACATTAATACACCAAAAAATATATTCAAAAAATTATGGATTATCTCACCTTCTCCCCCGTGCTAATGTGCATTCCTTCCATCACTTTGGCAAAAGAGCCTTTATTGATCATCTTTCCTACCAGGTAGCTTCCTACGCGTTTGGTGTGTGGGAAGTTTCTCACCAGTTCTCTGGGCACTTTCCCCAAATAGGGGGGCACAGACCGCTCCAGCTCCCCTGAGTCCGACATCATGCTGTCCAAAGATGCCTTGACTGCTGTTGGCATGTTGCCAAACTCTCAAACTGCTGTGTTCAGGAACAACACACTTTTTTGCGTAGTGCTATTTTAACATGTTTTGGATCATGCCACGAGAACACAGTACACCTCTGGCACAGACTGTGTCATTACAACACATCTTAACACATTAACACACTCTCCGTGCAAAAAGGAACATTAAATGTATTGTTCTCAACAAGATACAGAGTGTGTAAAAATAAAAAAGAACATGCTGGTTTGTACTTTAAACCATCTGTTTTAAGAGTGCACCTGCACCCATCAGTTCCCCAAAGCAGATGGAGGCATGGAGGAAAAGGAGGAAAGGAACAAGGCCAATGGGATAGACAGGCAGACGATGGGCCGGTGGGTTTGTCCTCTTTTACTCCTCCTCTGATGTCAAAAATCCATTCCTTTGATTGTTGCTGAGTCATGCAATCCAAATTCTTGATGTAGTTCAATTTCTTTTCTGTATCTCTCAGTGATAATGACCACGTTTCCAAACTTACTCCTGGGTGCAGTCCACTCTCTCTGTCTTTCTCATCCTTTCTTCTCTTGGTTGTACTCTCTCTATTTTCTGTTCAGGGGAAGGTTCCACTGTCAGTGTGGTTGGTTCATGCACCCCCCATGTGCTTGTGTGTGTGTGTGTGTGTGTGTGTGTGTGTGTGTGTGTATGAGTGGTGGATAATCAAACATATATGGTCTCAGGTTAGTGCAGTCAGCATAGCGTACAGACTGGACATACTACACCATAATAACCCCTACCAACACACACACGCGCACATACACACGCACACACACATACAATGACAATCCTGTTATAAATGGAGTTACACATCCACTGCATTTACAATGTTAAAATATCTTTTTCCTCAGTTTTTTGAGTATATTACATCTAATAGAACCTCATGAACCAACTCAACTTAATTATCATTACGATTAAACTTCTCTACATCTGAACTGCAGCCTGAATGATGAGCTACATGCCTAGACATTAAACTTAATAATTGCTCTGCCTGCATAGGAAAGAAACGGCCCAATTTATTCAGTTGTGAACAACAATTGATGTGAAAGGGACATGTCCCTATCATCCCGGTTGTAAATGATGTCTATGTACACAGACCACTAAACCAGCATAAAAGGTTCCCTGGCAGAGTCAAAGACCGCTGCCACAATCCTTTGCATTCTGATAAAAATGTTCTTCACCTCTCTCTCAACTTTCACCTTCTTATACTTGTCTTTTTCCTTTTTTCTTCTCTCTCTCGCTTTCCCTCACTCCGTCTCTCTCTCTTCCTCACTTAGTTAGGATTAAACTAACTTTGAAGTTGGCTTCTCCTCTTTTAACGAGCTGGATCTTCATTCTTCATGGGGTTTTTTTTTTCAGTTTTTGATGTGAGATTCTGTCAGTGGGCAGAACTCACCGCCTTTCTCTGGTTGGTGCAGCCAACAACAGCAAAACACTCTTTCATCTCAGGTTCTAGTGATGCAGAAGCAGCCCTAATGACAAAAAGCAAACACATTCCCACTCTTCCTATCAAAATAAGAAATAAAAAGATGAAGTAATATGATAACACATATAATATTTCACCTGAACAGGATCCTACAGTGCCTGTAACCTTAACTCATTAAAACTGCCTGTATGGCGTCCTCAACTCGGTTCTATAATGGAAGAGAATCATTCAAAAGAAATTTCAAATGGATCTGTTTTTAACAATAATTGGATATTAAGAGGTTTGAAAGGAATAACATATTTCCTCTATACTTGAAGCCCACTCAAAAGGAAAATTCATGAAAGTGGTGTTTAACGAGTTTTACCATAAAAAAAATTGCTACATATTACTTTTATAGTGCTATTCAGCTATCCATCCCTTACTTGAACTGCTTTCCCATCCTGGGGAGGAAGGCCCATACGCAACATGGCCTTTTGACAGATGGCAGGAGGGAGCGTGTGGGATGAGTAAATGGGGTCATCCACAATACTAGTTGCTGTGTAGATGCAATGAATAGTCTAGATGTCCATAAAAGACATCTACACTATTCATTGGGAGAGACACCCCAATGATCTTTCCAGCTGTCCTCACTACCGACTGTAGGGTCTTGTGGTATGAGTCGGAGATATTGCCAAACCAGGCCGTGATGCAGAGAGTGATCGCAATGTGGTTTCTTGAAGTCATCACCATTGCTTTTGCATTATCCACATCAAGAGAAAGCTTGTTCTGAAGACTGTAAGGTGTTGTACCACCTCTCCATGCACTGCCTCGTTGTTCCCACTGATCAAACCCATTGCTGATGTGTCATTAGCAAACTAGAAGATGAGGGTACAGGCTGTTCATCAAAATCCTGTCATTAAATACACAAATAGAGTCCAGTGGACAAACCTCGGAATCTTTCTGGCTCCTGCTGTAAGTGTGTTTTGAGTTGTTGAGTTTACCTTTCATTTCTGATCATCTGTGTAAAAATGTTTGTGGTTGTCAACTCATTCGATAAACATTATTTATTTTTGAAGGGGTGGGGCGTTAGGAAAAAATACAAGATTACATTGAATTGTCCTTTAATATTCTCTATTTGTTTCATTAAGCATTAACTGATACAGGAAAAAGTGAACCTGCTTTTTGTCCGACAGAGGTCATGCCTAGAGAGCTGTTTTGGTGGCACGAGGGGGACCCACACAATATTAGGAGAAGGTAGGCGGTTGTAAAGTCATGGCTGAATAGTGTATGTATGTCAGTGTCAGTGCGAGTGTGTGTGTGTATTTGTACTGGGGGTGGAGGTCATGTTCTTCTTTCCCCACCATCATTTGATTATTCCATTCAGCTGCTGCACAGAGGGAATGCTGGGGAGCAGAAGGGATGCAATCTGAGCTTCAAATACTACACTACTTTAATATACACCACAAACACACACACACACACGCACGCACGGAAAAGGACGAATGCCAGGGAAAAATGCCAGATCATAGTTCAACTCTTACTGTACGTTGTTGATACATGTCAAAAAAAGAGTCACAATATGTGTGACTGAGTACAGTCTTGTATTTACCACTTTGTGGGGACTGGCCTCATAAAAATCCTAATACTAGTAAATCTGTAGAAGTCGGTGTATGCTGCTGGTCCTCACAAGGTCCTGTTTTCAACTTCTTTGGAAACAATGAAAGTGCAGAAAGAGCCTTTTGGTGACTGGGAGTCAGGATGCAGGGTTTACGTCTAAGTGAACACCTCAGATGCAATATTGCACCAGCCAGTGGAATGTCCTCACAGATATAGTTATACTGAACAATGTGTGTGTATGTGTGTGTGTGTGTGTGTGTGTGTGTGTGTGTGTGTGTGCGTGTGTGTGTGTGTGTGTGTGTGTGT
>JBBPDB010000134.1:25108796-25129805 GCA_037974465.1 Brachypetersius altus
GACTTTTCCGGATCGCGCCCCTTTTAAACCTGTCTCGCTCTCTCTGTTTCTCTCTCTCTATAGGTCTCTCTCTCGCGCACGCTCTCTATGTTCCTCTCTCTCTGTCTCTCTCTCTCTCTCTCTCTCTCGTTCGTGACTTTTCCGGAGCTTGCAGATCGTCTCTCTCTCTGTCTCTGTATCTCTCTTTCTCTCTGTCTCTCTCCCTCGCTCTCTCTGTCTCTCTCCCTTGCTCTCTCTCTGTCTCTCTCTCGTTCCTGACTTTTCCGTATTTAAGCCTCGGGTTTATATTTACATTTTCTTTAAGGGTAATGTATTAAACTGAGTTCCAAATGAAATGAAAATGATCTGGGAGAACATTTGGAGGCATATTTATGGTTAAACTATAAAAATAAAATGAGCCATTTTAATTGGCTCATTTAATCTAAATTAAAAAAGATTAAAAAATGTATCTAGATTAATCTAGATTAATTCCAAGATTACAGTGAGATTAATCTAGATTAAAAAAATTAATCTATGCCCACCTCTAGTTTAATATAAACAATACATGAGGCCAAAATATTTTATGCAAAAGGTTTATCTTTGGTGTCTAATAGTTGATCCATTTAGGAACACAAGTGGAGAACCTGGAGATACTAAGGACAAGTGCTGCTGTTCCAGCGTAAAGCATCACACCAAACAACTAACGTAAATTTACAATGGAAACACTGTAATAATCTAATGTATTCCTTAATGTATTCCCCAGCATATTGCTATTTAAAGGTGCATTTTAGAAGATAAAAGTCAAACTTAAGCAGCCTGTCTCTAATTACTGTAATGATGTGTTGGAGCTTCCAGTCGGTACAGTTTAGTTCATTTTTATTGCATTTATTTCATGTCTTCATTTATTTTACATTGTAGAATTCACAACAAGTCGATCCAGTAATGTTATTACCAGATACTGGATTATTTCTGTAGTACGGATGAAAGTGCACTTAAACACTGGAGGTAGTATTTTTAAGCATATCATTGTGGTGTGTGTCATATTAATATTAACCTCCCAGTAAATCTGTAAATTTACAGTAATACCATGGCAATGAGATACTGTAAACAGTGTATTGTAGTAATACAGTAAAAAGCTCAAATTATAGTTACCTTACCATAAATTTACAGAAATACACCAGTGTCTCTGTTGCCAATAATTTACTGTAAAAATTGCAGTTTTATTACAGCGCATATACCAGAGATTTATAGTCATCATCAGGGAGAACTTGCTGTAAATTAGTTTAATAAAAGAAGAAGGGTCTTCAGATTGAAAGCATGAGTTTGAAAGAGAACTGTAGTCAAGGAGCTCCTCATTAGAGGCTTTTCAGCTCCACATTCTTGAGAAACAAATCAAAATAAGGAGTCTTCACGTCTCTGTAGGAAACTCTCTTCAAAAGGCAGAAAGAAATAAAACTGCAGTGGCCACAGAACCATGTCCTGTGCTTCGCCGTGGTTTTGATGAATTGGAGCAGTGCTGAGGCCCTGCATGCTCGGGAGTGTTTCTTTAATTTATTTAACTGCCGTCCTGTCCCTGATTAGCAGCAAGCTGGGAATAAAGCATTCTTCAGCCTAACGACTTTCTCCAAAAACATTATCAAAAAAAAATTTCAACCTCGCTCTCCATGGACACAATTACTGTAAATTCACAATTATATGATTCTATTTTTTTCTCCCTTTTTGAACACACATACCTTTTTTTGCGACCACAGCACCAGTGATTTCCTGCTCATATGGCTGTCCATACACCCAAAGTCAACAGCAGAAACATCATAGGGCAGAATAGATGTGTTTTATGGAAAGGGTGTTATATTCAGTTTAATAGTGCTGTGCGGTGGGCTAATGGCTGCCTTTGGCTTCCCTCCTGAAGCAGAATCAGAGGGGTGGGTTTGGAGGGATGCCTCTGTGTATATGTATGTATGTGTGTGTGTGTGTGTGTGTGTGTGTGTGTGTGTGTGTGTGTGTGTGTGTGTGTGTGTTTGTAACCAAAAGAAGAAGACATAGATGAATTGAAACAGACTAGGAAACTGAATGTGTGTGGAAAACGTAAGATATGCGTCTGCAATTTTCTTCTTAAAAATAATGAAATGAATAAAACCTCAAACCACCCAGTTTTTGCTAGTAAATGATTCATTTTCTCATGTTCATTACTTGGCTTGTTTAAAAGGCTAATAAGTACCAGAATGTGGCACTATAATTTACTTTCTTACACAAACATACAAGAAAAACAGGAAAAATATATATTGTGGTAAAAAGAGAGAGAGGGAGAGAGAGAGAGAGAGCTAGTTAGTATATTATATAGATAAAAAAGATAGATAGACAGACAGACAGACAGACAGACAGACAGACAGACAGACAGACAGATAGATAGATAGATAGAGACATTAAAACTGAGATTATCTCGTTTTCAGGAATTAGATTACATGTTTTGGAAAAACACACTGTGTCAGGTGAGGTCTTTTGAACATGTCAGAGACAGGTAATATCAGAGCTAACCTGAAGTGAAGGTCCTTTTTTTCCTGTGTTTTTGCTGGCAGTTTATTAATAACTGTGTTTATCCATCACATGACCTTTGACCTTCAGTTTACACGTCCTGGGCTTTGGGGCCCGCGTGTGTGAATGGCCGATAATGGGCTATAATATATTGCACCATAGCTTGTTCTTAATTGAGAGGCCATTTTAAAGGAGCATTAAGGCATGGCAATAAAATATTCCCCTTTACCATGCCAAGCATGTCCCTTGAAGGGCCTCTCTCACCCTCACTCCTTCATTTATGGAGAATTTATAAATGATTGAAACAAAAAAAGAAAAACTGAAATGCTCTGGTGAATGCCTGGCCTCTGTTCTTCATCTCTTGCTCTCTCCCTCTCGCTCACTCGCTCTCCCTCTTTTTCCCCCCTTTTTTAACTAACCTGCATAATCATGTCAGAAGTGCTCTGAAATGAAGTGCTAAGTGTTGGGTTTTATTGAAAGGAAACAGACTGGAACAACACGTGTGTTTTGCTGGGCCTGTTAAGGCTGTGCTCGCTGCTCCTCAGGCCAAATTCTTTCTTATGAATTACTACCTGCTTTCTGATGACTCCTCACTAACACACCGATGCCCGCTGAGAGCGAGGGAGAGAAAATGTGCGTGTGTGTCTGCCTGAGAAGAAGTGTGTGTGTGTGTATGCGTGTTTACATTGAGGAGAGGGTTTATTAAAATCACTAATGCATCTCAGTGTGAACAGAAAATCTGGTCCCAAGATTTGGTCCCAATTGCGATATTTCTGCCCTTTTAATTTGGATATTAAATCGGTTGCCAGACTTCACAGCAATGATGCGAGAGGGCCCCTGCTACAGCGAACAAAAGAATTTATTTCTTTAATAAAAAAAACAACTTTTATAGTGAATCTGTGTATGAAATGTGTGGTTTTTGCTTTAGTTCTCCAGATGCAGTCTAGAGTTCATCGTGCAGCTAAAGTGCAATGGCATGTTACATTTAAAGCCAATGTTTTCTCCTTGACTTTAGTTTTATGCGTGTTGTTTGGAGATGGTATGACAGGGATGGTCCCACAGAAACCAAAGGAGTGTTCCACAGTTCTTTTCAGAATGGCTGCATTCTTTCTTATGAACACACTGCCCATTGCCTGAGACAGTGATTTTATGGACATTCTGTCTTAAGATTTTATGCTAAAACATATATATATATTTTTTTTTTGGCAGAGAAATACATACAGGGCATTGTAATTCAAAATAGTTACCAAAGAAAACTTATTTTTCCTGATTTACAATTACTGTAATTTACCATAATTAACATTCCATGTAAGACATGTGTAGCTTCACTGATCTTTTTGAATTGTAAATACAATGGCTATACTTCTACTGTAAAATCCTGCTTGCATTCCACACCATTGCAAAAAAAAGCCTATTATTTAACCACTATGAAACTAATCTGAAAGCTAATTACCATGATTCTAATGTGTATATCTTTTCCTTATGAATAAAACACTTTAAAGCAACCCAATTACTGGTAAAAGTCAACCGGAAAGACAAGACTGTGTTGATGTACAGGATAAGGAGTTAATACAGTCATTAAAAAGTGATGAAACCACAGCTCAGTGTGAAGGTTCATGGGAAAAGACCCACACAATACCCACCACTCCTTGCCCACCACACACACACATCCGCATTCTCTCTCTCTCTCTCTCTCTCTTTGCATGGGTATGGTGCTGCAGAATGCATCAAAACAGAACCAGATGGGCACGAAGATGTCAGTGCCATGTGAGAAAATACAGGAAATCAAAGCTAACTCTGCTAGCTAATCCATATTTAGCTAGAACAGTTTTGATTTCTTTCCTCACCATATATATATGTATGTGTGTGTGTGTGTGTGTGTGTGTGTGTGTATGTGTGTGTGTGTGTGTGTGTGTTCACTCTTTTTTTTCAGTGTGCTATGGCACCTCATTCGGCAGCCAGAATTAGCCAATTAAAAGAGATGTGTGTTTAACAGGGTCCATTTTCAGTGGCCTACTTCCAGCTCCCACAAAGACAATCCCGTGTTTGTGCAAGTGTTCGCATGCATGTGTGTATGTACATGTGTGTACGAAAAGGGAATTTGCACCTCACTAATGATGTGCGAGTTTAATACAAGTCGCTGTTTTCAGCATCACATGCAGCAGGTTAACACCTCCCCCACCATAGCGGGTCATAATATGGCTTTGTTTACGAGGAGGAAGTGGAGGATATTAAAGAGGCTTTTTCAAAGGGTGCAGCGCACCCACCCAGACCCAAACCTGCGTGCCCTCAGAGTCTCATAGGAAGAGTTAGAGTTTTATATAAAGTGTTAAAGAGTAGGACCTCATGGTCTTACATAATTGGAACATAAAACGAAGTGCAGGTAACTACTGCAGGCTTTCTTTTTCCACACATTCTGCATATAGTTCACTTCATAAGGACATAAAGCAGGTTCTACTGTCAATAGGTTCTCACCTGGAGAAAGCTTGATTTGGAAAGTTGACAAAGTTTTATTACTGTGTTGGTAGGTTTTTATTTTTTTTTTCAAAACGTGCGCTGCTAAGTAAGGTATGGCAGAGAAATGACCTCCTATGTGCTTTCATGAAGTGTGGAAAAAGACAGTAAAACTACTTATAGGAATTCAAATTCATTATTGTGCAACATTTACCCTGTTATTCCCACTCAATGGTAAGGCTTGACAAAGAACAGAACATGTGATTTTACAAAGTAGAGGAAAGGTAATGCAGACTGAAACTAATCCACCCAAAATGCTGTTGTAAATAATGTTGTAAATAACATCCTTACGTCAAAAAGTGAGAACTTACAAGTGACGATTCCTTCAGAGTGGTGGACAGTAATACACCATACTTATATCTGATTTTTATTATTTTTTGGAAGATTGTTACTTTTACTCCATTTCATTTCACAATAAATTATGTTGCTTTTTACACTGCTACTTCTACAAGATCCTCTGAAGTAAAACTCGATTTTCTGCAATATCAAAAAGAATAGAACACACTTTTAGAAAGAAATGTATTCAATTTTAGTGGAATCTCTCCCTTAAATATCAAATGGCATTCTTAGCTTCATGAGTGTAACTGGACTTTCAAAACTGGACCTGTTTTTATTCTCAGATAAACACAGTGGAATGTATGTAAGCTTTGCGAAAGCTGTGTGTTCCAGTGCTGCTTGTTCAGTGTGGGACTTACTGCATCATGGACGAAGAAAGTGAGGCCGGACTGCCATCCAGCTAACCTGAGTTTGGTTGAGTTGAGGCTGCATAATACATCATGAGTTTAGGCATGAGTGTTGTCAGTAACGAGGAGGCGTGGCTTAACTCCGCCAATCACCTGCTTTATTCTGGCGCCTCCTGCTGATTTATAATGTGCAGGCTGTGATGTGGCTGTTTTAGCAGGCTATAACTTGCTCCAGACACACATATAGTCTCTCTCTCGGTCTCTCTCTCACACAGCTTCACCTGGCTGCTTTGTAGTTTCTCACTCTTTCTGAGCAGAACAGGAGTGAAAATGATGGCCAGTTTAGCATCGTGATGTGGTAATGAACACCTGGTGCTCAGAGGGCTAAAGAGCTGCAGAGTCTGCATGTGTTTGTTTGAACCCTGCTACACTCACACGCTCTAACTAATCTTAACATTAAAGGGACCCTACCTGACCTGTTTGGGGAACCTAATTAACCTCTGGTGTTATTGTTGATATGGTGTTTCACTTTTTCATTGTAATTACACAATTATCTATAGATATGTCGTTAATTACTTTATATTATGAACAAACTAGTATCATTCACCACTTTTTTCTGTTTGTTTTAACATAGAAAATTACGCTTTTTGCATGCTTTGTTTTCTATAAAACAGAATTTCTTGTACTTTCTCATAATTGTAAACAAAGCATTTACAGGCTCTTTTGGCAGTCGATGTCAGTTGAGTAATTATGCTGAACAACAGTGCTGGAGAAAGAGTGATAGGCACAAGAAAGGCAACCCAAAAGACAGGAAAAGAGTTCAGGGACTCTTTTTGAAAGTGTTACACTAGTGTTAACGCGCTAATCTGTTATTCAGTTGCTCCAGATGTATCAGGGTGGGCATCAAGACCTGCCAAAACTGGTTGGAACTGGAGGATTACCACCAGCTAAAAGCTCATGCTGCGATGAGGAACTTAATATTTCTTAAAGGGCTGATATCATACATATCATTGAAAACTTAATTTCCTTTTTTTTCCTGGAAGAGTTTGAAGCAGCATGTAAGCATGGCAAGCAACGTAAAAACTCTATTAAGGGAAACTGAGGTAAACTAGGCTCATTTTAAAATCAAATATTTTGTGATTTCATGTATGTTTATATCTGTCTATTCTGCCTACCACAGTTCACTCCCACCCATTTCCAGTGAATTCATTAGTACCTTTTTGAATGAGGCACAATAAACAGCAGCCGATTTACATTTATGGCATTTATCAGATGCCATAAATATGTCTGTTAAAACAGACATATGTCTGTTAAAACAGACATATGTCTGTTTTAAAGGTATAGTAACAAACTAAAAAAAACTGAGAGAAAGAGAGGTTGAAATGGAGTAAAAATCTATGGATTTTGATCCATAAATAGGCATCTCTGTTTTTTCAGCTTGAGTTGATTCTTTAAATCATGTTTCTTGAAAGATTTTTTCACAAAACAGCTTAATGGTGCAGCGAAGATAGATCCACTATTTTTTTATTCGTTACTGTCTACACTCCACTGTAGTAAGTACTTAATAATGTCTAGAAGGTTCTGTTTTTGATTTCCATGAAACTGCTATTCAATAGTCATTAAGTGACTTCAGAGTAAATGACCACCGCATGGGCTTTAGTCAAGCTCAGTACTTTCCTATGAATGTACTAAAACTACATTATTGAGGTAGATGTTTACTTCACATCCTACAAAGAATCATAGACTGTAGCTGATTCATAGCTGATTTCAGTGAAAAATGAATTACCTGTAGTCTTCTGAGGATGGTGTACCAGGCTATTACTGTATTACTGTACTTTTAAATATGTAGTTAAATATAAAAAAATATAAAGTTGATCAGTATCTAAGTATCAGATCTAATACTACAGTATCAGTATCTAATATTTAAGTCCATACACTTAAAACACTTATATGGTTGATGCCATTAAATGACTGAATTGTTGTAGCTGCTCCAGACCACCTCATTCTAGTAAATGCTTTTCTATAAAGATTTAGAACACTGTGACTCAAACATCCTTAACTTTGCTGATGAGTGCAGTTGTAGCATAAGAAATTTCCTCTGCAATCAGTTAAGTTTTCTGATAATGATTCTGATTCTGAAGCCAGTATTCTGTCACAGGCTACAGATTTGTGCGTGACTGTTTGGAGACTGCAGTTCAGCATCTCACTCACCCTTAGAGCACATAAGCCAACATCAGAGCACCCCCACTGCTCTTTTCTCTGTTTGAAGTCCAGCCTCCATCTCGTTCTTCCCTCACTCCATCCCTCACTTCCCCTCTCCCCTTTCTCTCTTTTCTCAGTGTTCTGCTTCTCGGTTCTTTCATTTCATGGAGCAGATTTAAATTTGGAACTTCCTCTACAGGGAGAAGACAGCAGAGAGACAGAGAAGGAGGGGGTTATCAAAATAAATGCCAGGGTGCCGAGACTTAACTCTACAGGTGTAGAGGGCAAGGAGCATGGACCACACACATGCACACACACTCACGCATACACACAGACACACACCACACACGCACACACACACATTGCAACAGCATTTATTGCACTACATGCGACTATAGAATTTTTGCATAATGATCGTCATTTGCCAAGTGCAAAAACATCTCTCTCTCTTTCTCGCTTTCTTTCATTCTCTCTCTCAAACTCTTTCTCTCACACACACAAAATCATCACCAGATTGCTCCACCCCTTCTCCCCCTCTTTCTCTGTGAAGTTCAGACCATCATGCATGAGTGATCAGAACATGGCCAGGTCGAGTTGAGGGGGGGCGTCCCACTGGAGAGCAAATTAGAATCGACTGCTTCAAGAGCTGCTTAAACGTATTATGTTTTATTGCTCCTTTCTTTACAGAGCTGTTGACAAAAAAGAAAGGGAGGGAGAAGTGCAAAGCTGAAGGCCAGAAGTAATTCTGCGATGGCATTTTATGACGGAAACCTCAGCGAAATGCTATTTCAAAGCTTGGGCTGCCCAGAAATATGTAGATATGTATTTATTTGCTCCGGCTAAAAAAGATTAATTTTCTTTTACAGTGAGGGGAAACAGACAGTTTGGTTTATGTTATACTTCAGTGCATATATTCACTTCAAAGACACTTTACTAATACAGTGTATATTACTGAGTCTGCGTACCATATTACACTGTGCATAATGCTTATGTCATTTGGTTAAATGTGTAAAAAGTCTATTGTCTTGGATACAGCACTATACTTTGACTGGCATGTTTAGAAATTGCAATTAGTGCAATTAGTACAAAATTCAGCTGTATGGCAACTCACATCTACTCACATTACATCCACATTGGTTACCTGTGTAGATTACTTATTTTGTACTGTTTCTTACATAGAACTCCCTAAATGGCACAATCTCAGTCTATTATGCTCTCTGAAGTTAGAATGTTGTTTAGCAGTTTGCTTTTAGTACACTGCACTAAAGGCTTTATTCTATGACTGATATCATGACATGATCCCCTGGTTCTCAATGCCTGTAAAACATCAAAGTAGCAGATAACTTGTGCTCTTTTATGCTGCTAAACAAAAATGCGAAATGCATTTAGTGCCTTTATAAAAGGTGTCACTGATGACCCCAAGAATACCCCAAAAATGAAGTATGGAGGTGGGAGCATCATGATATGAGACTACTCATTTGTAAACAGTATTACACGCTATTTAGAAAACACAAATGGTGAGATGTACCGAGAGAGATTAGAGGACAATTTAAGAAGAAGCTGAATCAATAATATAATGTCCGCATACATTGAGCCAAAATAATTCAAGGCTGGTATCTAAAGACATTCAGTGGGCTCACATGGCCTGGCAAAACCCCAACTCAAATCTCTTTGAAAATTTGCAAAAGATTTTAAAATTGCTCATCCTTCAGAGGGACCCTTAAAACCATGGGGAATTTCCAAAATTCAACCACAGCACTGCAACAAGCTAATTACTTCTCACCATAGACTCCTCAAAGCTGCCAACTGTAGGTTTGCAGCGTATGACCAATGTCATTCATTTGTGGTGTCTAAATACAGTTTTAAAAGACTAGAAAAAATGCTGCACAATGTACAGGTTCTTCACCAATTTAAGGTTTGAACTTGAATAGTTTGTCAGATTCACTTAGCAACCTTTATTTTAGAAAGGGAGGTACTAGCAAAGTGGTTGCAGGCATGGCATAATATCCAAATCAGAAAAGGCTCCAAAGCTCATGGAAAATTCAGAAAAAAAAATGGGGACAAAATGGAAGAGAAAGGGGGAAAAGGAGCAGTTTATAATCCGATCTGATTCTGATTCTAATTCTAAATGTATCAGAGCCCAAACAGACAGGATTACTTCTCAGTGGTAACTCACTGAAGTCTGTTAAAACTATTGGTGCAAAAATGTAATTAATTAAACATGTGTTTTTAAAGAAGAAAATAAATATTTATTATAATTCAAATTTGCATTTTTGAAAATAAAAAAAATCCCTTACATTTGCACTGAATACAAATGAAAGTAATTCATTATGCAACTTATCTAAATAACTGGACTGGATAAAAAGCATTCTACACAGTACCACCAACAGGTTCTTAACAAAAGGTTCTTTAAAGAATCATAACCAAGTTCACTGTCATCGAGAAGAATCAAGCTATGTAATCAAGCTAAAAAACAATTGAGCACTCAAATCGTTCAGTTGCTATGGTTTTATATAGTTGTTGCCTTTAATTACAAACCATTCAAGAACCACTTTGTAAAAGTGTGTATATCTAAATATAGTAGTAACTGAGAACAATGTGTAGATTTCTAAAAGTCAAAGGAATAGTTCCACCAACAATAATATATTGGGAAATTATCACAAATTCCCAATATGCCAAGACAGATTTGTTATCTCAAGTTTGCTTCTTTACGTCTGCACTGGAGCAATGAGGCTAATGCAGCTAACAGGTAAAGGAAGTCTCTGGGCAGCCTATGCTTTAACCTGTGCAGACAAAGAGATAAGAGGAGGCAGATTCATGCTCACTGTGGCTTTTAGAAAGCAACAACTCCCCCTCTAGCATAAACCCTGAATGTGAAGCTACGAGCCCCAGAGTCTTTGAGTGTGTCATACTGGACGGTCAGGAACATCTGCACTCCGAAGAGTGGACGTAAAGATCAAAGATTTCTTCAGAGTATGACATGATTCATGACTTCAGTAAAACCGAGGGACAGCTGATGATGCAATCGTGTGATTTCATTGCACCATTAAAATTTGGCTGTTTTCGCCGCCTGCGTCTGGAACTCAGCTCCATCTGGATTCTTGTGACTTGCTCCTTGTTACTAGGAGATTGACGAGAGGCGACAGACTCTGACAGTGAAGTTTCATTTATTGGCTCTGAGTTCTGGGTAGCTTTTTGATATGGAATATTTTATTACTGAATCTTTTTTACTGAGGAGGAGGAATTGAATGTGGGCTTTTGATGGCTCTGGCAGGGGTTCCATAAATGTATTTGGTCTGTGCAGTGCTCTAGACCTGGGTAATTCTCTAGTGTTGTAAACATTGGGGCACTAATGCATTAGTGTCTAAACCTGGTCCTGGTGTATGTTTTTCAATGTTTTCCTTCTCAAACAGTCCCTATCCAAATAATTAACTAATGATTAAAACCAACAACGGAGCAATTTTAGATTTTTCTGTGTATTTGTTTTGTAATTGTTTTTTGCTGAGTGCCACCCTAATTATTTTAAATGTGTTTCCATAAATGTAAAATGTATAGCTAAAATCTCCTCCTTAAACCTTACAGTATTGGTTCTACATAGTGGACATCTTTTATAGCTAAAGAGCGCAGAAAGTATAAAACCAGAGTGAGCTAGACATTTCAGTTTCCAGTACTTTGATGTTTACTCACTAACAATATAGTTATCATTATGTGCAATAGTCTTGCACATGCAAAATATATACTTATATCACAATAGTTTATGTGCAATAGTATTATCATGTGCAATATCTACTTATATCACTATTACATGTAATAATAGACTCAGTATAGAGAAGAAATTCAAACCACTATTTGCATTATCTAGTAAACTACTTCAGTCATTCATTTCATTTTATTTATTTATCTATACTATTTATCTATACTCTTACTGACCACAGTATTTTGTGTACATAGCATTTTGAATTTCATAATAAGCATATAAGAGTATTTCTGGAGAGTTTTAATTGGACTTTTATTTTGACTTATACTATGTATCATATTGGTTTTGTCTTTATGTCTCCATGTGTCCGTGCAGTCATGCCATACGCAACTTCCTCCGTGGACATAAGTTTACTGATTTTGATTCTGACAGGTGCAACCAGGGAGGACCATCCAGCAGCCCTGGCCTGACTTGTGGGGGCTACATGTCACAGATACTATTGCTATAGCTCCACCTATGACACCTGACTACTGACTCATTGACTCGGCTTCCCACTAGTTGACAAATTTAACACACCTCCCACCAACTTCACTTCAGCACCTGCCCCTCAAAAGGTTTACTTGCTGTTAGAACAAGGTGTAACTGTGAAGTTGCATGGAAATTATTTCCCACTGCTTGCAAGCCACACAAATCACCTATCATCAGAAAGCCTGGTTTACAGACCGGCATTAAAAGTTGCAGGACAGGGGATTTCCAGGACTCCACTCTTTGGAGCCCTGTCATGAGCTGTGTGTGTTTCAGATTAGGTCTCCTGACATACCATGTGTTGTCTGATGATGGCGCCATGATTCTCTTTTGCTTGCTGACAATACGCATTGAAAAATATGTGTGTGTCTGTGTGTGGATGTCTGTGCGCTAGATGTTAAATTGATCATTTCCTCTCACTGAAACAACAGCTAAGATCAAACATGACTCAGTGTGCAAACAAATCTGCCACCAGATCAACACTCTGTCCACCAGAGCGGTGTCGGAAGGGACAAAACAGATGGACCGAACTCAACACATATGGAAATAAACAACCACAGACACGTCAACAAAAACAGCAAAAACAGATTGAATCATTACTGAACTAATGATTAAAGTGGAAGGTGTTAGCTGCAACCCCAGGGGGCAACACACCCACGTCCACCGGCACAAATTCACAGCCTCAAAAATACACACTCTCACAGCTGAACTGCTGAGCAGCTCATTTGTTCCAACAATCACGCCAGGGCAGCTTTTCCCCATGTCTGCATGCTCACTGATTACCCATATAGCATTACTTTTCAACGCAGATTTATTTTGTCCCTGTTGGGCCACCGTAGGCTTCCTGCAGCCAGTTAGGCCCTGACCGCAGGCCGATATGAACGTGTGGAGGGGATGGAACCGCAGCAGTTTCTCTTAGACTGCAGCTCAGAGGCCGGGTTCTTCACCACAGGGACACATGACTGGGAAACGGCACTGTTTTTATTGTGCGGCAGAGCTTTTCCAACAGCTTGATTTATGAAATAATCAGAGGAATAAAAATATCCCCCTTTCCTGCTGCGTGTCTGTCCGCAGGTTCTATACAGAATGAATTACGTCTGGAGGAGAAATCACAGCCCAAGTATGAGCAGGGTAATTCATAGTTTCGTAGAAGGCGCATTAATCAGGCTTTATTTGTATCAAACAGAGTGATAAGGTCAATGAAAGTAGTTTGTACAGGTTAAGTCCTCTTAACCCGTTATGTGATTTGGGTAAGCGATGTCAGGTCCAGAAAGATCGATTCCAAATTGAGATTCGACTTTGCATGAGTCTGCGAGTTGTAGCTACACAAACATAAACCCAGCTGAGGACACTGATTAATCCTGACACGTCCAAACATACAGTCTGAAACTTAAGCCCGACGTTTTAACCTTTGCCGTTTGTGAGATCCATAAAGCTAACATTCATATTTCAAAGTTTTGTTTCTTCCATCCACATTGCGCACTCTGTGCACTGAGTAAATCCGAGCGTCTTTCTAATGTCATATCACATTTCATCTGAATGAAAGTGTCCCAAGTAAGTAACCCCCTGGCCTGCTGGTGCAGACTTGACGGGCATTTTCCCCTTGTAACAACGTAAGCTCAGGCGCTGGAGATTTGGCTAAAAAGGCGTCAGCAGTGGAAAAAGCCTGATTTGTGTTTTTAACACAAAAGATAAATTAGTTTAGACAAGCAACATGCCAACAGTTCCCTGTTTAATGCTGGTGGATTTATTTGGTCAAAAGCTCGTCATCAATTTGTTGACAAAAATATGTATTTGGCCGGCAAGACATGAATTGCAAACAGAAGATTTTTTTTTTTCGTCTGGACTGTTGGAAAAAAGAAAAAAACTTCCACCCAGGGTTGGATTTATAATGTGAGAGAGAAAAGAACCTGTATTATTCAAGAGTGTCTGTCTGTTATAACTGTGTAATTACAAAATTGCATGTATTAGCTATTTCATTGCCCTCTGCCACAGCAATTCTATTGTACACAGTACACAGATGTGCAAACGGTAATTGATTTGTTTATGAGAACTGCAAGCACTGAAAATTTAAAAGCTAATTAGTCAGTTCTCAATAAGCATAATTGCAGATGAATACATAATATATTCAACACACACGTCATCGCCTCGTGCACATGTGCACAGACAGACAGACAGACACACACACACACACACACACACACACACACACACACAATTTGAGCAATTCCCCATCACATCCAGCTGTGTGTTTGCGAAAACATCCTAGTCTGGGGCTATAAAAGTCCTGATCACCTCAGATGGTCAGAACATGGCAAGGATGAAAGTGTTCCTTTCTCTCCCTCCCTCCCTCCCTCCCTCACTAACACAGACACACACACACAGACACACACACACACACACACACACCTTTTCGCCCAAAATGTCATTAAGTATCTGTATGTTAGAATAATGTTCCATATAGATAGATAGATAGATATGTGAGTACACATATGTCTAAAACCCTTGAAAAAATGAATTATGCTTGATTTATGCACGAGTATGAACTAACAAGGTAACTAACAAGGTCAGATTTGATTTTAGAATTACTTTAATGTCTATGGTCAACAGATGATTTTGATTTTGGCTTTCTGTGCACAGACAGTCAGGATCATAAGTGCAGAATTTAGATTATATCCAGCTTATTAGCCATATTTTCCTACATTTCAGCCCTATGTTCCTCTCTTTCTCTGTCTTAAACACACACACTCACACATACTGCCACACACACACACACACACACACACACACACACACACACATACAGGAAAAATAAAAGATTCTGACACTTTCAGCTCAGCATGTTGTCTTTGTTTTTCTCTCAAACTCATTAAAAGAGGGAACGTTAAGTTTCACTCACATGAAGAGAAGTCTTTGTATCCCACCACATGTGGAGAACAATGTGTTTGAACTGATGCATTGTGGGTGATTAAGCGATGGCATCACTGAGCAGAAGAGATTTATGGGACTGACCATACGGGATTGCAGAGATTTGTATGTGTGTGTGCATGTGTGTGTGTGTGTAATGGGGTGGTAGAAGGGAGTACAGATATTATGATACCAAAGGGATAATGCCACACCATATATACATTCCAAAAACACTAAAATCAACCCTGCAGGAATCTTTCATTTCATGCTGATGACCAACACACACCCACGCAAACACCAACACACAACATGCTGCGTGAATCATGCCAGTCCAGCTGGACTTTACGATGCTGCTCCATTCTATAATGTTCCAAATAGCCAACAAACAAGGCTCAATAACAATAAAATCCCACAACGTGACTGCACATTGCATAATCAATCTCACACGTATGAGACGAGGCCCAAGAGACAACACAAAACTCCCTTCAACAACGATACGGAAAAAAGCTCTCAAATCAATTTGGGCTAAAAATCTAATTTACTCAATTTCCCTCTAAAAGTACTCTAACAGCACTTAACCAGCCAACTTTACTTGGGTTCATGTGTCTATTACTAATGAGGCTTTGATAGCTAACACATATGAACCAGTTTAGCTTCATGCAAGTTGCACATCGAAATCATTATTTACTTAAATGTGTTATATGATCTCAGGTAGATTTGTTTGTCTGGTTTCTAATGCTGTATTGCACACTGTTCTGTATGAAAACAGGAATATGGACAAAACTGAGGCATGATGATGGCTACTACTGCCATAGCTGCCATTTTTATAGCTAACAGTGTGTTATACAATGTGATGAACCACAATAGTCTAGTAGAAGTTACTTAACGATTGTAATGATTCAGGCATGTTGTTTGGCCAGTGCTAATTGGCTGAGTATGAGTTTCCATTATTTGTCTACATTAGTCATGTAGTTTCAGTGTAAAACTACAGAAGCAAACTTCAAACACCAAACAGGCCCAAAACTCCATCTGATTTGTGAATTTGATTTCTGGCCGGGCTATTGCTTTAAATTGGACTAAATGAGGTTCAAAATGCTACAAGTTAAACATGAACTGAACAGTAAAAGTGGTTAATATGATGGTAAATGAGGAAAGTAGGGTCTGCAGGTTATAATATCTGGTTCCTGGTATAGAATAGACAGTAAATTGTGTTACCCTTCAGGGATAAGCTGAAGAACGGTGAGGAACTAACTGAGATGCTGTAGTTACAACTTGATCACATGATTGGGGCTGACTGAGCGGTTGTGACTGGCACTGATGTGTGCTGAGTGGCACAGATTGGAAACAGGCCGAAGGTGGCAGAGCCCTCGTCCTGCCAGCACTGCGCCAACCTCAGCTAGTTAAAGGCTCTAATGTGGCAGTGGTTTCATGGTGGTTGGCTTTGAGCAGCAGGAAAGGGAATAAAAGAGGTATATAAAACAGGAAGAGAGAGAGAGGGAGAGAGAGAGAGAGAGAGATTCTAATGTCATATGCTGCTTGATTTATATATATATAGACATTTTGTAGCTCATCTATTCATCTGTTCAATATTAAATGTAAAAAAGACAGCTGACCTATTTAGACTGTAAAATAAAATAAAATAACACAACTGCAAAAAGTATACCTCCCTTTATTCATCCTTTTTGTTTCATTTTCTCACTTGTTCTTGACCTCCGCTGCTTTAAAGATGAAAGCTCTGAGTGAGGCTCTTTCCTGTAGAGAGCAGCAGGACAGAGAGAGAGGGAGAGAGAAAGAGAGAGAGAGAGAGAGAGAAATCCCTCACACTGCTTTCCACTTCCATACACTCCTTTGTGTTCTCTTCACAAATCCAGGTAAAAAAGCAAAACTGAGAGAGAGAAAAAGCACTGTTCTTTCCGCTTTCCTCGTCTTTTAATAATTAGACCTCCATTCACTTCCCAAAATAATACTAACACATCATTACTCAACAAAGCCAATTAAAGTCTGACAAGCATGCAGTCATCACACACACACACACACACACACACACACACACACACACATTCTCTTACACTGCCTGCAGGCCATTTGGGGTTGAGATGTAATCGGTCAGATTCCTAAAAGTGTTTCATATCTAAGCAGTCTGTGTGCTCAGTGTGTGAGAGACTATCTGATGACAACCTTAAGGGAGAGAAAACACTGTGTGTTGGGTTGTGTGTGTGTGTGTGTGTGTGTGTGGTGGGGGGTGTCTTTCTTTCTGTCTCTCATTCTCATCCTCTCCCCCATTCATAAAATATCAAACAGGCCGTGTCCCGGAGCGGGGCTGCCCCATGGCAGCCTGACAGTGCGGATATTTTCAGTAGGACCCTGCGGTGTTATTGCAGGTGTCCAGGCAGGATGCCCACATGTGTTTGGACAGCAGATCAGTCGCAGAGTAATTCTATTAGGCCCATACACTGATATGAATATTAGAACCATATCCAGCCAGAGGCAGCCTGAATACTGCAGGAGCATGGGACAGGGCAATGAGAGCCTGCATGTCAAATTACAACTTTGTGTGTGTGTGTGTGTGTGTGTGTGTGTGTGTGTGTGTGTGTGTGTGTGTGTGTGTGTGTGTGTGTGTGTGTGTGTCTTTTTCTGCACATATATGCTTTGTAGGACTTTGTAGGAAACAATGGTAACTAACTTTCTTTTTTGAAATTGAAAAAGCAAAAGCAGTTATATATAGTTATAGTTATATATAGTGTGTAGTTTGTTAGTTACCTGTTACCTCTCATGTATCAAATTCTATACTGGAACAATAGCTTTTTCTTCTAAATGTAGTGCTCAGAGAAATAGTTTTACTTTTTTTAAAAAAGCACCTGCCTTACATTAACTTTCATCAAAAGTTTTGCTCTCTTTTGCAGATGCGAGTTTTTGTTCTGACAGCAAAGATGAAATACTTTTGGGATATATGCACAACCCCACCTTCCGGCATCCTAAGTGTGTGTGTGTATGTGTGCGTGTGTGATGTTTGTGGTTACTGTGCACCATTTTAGTAATTCAGTGCTCTTTGGTCTTAATATGAACAGTTTTTGTCCTGACCAGTGGTATATCATTACATTCAATTACACACTGTAAAACATCCAAAATAGCTAAGTTGTGTGCCTGTGTGTGCATGAGCATGAGTGTGTGTGCTGACGTTAAATGAGCTTTAAATGTCAGAGCAGTTCCAACTCTTGGAAACATCGCACAGTGCCTTTCTACCAGCATGATGTATACTTAAATCTCACAGAGCAGTAAGTGAAGTGATGAGCGATGAAACAAAGCCGTGCTCTCACTGACCTCAGGTCAAGTTAGAGTCACACATAGTAATGCACTGAATTCACTTACAAAATGTACAATTTACAACCGTATCCCAACTAGAATCTGCCTCAGTCTTAATGTTCTGCAATACTCTTTATACAATGACTCCATAAGATTCCTGAGATCTTGAGGGTTTTACTCAAGTATATTGTTCTGTTGCTATATGTTCACAATAGTGGAGTTTAACACACACACACACACACACACACACACACACACACACACACACACACACACACACACACAAACAAACATACACCTGTAAGGAAAATGCTGTTGTCAAAAGACTTTGGAGATTTTGCTCTGCTCAGATGGCAGTCAAGAACACCAACTTCCTATTTTTTTTGTTGCTTCCTCTTCTTTTTCTACCTTTTTCACTCATTCTCTTACTCCTGCTCTTTTTACTGTGTGTTTGTCGGTCCTCATTTATGGTTTGCTGTTACTGGGCACAGAATGTCTTCTCAAGTTTTTTTTTACTTTTTTTTCTGAAATGGGCCTGTGCACAAACATTGTGAAGTTAAATTGAGTGGGTTTTTTTTATGTTTATCAATGTAGCTAACACACTTTAGATCAGATTAGCTATTTTCTTCATTGTCCATACAGTCTGTGCATGGAACGACAAACCAGCCAAAAACAAAATAGCTGGTTTTATGATTTACACATTTTGATTTTTGTATATGCTATTTAGCCAACAGCGGTTTAGCCCGGGCCATTGACATTGAATGTATAAGGAGTGTTTCAGCCTGAGGTGCAAAGCAGGTCATTTACATATGCTAGTCTTCAAGACACAGTAAGAAAGACATTATGTTTATCCTATTGGACAAAGAGAGGCTGAAAATGGTAAAGTGAAATCTATCTATCTATATGCAAAAAGCTAGGATGAGCACCCCAGAAAATGAATGAATACACACAGATATGTATATATGACCAAATTTCCAAATTTGTTGTTGTTTTGGAGGGGTTTTTTTGCATTGCCTTTATCCTTGACACTTTGGAGTTAATGAGGTGATCTGGCTAGTGTTTCACCATAAGGGGTGCCCAAGACTGATGGAATTCAAACAGATAGACTAACACTATTTCTGGGGCAGGACTGATCCAGTTGTGATGAACAAAAATGTCTATGCTGAGTGGTTAATAGTTTAACAATCTCTAACCATCTTTAATCACAAACTCCAACCTGAAGACCAGAGTTTATTTTACTAGTGTGTGCAATTAAAAAGTGAACTGAGCTCCTAAAAAGAACGCCTGTATTTTTCTGCCATTTTTATTCCTCTCTCTCTGTTACCTCAATAATTTTCATAGGCCTTTTTTAATTACGCACATACTTTTTCACTTTTTAGTCTTTATTGGGCTTCTTACTAGAACAGGTGGACAGAACAGCCTTTAAGTAAATGTGTTGTTCAGAGTTCTCTATACAACCACATTGGAACAATTGACATCTATTCACCCCTGTTTGCCCAAAACAGTCCAGAGGCTCCCTGGAACACAAACTCATTACTTTGCAAATATACTTGAGTCATTATCATATTAAAATAATTAAGAAAGCACAAATCCACTCTTATTTGAGTGTATGGAACTGAGCAATTGTAACTGTAACAGATTTCACATCATTAACTCCAACATGTTGAGGACGTCATTAGAGTTTCTGAGGTGCTGCTTCAGCTTCGGCAAAGAGAATTAGCAGTTTCTCCACTATATCACCCTCTAGAGACTACACGGAGTCACTACAACTTTCTCTATCTGACCCTCCTTCTCTCTCTATCTCTGTCTCCCTTATTATCATGTTGTCAGTCTTCACAGAGGGCCTATTACACATGACCTAATCACCAAGAAACCACAAGGGACCGCAGTCGTCATCCTGTCCCATTAAAAAATTGTGGAAAAATTTGCCCCGGGTTTATCAGCACAGCACAGTCCAAGAATGCTGAAATGAAGTCAGTTATCAATGATCCTCTCCAGACACTGTCCATGTGAATATTGCTGATAATAAATGGTAACACAAGGGGTAAACAACATTAACATGCCCCTTACTAAATCAGTTCAGCTTTCAGTTATTATATTTTCAATTTGAAGAAATGAACCATGATTAATTAGCAATGTGTATGCTTATACTGTGTAAGCAACTAATAAAAATAAAAGATTACCGGAGCAAAGAAAATTAGCTAATTTTCCCACATTTATATTTACTTCTTAATTGATTATGTTCTGTCGGTTCTGCTCCTGGATCTGTTTTGAGTGGTTTTGTAGACCAAATGCATTTACAAGAGAAGCTTACAAACTCATTTGTCAGTTGATAGATGTTGGATATAGGGGTTCCATGGCACCTCTGTGGGGAACCCAGGGGTAGAGGAGACCGCTTTATATTCACGATGTATTTCTCACAGGTGGGCGAGGCTTATCAGAAAAGCGTTGGTAAATAACTATTGTGTCCGCGCAGCAATGACAACACCACTTTTTATATATTTGGTAATTAATTTAGTGCCCATTACTTCTCTTCACCTTTGTTTGTGGTGCACACTACACTCCCTCATTATATAGCCTAACTTTTTTTTACCAAATGCATGACAGAAGCAAAGTACTGAGGGAGCCCACGAGACACAGATCCGGACATATCTTATATTTGTAACA
>JBBPDB010000134.1:25133565-25149694 GCA_037974465.1 Brachypetersius altus
ATATACTGTCCATAACATGTCGTAGCTGGCTTTTTCTAAGATTCCCTTCATCCAAGCACGGTGGTACCACAACTATACTGCCATTAGGTTGGACATGTGTGTTTAACAGTGTGAAATGAAATCTAAATGCTTTAAATTGATTTATTTTCGTTATTTATTGCCCCCAGGTAGCCAGGCATATTTCTTAACCTGTGTGTCACCACTCACCCCGGTAATGTCCCGTCAGAGGAAGGTCCTGCACTAATCACTTTAGTGTTCATGCTCACACGGTGTTCTCCTGTCTGCCCGGGACCAGGCACAAACACTGGAACAGAATAAAGATCAGTCTCTATGGAATAATCTACGCCCCCCCACATACACATCCCACCCCAAACGCACACAATCTTGTTTTTTTTCTTGAAAACCAATTAAAATAACACGTTGTGTCTGAGACAGTTGTTTGGTATTTTTAAATTAGAATGTAAACAATATGAAACAGTTTCGCAGTGGCAGCTTCAGTCTATATGTTACTTGTTTTAGCAAAAACATGATCAGAAATAGAGCCAATTAAATATGTTTATTTAATTTAGCTTCACCTGTATTTTGTCTCAGCTGTCTGTGCTGTCTCTGGCTCTTCCTCTCAATCATGGAAGGTGACCAGATTGTCAAAACATGGAGTACACTGGAATGATTTGGGTAATTAGACAATTCAGAAATGTCAGTGGGCAGCTAATTACTGAACTAACTTGTTTTGAACCGCAGCATGATAATCTACAAATTGCCATAAAACTATAAAATAACTTTTTTGACAATATACATTTCATTTAATTAGACAGGTTTAAATTAAAATGACACATTTGCAAACCATGAAACAGATTTAGGTCTGTCAAAATCACACTGATAATCGTGGTAAATTTGTTTGCATTTGAAATGAACGGATCTGTTCATTTTCCTGTGGCCTGTAGAAGCTGTGCTTGGCTCTGTAGACAACGAGTAGGAAGAGGTTGAAAACCATTTCCCTGATTGTCTGAAGATTTCTGCTATTTTGCCGCAGTCTTTATGAAAATCTTGTATTTTTTATGCTGCTTTAAACAGTCTTATCAAAGAAGAAGCTGCCTGTGTATATTCTGCTTAATAATTAGACCTATTGTTATTTTAACTAATTATGCTCACAATATTACTTTTTAACTTTCTGTAGCTTAGGCTCCAGACTTCATGCAGACTTTGCATTTGGTAGGCTTTCTTCTCTAAATGGCATTAGGAGTATTGCCCAAGTGTTTTAATTGGGGTAGCAGGCTATCCTTGCTTGGGTGATTGAACTGAACCCTAGTCCGTTAGAGGGCCACGATATGACCTGCCATACCACATCACACCATCCATACCAACTCCGCTGTCAGGCTTCAGAGTTACCCTTTAAGCATCAGACTTCAGCTTTGAATTTTGGCTCCAGGCTTAAGCTTTAGATTTCCAACTCCAGGCATTAGACTTTGGTCCTTTGAGGCTTCTAGTTTCAAGATTCAGAATTTTAGATTTGGGCCTTTTAGACTTCAGACTTCATACTTCAGGCTTCATGCTTTAGGCTCCATCCTAGAAAAGTAAAACTTGAGTCTTTAGACTTCAGTCTTTAGCTTTGGGTTCCAGGCTGTAGAATTCAGGGTTTACACCACTCACCTCTTTATCCGGGGTGGCGCGCCCTCTCTCTATTCAAAGAGCAGCTCCTGTTGTGGTGTACCCCCCACCCCCGCAGCCCAACACACCACACCCACCCCTCTTTTTTCCTCTCTTTTCCACATCCCCACGTTCCTCGCGCTGCCACTTCCGCTATAAAGCCTTTGGCGGGCTGCCACGCGGCCATTAGCGCGCGGGAGAAGCGCCGTTAACAACATGGAGCCCAGACGGGCCGCGCGCACTCACACTGGGCCCGGTCCACGCAAATAAACGCGTTTCAGCGTTTCAATGTCACGTTGCTCTAAAGCACTCGCCTGTCACCCCATCCAAGCAAGGGAGAGAATAGCAACACCAACACCAACACCACCACCACCACCAACAACAACAACAATAATAATAGCTATGATAATCATCATCATTGTTCTTCTTCTGCATCGTCATCATCATCATGTACAAGATTTTTATAAGCCCAATGTACCGTATTATTGTAGTTATTATTATTATTATTGCTGTTACTATTGCCTGATTCCCTTTTTATTGCTTTGGATGAATTGTTTTCTTTCTTTAGATAAATAAAACAATTTCATTCATCCAATTTCAACCATCGAAAATATTATGAATAGAGTAAAATTGGACTGAATTGGGACCTCAGTCACTGAATCATTCAGAGCCCTCAGTCATATGCAGTAAAAGCTGAATTTGTTCTAGAATAACCTTTTTTTTTTTTTTTTTTTTCTGGGCCTGCCAACACTGGCGAAACAGGGACAGGTAGGGAACAGAGCAGTAATAATACCATAAGCCCATCTGTAAACCAATATAATTCACAGAGCAGCGTGTTTAGAAATGGAGGAGAACGGACAAGAACAGTGAAAAAAAATACATAAAAAGACAAAGCAGTGGAGGAGCCGATCAGAGGGCGGATCACACAGCTGCACACACACATATACACCCGCCGTGCAGTTTACATTTATTTCAGTTTTCAGTATTGGGAGAGCAATTTGTATATCTGTTCTAATAGTTTTATTATTAACATCATAACAGTATTTTGTAGTTTAATTACAGTACTCAGCATTCGAGCCCACCAATAAAATATCTATCGATTCTTCTTCTTCTTCTTCTTTTTATTATTATTATTATTATTATTATTATTATTATTATTATTATTATTGGTAGTAGTAGTAGTAGTAGTAGCATTTTGACTACTTAATTTAAATCTTAATGCAGATTTGTTTTTATTAACATCGTTTTGGGGTTTTCGGACTCGTGCTCAGAAATTTTGTTTTTACAAGAATAAAGCGCTCGAGGAAAGATAAAAGGAAAGCAAACACGCTGGTCATGTTTTTGTTTATTTTTTGTTTTATTACAGACCGTGATATTTCACCCAGTTAAACACTGAATTTATAAAATAATAAAATTTCTCGACTTTCCTTTCACTGTAATAAATAATAATTTACGGGCCCACGTGTTTCATTAACACACAGTTCATACTCGCATAAACACACGTGTTATTATTGTATCAATTAAATAAATTAATCAGTTCAGTCAGTATCCTTTATCAGTAATTTGGAGGATTTCAGTGTGGGAAAAATTTTCCGTTTATAAACTAGGTAGGCATAGGTACAATTTCCAATTTATTTTCATTGTTAAATTACCTATGGTCTATGAAAACAGTGTCCGGGCATTATTTGATTAAACTGTTCATAATGAGATTCTCATATTTTAACTGTAATAACTAGTATTAATTGTATTTCTTCTGATACAGTTAAACTCTGGTTTAGAACTCAAAGAAAATTAAGGGAAAAATCACACAATATAGAGAAAGTCCACGTGCCTAAATATATATTAAATTCATGTCGTTTCTGTAAGGGGTACATTTATTACCACGGAGGAAAGGGTTTTTAATGGTGCATTTACTTGCAGTTACATTTCTGTAATAGTCTTGGTGGGACAGTGGGTGAGAAAATCTGTGTAATGTTACTTTATCCCGTGTAAGTCCTCTGTATACTTTTACAGCTAGAAGGACTTCTGTTTAAAAAATCATGCCATAAATGGCAGTGCAATAATATCTACATTAATCCCATTTTAAATAATAATAAAGATAACAACTGGAGTAAAAAGATAACAACATGAGTAAAAACACTAAAACAACACTTCAGACTGAATAAAATCCAGTGGGCTCTGAGGTTTCACCAGCGGTCAGTGGGCTTCCACCGGAGGCTTTACTCCACAAGGGCTTCAGTGTGTCTCACTCTCGGCTGAAATGATGTTTAAATGCCCTTCGCGTGTATAGGTGTGTCGTGTATAGGTGTGTGTTCAGGCGTATTTAAGTGTGTGTTCAGTAGTGTATAAGTGTGTGTTTCAGACGTGTACAGGTGTGTTCGGGCTTGTTTAAGTGTATTCAGGCGTGAATAAGTGGTTGTAGGCGTGTATAGGTGTTCAGTCGTGTAAGCGTGTCAGGCGTGTGTCAGGCGTATATAAGTGTGTGTACAGGCGTGAAGGAGTATGCCTGTACATTCGTGTAGGTGTGTTCGGTCGTGTATAGGTGTGTGTTCAGGCGTGTATAAGTGTGTGTTCAGTCGCGTGTAGGTGTGTGTAGGCGTGTATAGATGTGAGATCACAGCTTAGTATGGATGGAGTATCAGAATTTGTGAACCGTCTATTAAACATCTTCAGTCAGAACAGGCCTGAAGGGAACGGGCCTGTGCTCAGGACAGAAAACCGGATGGGTTTGAATGTAGCCTTCCACCACTTGTACGGGTGGTCGTGGACAATAATGCTCCCTACTAATAATGCCAATAATGCGCTAATAAACCACTAAAAATGCGGTACTGTACGCGCTGCATTAGGCGTTATGGTTAGGGCGGTTTATATATATTGATAGATACATTAACAGACATACTGTGACAGAAAAAAATATTTAAGGACGACTGGCGTAATTTGTGCTGATATTCTACAAATTTAAAATATATGATAGTTTGGTTCAGCACTGAAAAAAACATATATTTTCACATCAGCAAGACTAAACAGAGATAAATCCGTGCGGGTATGAATGTCGTTTAATGTCGTTATATGTTCTATTCACGTGGAAATAATGAGTCTCCCTGTGTATCTCTGTCTTTTTCTCTGGGCCAGTCAAAAGGTCCATTTCGGGTCCCGGTGGTCTGTGTATGAGGGTCTGTAGTTTTGGGGGGTAAGGGAAGCGTTATTGTAGTTCTGTAAACCTGTCCGTGTTCTGTGTTCATCGAGCTGTTGAGGGTACAGATACGGTAATTAGACTGCGCGCACGGCTCGCGGGAGGCATGTGCAGCCGCGGTGCGAAAATGATCAGCACGCGGCGACCGGAGAAAGGAAGCTCAGCGCCTGGGGCTAGGTATACGCCCAGCTCCACCACAAAAAACAGGGGGCGGGGCGACGAGCGTGTTTTCTGCGATCCTATAGGTCGCCTGGGAAGCTGATTGGCACGCGTCCCCTTCACCCTCCCAGGCCTTAGTCTGTGGCACTTTAACTGGTCTCGAACACTCGGTGCCTGCGCGAGCTCACGTACCGACAGGGTTACGGGACCGGGAAACGACGGCTCGCGGCTCCGGCTGATGGTATTTATCCCACGGGGCGGATCCGGTCTGAGTGAAAGAGAGCGGCTGGAAACTTTTGGGTCCGCCGAAACGGAACTGCGCGACACACCGTGAGAATGGCCGAAAAGCGGCGCTCCGCGTGCACCATGAGCCTGAAGGCGCACGCGTTTTCTGTGGAAGCGCTGATCGGCGCAGAAAAGAGAAGAAAACTCGAGGAGGATGAGGAGGACGAGGAGGAGGAGGACGACGAAGAGGAAGAAGGGCCTGGAGAAGGAGAGGGAGAAGGGGAGGAAGAGGAGGAGGAGGACGGGAGCTGCTTCGAGGAGGCGAACGGGGGCTCGGAGAGGACGCATGGGGGAGACGGAGCCGGTGAGTCCTGAAAAAAACACACGATCAAAAATAACTGCCTCTTATAAGAGGATTTTTTCACTGATTTTGTTAAGCAGTAATATTTCAGACATTCACACTGAAACCTGAAGACCATTACTTTCTGTATGGGAAAATAACGGTCAGGAAGGAAGGCAGAGCGTTTACTGTCTAATACAAATCTGTGTGTGTTTCTAGTGTTTTATGGCTATGTTTACAGTGTAGAGTGTGATAAAGACAGAAAACACGAAATAAAATCAACTGCAATTTTCTTCAGCTACGGTTGTTACATTACAATCGCTATATTTATAATATAAATTTTTATAACTACAACAACATCAGCCATTATATTACTACTACGGTTGCTAGTACTACTGAAAGTGATGGTGAAAATGATGATGTTCGTGATTATATTATTTTGTATATATTTTTAAAATTGTTTTATTCTATAAAACAGTTTTTATGGTAAATTGTTAGATTATAACTTTGAATTTATATCAAATGTATATAACTATACATTTGAATATTGGAATCCTGTGCGTGTGTTTGTGTGTTTATCTAAGCGAAAGGTAGCAATGAGACAGAGAGACATCCCTATTATTCTAGTGCAGAGATGAGTAATAATCTGCAGTTTGGGTAGAAGCTGAAACGAGCTCAGAAACACCGAAGAGAAGAAAATGGACAGACAGGCAAAAAAAAAATAAACAAATAAAAAGAAAAAGAAAAAAGAAAGAATAATGAAAAGAAAGACAGAATAAAGAAAGAAACAAAAAAGTAAAGAAAGAGGAACAGAAAGGACATGCTTGTGAGAGTGTAAACAGAGTTGGGCCCAGCGGGTTTAAGTGTCCCGAAATGAAGCAGCCCGTCAGAATTAAATACTAATTTCTGACGTGTGAACGGGAAGAATCGTGCGGCCTGTTTCCTGCTGCCAGCAGAATTTATCTCTGCTCTTATTGCACTTCCATAGGCAGTAAATCCTGCTAATGACTTAATCAGAAGGGAGACATACACAGACACACACCAGCACCAAGAAATACAGCAAAACACAACACACAGTGTCACTTAATGTTATTTGTATTTCAGTTAATGTATTACTTAACAAGAGCGTATTATTATTATTATTATTATTATTATTATTATTATTATTATAGTTGTTGTTGTTGTTGTTATTATTATTATTATTATTATTATTATTATTATTATTATTATTATTATTATTACTATCGCAGGTGAATGTTTCCAGCCATGGTTATTATTACGATGATTAATATTATGATGGTTTTTATGATGATGATTATTATTATTATTGTATATAGACGATACATAATACAAAACAATATTGTTAATCAGTTAAGCATACTAGGCCGACAACAATAACAACAATAATGATAACAACAACAACAACAACAATAATAATAATAATAATAATAATAATAATAATAATAATTATTATTATTATTATTATTATTATTATTATAGTCGTGTGTCAACTTGGCGTGTTGAGCGCTGTATTATCCACTTGACTGTTAATGTCGGTCTGATCAGTGTTAATGTCAGAGTTTTATCCAGTACAGTGCGGTCTCCCCGCTTTTTATGTTTTATTTTCTCTGCATCATTTACTGTTAGAGTCATGTGTTGTAAAGGTAAAATCTCAAATGATGACCCGTTTTGTGTCCTGCAGAGAGTGAGTCGGGGGTTCGGAGCCCGCGCTCCGCTCCACTGCACGCGGGTCCCGGACAGGAGGTGCGCGTGGAGCTGCAGGGCGCGGACCTGTGGAAGCGCTTCCACGAGATCGGCACAGAGATGATCATCACTAAAGCGGGCAGGTACAAAAAATAATAAAATAAAAAAATAAAAAAGAGAGAAAAAAGCAAGACAAACGAAAAAATAGCGTTAAGTCTAAATAACTGAAAGCCATATTATACGTTATAATAATAATAATCATAATAATAATAACAATAACAATTTTTATTATGATGATGATGATTGTGACTATTATGTCTATTATTATGATGATGATTCTTATTATTCTTCTTATTATTATTTTTAAAATTATTATTACTATTATTATCGCAGGCGAATGTTTCCCGCCATGAGGGTAAAAATATCTGGCCTTGACCCTCATCAGCAGTATTACATAGCCATGGACATCATCCCCGTGGACAACAAACGATACAGGTAATTAATTAATTACATACTTTGCGTCATTTACTGTGGGTGCTCTCATCAATAGTTTAATTAATAAAGCTGATTAGAATAAAAAACAGAGTAAAATTATTAGATAGAAATAGAAGAGGCGCAAATGGTTGTGCGCCAGGACTTTGGCCTTTTGAGTCGCGCGCTTCAAGCTGCTCCTTTTGGGCCTCTGCGTTTGTGTCTCTTCTTTCTGGGAAGCGCGCTTTAACTTGTCCTTTTGGGACTCTGACCTTTCGGGTGACCTTCTGGGAGCGTGACCTCCGGGATCAGGCGACAAACGCAGCCCAAACAAATAAAAAACCTTCAATCTTCTCACGTGGGTTCTGACCTCCATTTCGCGCAGGTACGTGTATCACAGTTCGAAGTGGATGGTGGCCGGGAACGCGGACTCTCCTGTTCCGCCGCGCGTTTACATCCACCCGGACTCTCCGGCCTCGGGGGAGACCTGGATGAGACAGGTTATCAGCTTCGACAAGCTCAAACTCACCAACAACGAGCTGGACGACCAGGGACACGTAAGAAAACTTCAGTCTTTATAATAAGTGTGGATAATAATAATAACAATAATAATAATAATAATGATAATAATAATAATAATAATAGTAACAATAAAGAATAATAACAACATCTATAATAATAACAAAGAAATAATAATAACAATAATAACAATAATCATCATCATCATCATCATCACCATCATATTGTACAAGATAAAACAAACAGTTTTCATGAGCCTAATGTGTTAAGATGTAGATGATGATGAGTTGTATAATACTACTACTACTACTACTACTACTACTACTACTACTACTAATAATAATAATAATAATTATTATTATTATTATTGCTGTTGTTGTATCCTAGACAAATCAGGCATTCATGGGAATACTCAGATCTTTAACAAGGCTAAGCTTTATAAATAGAGCAGCCTGCTCTCTTTATATACCTGTTAAAGACACATGTGCTAGTGATTGTCACCCCCTGTGCATCTTGTTTTGCTGAATTATTTTAAAGGCCTAAACATGTTGTAATGTGAAAGGTTGTAAACAAACTCAATTGAAAGCATCCCCATGGGGTGAGGTGGTTGAAGGCCTGTTTTGGGCCTTTGAAAATATGAGCATGTGTGTGTGTGTGTGTGTGTGTGTGTTTTATTGAAGTAGAAAAGTACTCTTGGTAATTCCAGCATTTCCACACTCTAAACATGGATGCGCGGGATAATGTTTTCCAGATCATTCTACACTCCATGCATAAGTATCAGCCGCGCGTCCACGTCATCCGTAAGGAGTGCGGTGAGGAGCTTTCACCGATCAAAGCCGTTCCCACTGGGGACGGAGTAAAAGCCTTCTGCTTCCCTGAAACAGTCTTCACCACAGTTACAGCCTATCAGAACCAACAGGTAACCCCTAACACACACACACACACACACACACACACACACACACACACACACACACACACACACACACAGACACCATGCTTTTTCATCTTGTGTACTCAAAAGTAGGCATAATGCACTGAATCTGCCTCCAAATGTATACAATAGATTGTCAACAGAGCGATTACCAGAAGTAAAATGATTTATGGCACATTTTTTATGGCACATTTGAATCAAGTCAATTTAATCCTTCTTTCAATTTAATTTACCATTCTTTCAGTGTCTTCAGCAAGTGTGTGATTCTTAGCAGCTATCAGATTTAAAGGTGGTTCCTAGTGAGATTATTCATTTCAACATTGTTAGCTTTATAAGCACAAGGAACATTTAGGAGGACTCCAATTCCCTTCACAACAGTTCCATAGAAATGAGACAAGATCAAAGACGGCTGAGGCCTGTGAGCAATACAAGCAGTATAAAACACCCCATAAAGAGCAACTTACCCATAAATAGCAAAGCATTTCAAGTGTTTATTCAGAATTCTTATGGAGTTTCCTCACAGGAGACAGAAACATAATGCTCAACGATGAATCTGCCATGTTCATGCTTGCTCTTTTAGCTTTCATGATGTATGGAGACTTTCACTGTAGCTTAAGTTTCTGTTGGATGGCCTTTATGGTCTTTATTAGCGTTTCCAGCATAGTTAGCCATAATAAGCAGTTTAGAGCTTTTATAGGACAGTCTTTGACTGAAAGAAGCTTTGTGTACTGTATAGTTTGCTGAAACAGTGTATTTACTTTATTGAGTATTTTAGAATTCTACTGTTTTGGGAAAGTTATCATTCACTCCTGTTCTGTACACACACACACACACACACACACACACACACACACACACACAAACACACATAAACATGCACATTGACACATGCTCACACATTCTGACCTGCATTGGTAAATTCAACTACTAAGCTAACCCACACACACTGCATTACGGGCTAGGGGTCACTTGCTCAGGGTCAGAGAACTTGCCATAACAGGCTGTGGGTCACTGAGAAAAATCTGAGGTTTCTGTATGTGGATTTCCAGATCACAAGACTGAAAATAGACAGAAATCCCTTTGCAAAAGGATTCAGAGACTCCGGCAGAAACAGGTAAGCACTTCTATCTTTTAGCCCTAAAATCATAAAGAATACATGCGCCTGCTGTGATGGCTTTAAATGATGAGCTGTATTACTGCGGTATGCTATTCTTTATAGTTGCAATCCTTTGCATGTTCCTTCTTTTTATAAATACCTTTTAACGCTGTCAAAACCCCTGCTTTGGCTGGTTGTGTCCTTCCTCTCCATATCTGCCCTGACATCAACGAAAAGTTATTCGAGAACCAGTAGGCTATATTAACGGATTATCTGACAATTATTTTTGCGAGACAAAAAGTCCTTTCAAAGCCAATCTGGAAGTGTGGCCAACATTCCAGAGAGGCCCAGACAAAATAAATATAAAAAAGAAATAAAAAAAACAGAGTCACAATAAAACCCATTATTCCATCTGCAAAAAAAATAGAAATATGTATAAACAAAAAAAACCTACGAGACAATAAAAATAATCTCTGCCCTTGCGTAAAAGGGGGGAAAAATAAATAATAAAGGCATAAACAGGAAATGGAGGTTGCCCAGTAATAGGGTAGTTGCAGTGCTGGCATGGAGTCTCAAGAGGGGGGGGGATTTACTCTGCTCATTAGTTTTAAACAAGAGCGATTTTAACACCCTACTGAATCACACCAGACCACTTATGCACCCCTCATCCCCCCCACCCCCCTTTCCATGCACTTTTCTCTCCTTCTTCAGCTCCGGCTCTCGGGGCCCTTCGTGCTGGGCCTTCCTCCCTTCAGCATTTCAGGAAAACTTATGCGGTTTGCTAAACAAACCGACCCTCTGGGTAGCCGGAGTAGAAGGGCTGATAAAAAGTGGGGTCTATACAAGTCGGGACATCTTGTGTGAGTTATCGCCCGAGTGGCAGCGAGGTGGGGGGATGGCCATGCTAACGAGGAGCACTGAGAACCACCATTACCTCCACACCTCTCTCTCTCTCTCCCTCTCTCTCTCCTCATAAAGCTTTAACTGTGCCTTCCTGCACTCTGCGTCTGATCCCACCGTTAAGGCCGTGTGAAAATAATTACAGACACACTCACACACACTTCATGGCCTCATTACCTGAGCTCTGCCAAAAAGCATGGTGATAAGGAAAGGGGCCCAGGCTAACACGGCTGCCAGGACTGGACTGGACGCACAGTAATGGCAGACGGTCACTGTTCTGGCAGTCGTTCCGAGCCAGGGTTTAGCTCAGCTTTTGTTATCTGATGAATCTTAATATATCCGTACCTTGTGTCGAATTCTTTGGCTTTGATTAGTGTCTGTGTCAATAATGGGTTTTATTGCAAGGATTTTCTATTGCAGGATGGGACTGGAGGCGTTGGTGGAGTCCTATGCTTTCTGGAGGCCTTCACTGAGAACTCTAACATTTGAGGACATACCAGGAATGACCAAGCAAGGTACAGAATAGACCTGAAGAGATTTCTAGCCTTCATTAACTTTAACTGTACTACTAATGTCACGTCGGGCCTTCTTCTTTAGGCAGTCAGGGCAGGCACACTGACACCATGGGTAGTTGAAGTGCATCATTCTTTATTTTCCGAAACCAATACAAAACAAAACTGGCATGGAGAGCCAGACTCAAAAACTTCAGCTTCTATAAACACAGGAGAACCCAAAGCAAAGGTGATGGTTTAACGACAACCTAGATCCACATAACCAGAACTTAAATACAAAATATCAAACCCCTTCAACCAATCATTAAACACATACAATTATTCCTAAGTACACCAGCAGCTGAAACTACAACTGCAGCTGAAATACATGACTAACTCAAACCTGGTGTACTCAGTATGTCAAAATAAAAGACACTAAACCAAAAACACAATAACCCCAACTAAATTAAGAGCAACCCCTGGTGGTCGCTGTCGGGACCTGACAACTATGTTTAAATTAGTGTTTATACCTATGTGTGTACCTGTTTTCTAAACCCGAGTAAAAAACAAGGTGAATCTATAAAATAGTCCTCATTGCTTTTTAAGAAAAGCTCCATATTTCATTTATAACTGAAAAAGTAAAAAATAACCTAGGTTAAGTTTAGGTTTAGAATTGAACATATAGATATTCTTGCATTCAGAACAACACACTCACACACACGTAATGACCTCATTATCTGAAGAATGATAAAAAAGGTAGCCAAAGCTCACATGGCTGCCAAGACTGGATGTTCAGAAATGGCAGCTGTTCACTGTTCTCCATTCTGTCAGCCAGCGTACTGAATTAATTATTTGCTATTTGCTGAATCTTTTTATACCTGTACAAAACGTCTTACCTTATCTTAGTAACAACATAATTACTTTTTTCCAAAGACATCTTAAACAATTTATATTAATCTATTCATTTTCATTCAGTGGCAGCTGGTACTTACAATTTATAAAAGCCAAACAAAACCTATATTGCATTATTGTTACACAGATACATATGTAAAACATATACAGGACATGCATAATAATTATATAGATGTTATATAGATATATTACAAACTCACATATACTCTGAAAAGCTGGCAATATGAGTGATGATCTACTTTCTGTGAATAGTTCTCTGGATAGGGAGGTGAACTAAATATAATTTGTGATTGTTTGTCATGCAGGTACAGCTGGTTCACATGGAGTGGTTGGGTCTTCTACTCACACACACTTACTCTCCACATCATCTTGCTCCTCCCCAGCATTTCACCTGGCCTCGGGGGCAGGACCTGTGTGTGACTATTCCGCCTGCCATCGAACGGGGCACCCTCTTCATCGCTTTGCCACACCCCTCACTGCAGACTCCTACAGCCGATTGGCCAACCCTGCTGCTGATGCCTTCTCCTCCAGCAGAAACCCCACCTATGTGGGCGGGGCAGACAGCGAGGCCTTTTCCTGCACACAGACTGGCCTACCTATCCAGATCCCTGGCATGCCTGGCCATGCCCCTCAGCTGCAATATTTCATGCCCAGTCCTGGCCACAATGCCTTCTCAACCAATCAGAGCGCACAGAGCTCATATAACGGTTTCCGCCTCCATAGTCCATATGGTCTCTATGGATACAACTTCTCCACCTCACCGCGGCTGGCTGCCAGTCCTGAAAAGATGGCCACCGCACAGAGCTCAGTGCTTGGCTCCTCCCCCAGCGGTACTCTGACTGACCGGCAGGTTCTGTCCCCCGTGGACAGTCTGCACATGCTCAGTGGAGCTCAGCAATCTCTCTTTGACTCACGGACATTAGGGCTAACAAGTTCTGCCTCTCAGGTTACTGCCCACATGGCTTGACCTATGCACGTGACCTCTTGACTCCTACAATGCCACAGACACAAACAGGTGTACAGAACTGTGTAGAGGTCCTGTCCCTTCACAAAGCAAGAAGGTCCACCTTCTTCATAAAGCTTGTTTGGACAATACTGAGATATTTTCAGTGCAAATAAGGATCAGATGGATATTTCGTACTGATGACATATTCTACCATCTTCACTTCTAGAGAATAGCAAGAGATAAAAAAGCCAAAAGTGGGGGAACCGAGAACCGAGGAGGAACCAAAGAGACAGTTTGCAATGTTAGTTATTTCAGGCACTAATGCTAACTGGGGGTCACAGTAAGACCTTGGTTGCTGTTTTTATATTGAATTTTTCCTCTATTAGAAAGCTTCAAATATCCTACCAGATTCTTCATATGATGAGAAGCTAATCCCTGTGAGATGCTAACAATGGAGCCAGGTTAGCCTGCAGCAGCTAAAAGTGTATCTGTTTAAACGAGGCTGAAAGTGAATTCAAAAACATTTCTGCTATTAATCAGAACAGAACTGGATACAGGCAGAGTGAGAATGGACACCAAGTCTGCCTTAGGACAGGCTTTGGAAGAGCTGGGAGCACCCAGAAACACTCTCATACACACACATCCATACAAACACACATTTCTCAGTCTTGTACTCCCAGAACCTGATGCCAAAATTCAGCCACTGAACACTGAACAGTGGATATTTATGATTTTATGGTTCTGGGAGAGGCTCCTGTAGTCCTGACCTAGAATAAGGATTAGCTTCTTACAAACTGAGCAGCTAACAGGAGTCCAGAAAGGGAGGCGGTCAATGTCACAGCACAACAGAAGCTAGAGGGCCTGGGAGCAAAATAACCTGGGAGCAAAATAAAATGTGTAGTTTCACTGGCACTGATTCAGGCTTTAGCTCAGGGTGTGATTGGTGCATTTCAGCATTAGAATAGCTTGCAAACAGGAAATCAGCAGCAGACTGCAATGGTTTAGAGCCAGCTTCGCAGTCTTAGTTGGTTCCAGTGTTTATGACCTGAATGATATTCAGCTAGCAAGCTAGCATTCTTTTATGATAATAGTTTATGGATCTTGAGCTGAATTTGGAAAAGTAAAGCAACAGTGAGGAGAAAAATGAAACAATGGAATGTATTTAGTTTTTTTCCCCCTCAATTGGTTTGGCTCTCTGACAGGGTATCTTTGACCACCATAGACAGGTGGAAATTTGATCGCATATCAGCACTTCTCTGCTAGGTTGATTTATAAATGCAGGTCCTGGCATTGCTAAACATGCTTACAGGCAGGCAAATGCAACCTCCTTCAGCCTCCCGACCTGATCCTAAGTCAGCTTTTAGTGCCACATTCACTGGAGTGGAATTGTCAGGCTTCAGTGATTTCATAGCAGACATACTGTATATCTCTAATGTCTGATTTGTCTTTTTGTTTTTAACAAACTCTATATAAATTAGGAAAATATGGATATTAATGTTATTGTTAAAAGATTTCACTCATGCACTTATGGTAAATTTACATATTTGTGTTTTTTAATGCTCAGTTTTGGATTTTTTTTGGCCTGGGAACTGAAAAAGCCTTGAGTCAAATAAAATGCATACATATTACAAAAATATTGCAAGACTAAGCTCTTTCCCAGTATTAATCAGCGTATGTATGTTTTAAAGTGAGTCCTTGTTTCTCTGTGTGTCTTCACAAGTACATGGGAATGAGAGAGAGTGTGTGTGAGAGAAGGTTCACCCAAGCTCATCATCTTTATTATGCATTTTTAAGCTTATGTCATTTAAGTTACATTAAAATAAAATGAAAACTTAGTTGGTGTAAATTTAAACACAACGGATGGGTACTTTTGAATGACAGATAGATTTTTCCTTGCTGGAGGCCCAAAAGTCTATGTGTGTATCCTTGCAACGAGAATGCTAGCTGTATATACAAAAGCATACTGTAGGTCCTCAAAACAAAGTTTTACACCCAAACTACTTTATAAAATAACACTCTGCATGAAACAAGGTGCCACAGAACAGTGCCAAGAACCATTTTAGTTCCCTAAAGAACATTTTTTTTAATAAAAAATCACAGGGTCTCCCAAGAGCCTTCATATTCTGTTGAGCTTCTTTAGTCTTCCAAAAAGTTCTTGACACTCACATTTTATTTGCAAAAATATTTTTGATAGGCTGTTGATAGGTTTTGTATGGAACAAAAATTATTTTTATATGGCATCAAGCAACAAAAATTCTTACATGCTAAACTGCTCTAATTCAAGCATGCAACAAGAATGCAGCTGTTTTTACATGTGTTTTTGTATAAAGTCAGAGAGAGGCTTGTGTCTGCTGATCATGGATGAGCTGAAATGTTAAAGGCCAAGCACTCATCTCTCCAAAGTTCAGGCAGTAATAAAAGAGTAAGCACCTGTCATCAGCATGTTACTGTTTGGGTGAAAACTGTAAACCAGTGTGAAATTACATGAGTCATCAACATGGTTCCTCTGTGTGTGTGTGTGTGTGTGTGTGTGTGTGTGTGTGTGTGTGTGTGTGTGTGTGTGTGCGTGTGGACAACCCTGTCTTAGACACT
>JBBPDB010000134.1:25216803-25234884 GCA_037974465.1 Brachypetersius altus
GATTGTCCCCTGTAATTAGGAATTGGAAGTCGCTTTGGATAAAAGCGTCTGATAAATGCCGTAAATGTAAATGTAAACATAATCCAGACCTAACAGTGTGTGGTTAAGTGTGTAGGGGACCTACACACACATACACACACAATCCTGATCCTTCTAAGACATATCTGTAATCACACATTCATGCACACACATTCACACACAAACACACACTAGGGCTGTAACGATATGCGATATAAACCGAAACAGCAATACTCTGTATCGTGACACACCCCTTCCAACTCCCAGAGTTATTCTTCCCGCCCAAATCCAATGCAACCACATCTGTTAGTTTTCACCGCTGGGGGGGGAGCCCGTGGGTGGTACACCTCCTAATAAAACCTTTTTTAAAGCGTGATTGGTGTATTTTCACATCAGGTAGTAACCAATAGTAGAGGCGCACATGTCCGAGCTGAACTTCTTCGAATGTAAGCAAAAGGAAATGATGACACTTAGCTTTATAAGTGTCTATAAGCCAGCTGATTGTTATAAAACTGTTGGGGAGTTTTTTTCTAAGAGTTTTGTTGTGTTTTGAGCAAGTTTTGTTTTTGCGAATTTGGCCAGCTGAGTATAGCGTGTTTTTAGTTTTAGACAATGGTGAACCGATAGCTGAAGAATCGGTTCTGCAGCAAGCCTGTGGCAATTCCTTTGTGTCCTTTGTGTCTACAGACTGTACAGCAGTGATGAAGCATTTATTGATTCATAAATCTAAACATGAGGATGACTACAAAACAAAACAAAATTGCATTAAGCAGTACCATTCCCCCCAAAAAGAATCGTGATATGAACCAAATCGTGGGTCAAAAATCGTGATACGAACCGAATCGTGGTTTTGGTGTATCACTACAGGCCTAAAACATGTACACACACACACATAGGCACCTCTTGGACCCTTTTGTCATCATGCACCATTAACCATTAAAAATCTGTGATCAGAATGATCTGAGTATACACACAATCTAGCATGTGTTTGCATATGTGTGTGCATGTGTTCAAGCATGCATGCATGTGTGTGTGTGTGTGTGTGTGTGTGTGTGTGTGTGTGCACATGAGTGTGTGTGCAGGCATTTAAAGACCCCCAGTACACTTGCACCAAATGGTGTGGAGAGCTTGAGTCATAGGTCACCCCAGTGGGCCAAGGGAAAATGAGTAAACAAATGGCACTTCGAGTGTGTGGGTGGGAGACAGAGAACGAGAGAGCGAGAGAGAGAGAGAGAGAGAGAGAGAGAGAATGAATAAAGGCCTTTTCATAAAGCCATCTCCTAAATGAGATTAAAAAGGCGTCTGTATTAGCAAAGCTTTTACAGAACACTCTTTACAGTATTATATGTCTCTACAACATTATGCATATTCAGTACACATAACATATCCAGTACATACTACACATAGTGTATGTATGGTAAATACATCACATACAGTACATACATCACATTGAGCACAAAAAGTACATTTAAGTCATTCAGTACATACAGCACATGCAGTACATAAATTTTTAGTACATACAATGCATACATCAGATACAGCACAGTTCATATAACATATACAGTCAAGGGTGCTGGAAGCTTTTCAAAATCATTCGTTTTGTTCCCCACACTCTCCAACTGATGCTTGGCCTTGTGCATAGTGATCTTAGGTTGGTGTGCATTTGACTAGTGATGGAAACTCATATTATAAAACTCCCTACACACAGTTCTTCTGCTGATATTGCCAGTTTTCTGCAGCAAGTGATACAGCAGGAGCTGAGCTGTTGCTACTCCTAGATTCTTCCATTTCACAAAAAATAGCACCGGGGCAGATCTAGCAGGGCAGAAATTTCACAAACTAAAATGTGGCAAAGGCAACAAATTTGCCAAGTTCTTTGGTATAAGCCATTGTACCACCAATGCATCTATAAGACTTTTTATACCTGAAAGCAGTGGGTGTGGATGAACACATGAAAGGTGTACACAAACGTTTGGTCATGTATAGGACCCACATAATATCTCCAATTTACATTAATGTAATAAGTTAAGTTATTAAAATAATTTTGCTTCTGTTGGTACTGGTATCATGAACTGTTCACACAAGGTACAAGCAGGTGTTTTTTTAAAAAGTAAAAAAATGGGGTGAGCTTTTGATATGACAGTGGCAAAATGCTGTTTATTCTTGGAGTTCTAAGATAAATACAAACAGTTTAAAGGCTGGTTTTTACTTTGCAAATGTTGGATTTTTATTATATTTTTGACAGCATTGCTATTTGTGGCTAAACTGATGTGGTGTGTGTGTGTGTGTGTGTGTGTGTGTGTGTGTGTGTGTGTGTGTGTGTAAGGAGACTCAGAGGAGCTGTAATGTAGTCACAACAGAGCAAGAGAGAGCCAGAGGAAACAGGGGGAGAGTCCACTTCCTAAACAGGATGACAGAACCTATCAGTGATCCAGACCACACACATTTATACACACATATACATTACTTATATACTGTACAGCGACTTTACAGGACTACAAAGATAAAGTACATTAAGAAAAACAACAAAATGCACTTCATTGTACTTTTACGTTACAGCCAAATTTGATTGTATTTGAGTCATTAGTAATATAACACTTTTCTCTCTGTGCAAATATAACTTGTATTATTTTAGTTTTTGTGATTTACTACGTTCTTTTATCTTTTACTTTGGTATTTGCTCTATCTTTGCCATATTTATTGTTGCATTTATTTCCACTGAAAGCACATTGTAAACTTGTTTTAAGAATTATTATTATTAGCATTAGTGGTACACCAATAATAATAATAATATTAAAGACCCGAACATTTGAAAATAACTTCACTGCGGTGGATTAAGCGTTGTTCACCATTTCTTGTATTAGAATCTAATTAGATGTGAAAATCAATTATTGACACACCAAAAGGTGTTCCATATTCTGAAGCGAGTTTTATTCAAGGGCAACATGACTTTCTCGGTTGACAAAGACATGAGCGCTAAAGCAATAACTCCCTGGAGCCATGAGATACTGCCTAGAACTACCAATTATATATAAATGCAATATGAATATCAATGATTAATTAATGTTCATTAATCTGTTTAACAAGGTTGTAACAGCGTTTATAATTACTGATATAATTCTAAATAGTATTTTATACAATAGATTTTCACTCAGTGAAAATAAACCATTTAGAAGTGCTTCATCTGGGTTTTTAATAGAGTCCCTACGTGTTCATTAAAACAGGGATCCCAAAATAATAATAATGAAGAAGCAGAAAAAGAAAAAGTGTGTTCGTGTGAATGTTCTAGCTTCAAAAATGATGACCCAAACACATGTAAAACATAAACCCTTCCAGTAATCACTGAATAACTCTTATCGTTCCGTCATTTATCATCAATTTTATCTTCCAGGATGGAGGTCTGGGTCTTCTCTGTCCATCAATGCTGCTGGTGAGGGGGACGGCAGAAGGAAGCAGATGATTTGAAGCTTGAAACTCACTGTTGAGAATGTGAGGTGGACACACTAATGTGAAACAGATGCGGCGGGACACATTTAAAATCAATCTCTCTCTCCCTCTTTCTCTCTCTCTCTCTCTCTCTCCTTTCTCTCCATCTACTTCTCTCACTCTCAGCATCTCTCTCTTTCTCCAGATGTTACAGAGCTGTGGTTTTTGATGGGATAGATTGTACTATATAGATTGTGTTTTATTGAACGTTCATCGTGTCTGAAAGCCCCCTCCTCACGCCGGATGTGTGTGTGTGTGTCTCTGTTTTTGGATCAAAATAAAGTAATAGAATAGAAACAAGGATAAGGAGTGAGGAGGCGTGAGGAGCGGGTCTGCATTTCTGGACTCAAAAGTGGCCATTAGATACTCCTGGACTTGCTGAAGGCCAGACTTGGCCCCTCCATTTGACGGATTGCTTCACAGGCCTCCAAGATGCTGGCCCGCTGAAAGCTGGTCTGAATTTGCTGATGTTTATTCAAAATATACAGAGCAGATATGCCTTGTCCAGCTTAAACTCGGACAAATCTGCCAAATGGTTATCAAGTTAAACCAAATTAACAGCACAAACAGCTACCCCCGAGACACGTTTACTCTCTAACTGCCTTTGAGAGTCGTACAACGGCTCTTCAAATAAACACTGCAGCAAAGCAAACAAGCATAGCCCTTTAAATGAAGCGGCTGTTAGCTGTTAGCGACCAGCCATAAGGGTCTAATAGGGAAAGTGGAGAAATGGCCGTATTCGTGGAAACACCTGGCCGAAGCTAGAGTGTGCAAACAGAGCGACACAGAGAAAGACAGAGGGCAAGAGAGAGAGAGAGAGAGACAGAGAAAGAGAGAGGGCCCCGGATCTAATCGATTCCATGCTCCCTTGTTAAGACATGCTTTTTTTTTTCCTGCCAACACATAAAATAAAGGGAACCGGTAAGGCTATCTCAGAAAAATCCATTCCAGCAAACGTTTCGGAAAAGCAACGCTTCAAAAAAAAAAAAAAAAAAAAAAAAAAAAGGACATCACAGCTGCTAAAGGGATTTTCCTCCAAACGTTACCCCCAAAAGTAAGACATCAGTGTAAAAGGAGTGAGGGAGAGGGATGATATCATCCATCTTTCACCTTCACTCCTTTCCTTCCATCCCTCGCTCGCCTAATTTAATTGTCAGGGTGAAAACGGGAAGTTCCACGGTTTCGCTTCATAGACGTCCAGCAGTCACTGAAGAGTGTGTGGTGTAGGCCTATCTCCAGCGTACAGGATGTGTGGATGCATGTGTGCATGAGTGTGTTTTTGTACATTTTCAAGACAAATGTTCTCACTTTGTAGAGAAGAGGAAGGATGAACCTACATGGCAAATAAATAGTGTGAGGGGTTTCGCTAGGTTTTATTTTTAAAACAGAAACCACAAAACTATTTCTTTTTGGTCATCTAGTTAAGATTAAGCTTAAGATTATAGTAAAACTAAAAATTATATATAGATACATTGACTAGACTTATTTGTATATATGTATATACACACACACACACACACACACATAACTGCACATTCCACATGCACATACACACCCACACCCACACATACATATGTATGCCTACAAGTGTGTGTATGTGTGTGCATGTATGAGTGTTTATGAAGCGTAGTGTGTAATATTCAGGCTGAGGTGAAGACTCTGATGGAGGTAAGCTGTTCTCCAGAGACAGATAAGTCTGGCAGGGAAGTGATCAGTAACAGCATTCAGTAAATACCGGCAGCTCCTCCGGAAGCAGAACAGGACAGAAAATCAGCTATATTTAAGAATGGACACTTTTATGGCCCACAGTAGACACTGTGCATACACAAACTTTACACACCACTCTTGTACACTGTGTATAAAAACCTGGCAACCCTACTGTGCAGTAAAAGCTGGGCTAGAGTCAGTAACTGCACCTACATAACGCACCAAATGTTTCTGAAATGATGGCCAGGGGTCAAAAACGCAAGACTGATGAACTGGCAATTTGGTTTATAATATTATAGAAATTTGGAGTTCTGTGAAATTAGAGCAGTATGTAAAATTAAGTCAGTCTCACTGCACAGCTGTATGTGTTCAGTATGTGTACTATAGTTATTATTTTTGTCCTGAAATGTATACAGTGGATTAAATGATATTGTGCGATTAAATATACTTTAGGCAATCTAGCCAAGCCTCTCATAAGCCTCATATAGGTAAAACCAGTGCAGAGAAGGGCTAGTAAAATGCAGGATATTGTATGTTTCAGGATATTGTATACTTCTGAAAGTAGCATAGGCTAAAATTACAGTGGACTAAATTACAGTGCTAACAAAGCAAAATCCAATTAACTCCTTGTAATTAAGTCTAGGCCTAAACTATGGATCTTAATATATTCACAGATCTGGCCCGGGGGCCAAAGCAATTAGTATACATAATTTAAAATCTATTTTTGACATATAATGTGCCATCGTCTTTCACTTGCTGGGTTCATTATAAAACTGGAAATCACGAAGTGTTGTTATCTTTCATCTCCACTTCAAGGCAAAAACTTTTATATGGTTTGATCCAAGTGCCCAAACAAAGAGCCACAGTTTTGCTCTTAGCTATTTCTTTCTTCTTTGGCATTTCCCTCTCTTTCCTCTTCTCACTTTACCGCCCATCTCTCTCTTTCCCTCTCTTATTGTTGCTATAAATCCGAAGGGCCCTTTTGCAGTTTTACTGGAACAGAGAGTCATTAAATGGTTGATTTCAGATGGCAGAGTGCGAATGTTTTAAATTAACTTTATTGATCCGCCAGTCCACCAGCCAGCCAAGGAAAAACTGACAGCAGGCTGGCGCATGGGCAGTAGATTTGCACCTCCAGTCGTTTAAGACGGTTGCTTAATAGAGCTGGACCTGCTTTGCTCCCTCACTGGATGTGGCTCTGGGTGGCAGAGGAACTAATACATTTATATCCAGCAGGTGAACACAACATTTCTATATGTATTTACATAAACATATAGTTTACAATAAGGCTCACACATGCACGCACACACACACACACACACACACACACACACACACACAGTCAAGGTTCAGTGGAGAAAACTACCGCAGGCCTTCAAAAAGCCTTTGGTTCAGCCGGACTTTTTCTCTCCAAACATCAAGTTTCTTATTTTTTCTCTCTCTTCCATTCACCCACTTTCTGTCTCTCTTGTTGTCTATTTTCTCTCTCCCTTTTTCCGTCAGTCTCTTCCATTCTCCTGAATGGTCTCCTATCTTTTGCGCTCTCTCTCTCTCTCTCTCTCTCTCTCTACTCAGGCAACAACTGGTTTTAATTCTTGGCCCCTGAGCTGTCAATCACTCTGTCAGAGGAGCACCCAGTGGAGGCCAGGTGACATGCTGAGGGCTTCATGGCTGGAGGAGCGAATTAAAGGGAGAATAGGGGAAGAGTGGTGTTTCTGTCAACACCTGCCTAAAACTAAACACATGCACACACACTTCCCATTCACTCTTCAGATGTCTTATTTATCCAACCTCCTGCACACTCCAACACCTTAATCATTCACATTTCTATTCACCTCAACATAAATATCCTTTGTACAACTTTTTCCCGGCCGTACATTCAAAAACCTCAAAAACAAAAGTATAGATATAAACGCACATGCATGCGTGCACACGCGCACACACAAACGTGCGCATGCACACACACACTCACGCATACATATACCCACAAACTGACCAGTCAGGAAGTACCAGCACCACACACAGACATACAGACACAAACACACACACACACACGCTTTCTGAAGGCTCTTTTCCTGTCTGCATGGTTTCCCATGTGTTTTTTTCTGTCCTTCTTTTTGAATCGTTTATTCATTAATTTCATGTGTTCTGAGCAGAAGCCACGGAGTCGCAGAGAGCGGCAGATTGGAGCTCCGAGCCCATCATTACACCAATAACTGCACACATTAATCTTTCCTACCAATGCTGTTATTACACTGCCCAGCATAGGAACACTCACTCACACACAGACACACACACACACACACACACACACACACACACCACAACCTCTGCTGAAATGAAGTAAGAATAAAAATAAGCATTCTTCCATTCACAACTTCCATTCTAAGCTCCTCTAAGCTGTTTGTTCCGTGTTCCTTCAGTTCATCCTTCAGTGTGACCCCGGAGACAGAGCTGTGCCTGCTTAACCCTGAGGCAAAAATGCAACTGTTTCACACTTTTAAGCTCCTTTTCATCTTTAACGATGTGGTTTTTCAATGCAGTCATTGCAGGTTTTTTTTTATTTGTTGATGTCTGAACAAGCAAAAAAGGAATAGGAATAAACTTTACTGTTTTTTTATTATGCTGACGAAAAAAAAAACCAATAATCATCTTTTTCATAGTGGTGTAACTTGCATTTCAAAATAAAAATAATCTTTAACAAAAATCACTAACAGTATTAGCGTATAACAATAATCGCTAATAATATTAGTGTAGTGTTTTCTTACATTATAAGTAGTGTTTTATCACACACACTGAGCCTCTGCATTTAAGCGATACTAACAACACTTAGCACACACACATAAACACACACACACACATAATAGCAGTGAGCACACACACACACACACACAAACACACATGCACCACCATTGCCGGTTCCATGTCAAGGGCACTGATGGGAGTAACAATCCTATCATGCATATATTTGTGGTAGGAGGAACCCAGTCCATGCAGACATGAGGAGAACATGCAAACTCCACACAGAAATAGGCCATTCTTGCTGTAAGGCTACAGTGCATTCTGTACAAAATTACAATAAACAAATGTAATCCAAAATGTACATTAATTCATATAGGAATGGTATACACATCTTTTTACTTTCCTCAACATGGCCTTACAAGCAGTCCACCTACTCTAAGAGTCAATTTTGGGATACCACCAGGATTCTGCCTGTATGTTATTTGTAACAGAGTTTAATGAGGCACTAATAGAAAAGCCTGGGTGTTAGTTCGGACATCCTGGCTCAAACACTCTGGCCTCCAGCCTGTCTTGCAGCGCTGCCATGTTGGATCTGATTTGCAAAGGCAGTTTCCTGCTGCTCATGGAGGTCCAGCTATTACTGCAGGCATCTGCAGCTCTAACAGAGCCGGCATCCTTCAGCACAGTCCCAAACATGGCCTTTAAACCACAACAGTCCATGTTCCGGCCTCAGCCACTAAAGGTGCCAGCAGCGGGCCTTCAGCAGTGAAAACCAACGTTAGCTCTTGAAGTAGCACTGAGGGCATTCTTCTGCAGGCCTTTCCACTCGCATAATTAATTATATATGATTTCCATATTTTTTAAATAACATAGAAATTCGACATGGAAAATCAGACAAAATGTTTTCAAATGTCTCTGTTATTTATGGGCAATGACCCAGGTTTTTACATTTCTCTTTTACTTTTACATTTTCTAGCTATTTTGAGATTCACAAAGAGGTGAAACTCTTTCATCTCTCCTGGAAAGCTTGCACAAGAGATTCTGAGTTGAGTTCCCAATCCTATCAGGTCCAAATGACGTCACTGCCCAAGGGTTTGTTGTTGCATTATACCCTTTGACACCTTTATTTTCCTTTCTTTATGTATTTGTATCACATGGGTTTGTTTGGCTATGAGGCAAGTAATCAACAGATTGTTCATTTCTCTTCGGAGCTACTCTTGAGAATGCAGGCCAAAACTGGCAGGCAGAACTGGAGGCATCCCCTGTACTGTTTACATATGTGTTTGTGTTGAGTTCAGACTCAATAAACTTTATTTCATAATTTGTTATAAATAAGGACTGAAATAATATACTGTTAAACTGTGAAATTGCCTGAATTGTCCAGGGCCTGGGAACTAAGGCCTTTTGATGAAAAAAAAAATCATTCAGACGTTAAACTGTCAGGCTTACTGTCATTCTGGTAATGTTTTCATGCACCATGGCCATGGAGAGGAAAGTCGCACAATCATTCCTTGTTGTTCTCTTTGCAAACATAGGGTAAAAATGGATGATATAAGATAAAAAGTTTGTCTGTAAAATTATTTTTTAAAAGTTTTAAAGTTTGGGGAAAAAAGCTTTTACCAACTTTTAAAACAAGATGAGTGGTGAAAAACAGAGAGACGAGGAGAAAGAAAGAGCGAGAAAGGCTCGTTCTCATTAGTCAAGTGTGTTTGGAGCTGGAGTAGCTCTAGTTTCAGCAGTAAAGTGCAGCTTTGAACTTTTAATAGAGCCCTGAAATACAAGGAGCCTTTAAATAAATGTATACATATATATTTTGAGCATGTAGGAGAGAGAGAGAGAGAGAGAGAGAGAGAGAGAGAGAGAGACTTTAAAAAGCCTTTAAGGAAGTATCACTTAGGAAAGAGGCTGCGATTAAAAAAAAGAAAGAAGAAAGTGGGTCCCAGTCAACATTCAGATGATAATACACCTGCTGGCTCATAACAATCCTTGACAGATACAAAACTTCAGTCAATAGCTGGACATTACATTAGTGAGGCTCTCAGTGTCCAGGCCAAAATGTCCTGAAACAAAAGAAACTGTCACCCAAGGCAAAGAACTACATTAATTTGTAGATATTCTTTGAAGTTTGGTTTTGGTGCTGGTGAATTTTTCAAAAACTGTGACTACAGATGCTTGTCAGCCTGTTTATCTGCTGCTGCCCAAACAGTTTGAAAGCATCTGTGCTGATCAGAGCAAAAGCAAAAGGAACAAATGTGTTTTTAATTACAATTACTCATTTTTTTCATTTAATCATTTATTATAATCATTGCCATAAAAAGTATTCTAGGCTTTAAAGTCATAGACTTTGATACTAAGTTGTTTCAGTGGCTGAATTGTTGGTGCATCCCTAATGACACATACTCTTTTGCATGATTCCAATAAGGCTCATGCTCTGCCTAGAGATGTGCCCTTTCAATGCAGCTTTTGTTTGATTAAAGGACCTCACCAAAATTCCCATTTAATCGAAAGGAAAATTCTAGCCGGACTCCTTTTTTTTTCAAAATATCTATAATTCAGTTGTGATAAAGTTTTATTTGTGTATGTATAAAAGGTGTGTAAAAGGTCCAATGGTTATGATGCATCAGGTCCAGGTCCAGCATTAGTATCACAGCACATTTTTTCAGTGTCATTTTCAACTTTAGTTTCACTTAGTTTAGTTTAAAAAATTTTAGACTGGAAACTCAACATTATATATCAAATGTAAGCAAACTGAGCATTGGTTTCTCATTAGTTTAAATTGGATTACTGGCAACATTCTGCAGAGCTAGCAAAGGTTGCTTTGAAAGAACGCATTTGTGAGAAGAGCATGGACCAATCCTATTTTAGCGTTCTGGTGCTACTGCAGTGAAGCTCAGCAGACCCATTTGCATAGAAGTTTAGCTAAGGCCACACTGATAGTATTCACCGTGATCCAGTCATGCACAGCGCATTTCCATCATTAGCCTGCTCAAATGTGGCTTAACACCCTCACTAATGCGCCGTGTGTGTCGGTGTCAAACACAAGGCCAGCAGGCCAGGCCTGATGAAGCTGAACAGGACAAACAATCATATTAACCATGACCGTTACTTCAACCATCAGCGCCAAGCTAAACCTGTCACACATGGTATCCCTCACATTGTTAGCTTCAGAATGATGTGATGACCAAATATTGCTTGTAGCAAGGACTAAAGTGAGAAAGGTCATAATTAAATACACCTGTAAAGCTGAATGTGCTAAAGCTACATTCAAAACTAAATTCAAAGATGTGTGCAAAGATCCTACAGTAGCTTGGTTACAGTGTTTCCAGCTTTATTTATTTTTTTTAGCAATCAATTGTGTATTTATACAGGGTAGGTGAACCCAGTGAAACAAGGTCTTTTTTACAGTAGGGTCCTTTTAGACATACAGTAAAAACATAATTCTATTACCAAAATGGAAATAAAATGACATTTAAAAACAGTCTAAAACAAAAAAAACTTATAAATGATCTAAAGCAAACAAAACAACAACAACAAAACAAAAACAGGTATTTTATTTTAATTCATGTTGAACACTCAATTTCCATGATATGAAAATGCTGTAAATCAGAAAGATACACTGAGAGCCAGCCTGTATTATTAACAGTACTTCTAATACTATCTATTGGTCAAAGTTATACACACGCGCGGACACACAAACAAATGATTTGCTGATTTGCCAAATGATTATCAGGCCTGTTTCGAGCCCGTATTACATCTGCCTCTGTTACTCCACAATAACTGAGGGTCAGGAAGTATAAAGCTGGCCTTCAAAGCAAAGCATTATTCTGCACCAGTTTTATATGAATCTCTTTAATGAGGAGAACAGCGGGTGAAGCATTTAAATGCATGAAAGTACTTGTATTGTATACTGCGTACAAACAGCCCAGCTGATACAGTTTAGAACAGCCATGATCTGACATTTTTTGAACGACTTTGACTGTGTTAAATCAATAAATTCAAAAGTCGACACAAAGTAGATTAAAGGACGTAACTCAAAACCAAATCAACTCCATTATTATTTATTTATGTAATAATTATACAACTGTAATACATGTAGAGACACTCTAAACAATAATCCTCTATTAAATCAGTGTGTGGTGTAAACTGATATTCTGCATGTCAGGCTCAACTGAAAGACAAAGCCTGCGCTGAGCAGGGAAAGAGGTTTTGTATATTTGAGCTTTTCAGTGTTTACTTCCCTCTGATGTGATGAGAGAAGTGAACACGGGCAAAATGATAGAGAAGCGTCTAAACTTTTGGTTTTCACTCCGCAGGGCAAACTTTGTGATCACTGATCTGAGAGAGTCGCTAAAAAGCTCAAAAATCATTTAATGTTTCTTACTGCCCATACAATATAATGTGTAATAACACTGTACTGCATAAAAACATAATATATGTTACTGTTTATATGGATAGTAAGGGTGGTTTTTGCTTGTAAAAACACACATATATAAAAAACATGAGCCATAACCTACATTTTCCTATTTTTATTTTCCCTTGAGGTCGACTTATGAGGTTTATGCAGTTTTATGTACCAAAAACAGTCATAATTCATTTTTACATGAGCAATCCTCTACTTCTTTCCATTCCTTTTAAACTGGCTGTTTTTGTTACAGTGTATTTAAGACTGATCTGTGTAAATGCTGTCTGTTCTGTTACGCTGCACTGTATTGTTCAAAAAGTAGTCCGAACTATAACACTCCTTATAACTTCTTTGTGAATGGGGTCTAAGCAGCCATAAACTAAACAGATGAATACACATGTCAGCAGTGAATTCAAAACAGGTTGTTTTTGACGATTCCTTGAGGGAAGGTTTGGAAAATGGTTAAGCTACACACTCACAGAACAACGACAAGGTATTGATTCTTTTTTCTCTGCATTTAATGTTAGAGTGTCAAACAAAAAAAATGTTTAGCGCTCAGATGAACAGATCTCATTTTCTAACAAAGACTTATGCTAAGCATTGTAAATATTAGAAATTAGACTATAAAATGGATTTCAGAAGTGTAATTTAATATTCAGGTCATTTTCTTAAAGACAAAAAGCTGAAGGACATTCCTTAACTTTATGTTATTTAAAACATAAAATATGAACTTTGTAACTTTGTGGCACTGATCATATTTTTGTTTTATTTTTTCAAAGTATGTTAAATGCCCAGAATAAACAATAATTGAACATTAAATTGTGCAGAAGTATGTCTCTGTGGAGGACGTTTACACACTTGCACTTTAAAAAAAAAAAGAAGTTGAAAACATTTGCATTTGGCTGGTTTTAGATGCTATATTAAATTCACACCAGATGCACAGAAGTAAAGTTAATTTAAAGTCAAAAAGTGAACATAATCATAATTACATGCACAGTATTTTAGAGATTCATCATTGCTGGAATAAAATATATTAAACCAACACTTCCTACCGAAAGTGGGTAAACTGAAAGACAACACTGTGTCAATGTAATATACTTCAATCACAGTGACATTCAGTGCCACCACAGGTCATCTATGCTCTCACTCTCTTTCTCCTTGTTCTCTCTCACACACACACACACACACACACACACACACACACACACATTGCATACACACATTTTAGTGTAGTTCTCTTGGTTTAATCTGATACTATCAAAACCCACAGAAGTCACTGTGGCAGTCTGAGAATCACTGTAGTGCCAAAGGGGGGAAACATGGGAAAACACAAACACTCACACACACTGACACACACTCACTTACTTTATGTGCCCGCAGGCAAGCCCTGTCCTCTCCTGTTGATCTATCTAATCATGTCCAGAAACTCTTTAAAAGGGAAAAGTCCACTCACCGCTTTCCCAGGGCCCTCAGCCTGCAGGAAGCTCTCTGAGCAGCCGCTGCCAATCACTGCGGGAAGGTCAGGTGGAGAGAGGTGTCACCTGACATCACACACACACACACACACACACAGGTGGACAGTTAAGGTGACCACAGGTTAAAAAATTATGAATTCCTGAAGGAAGTGCTGCATTGAATTGAAATGATTCAAAAGTGCATATAATTTCTATAGTAATAAAACATGTTAAATAATACACACATAATACAAAAAGTGGGGAAACTAATACAGCTAACAGAATATGTGTCGAGTCCATGTTGCTTTAGCCACAATTTATGGAGCCTTTTAAATCATTTGCACGATGTAGATAAAAACAGCCAAGGCAACCATAACACAAAGGTCATCAGAGGTCAACATGAATTAAAAAGTATTTTTAAACATAATTACACTCGGCTTTTTTATTCTGGTCTTAAAGTGCACATATCTTGGCATTTTAGTTTTTATGTTCATTTTTACTTCAACAAGGGTATGGTACTGAGCTTATGACTGAATCTGGTGGGTTAAAAGTAAAAAAAAATGCTAAAACATGTACTGCATGACTGAGACACAACTAACAGATTAACTAACAGAACATAACTAACTATGACCATTTTCTCTTATATCTAACAGATTTAGGGCTGTTGGAACTGTGTGTGTATCACTGGCTTTTGCTGAATGGCCTATTCGCCTTTGACTCTTTTTCTGTGTGCTTGGCCTATCTGTGGCGCTTATCATTCCGTTTGAAGTCCGTTTTAATATCCCCGGCCTAGCTCTCAGCGCGCAAAATTAAAATATCCGCTCCTTCAATAGCATGGAGGAGCTCCAGGGGCCAAACCCACACGGCTAAGCAAATAAAAAGAGCCCGCTGCACAGATCTTGGCAAAAGGCACATCATCAGATATACAGTTTCAGAAAGCCAGCATGGAAATATGCGCAACCCGAGACAGGATCAACAAACACGTCCTCCGCATGTTCAGGCCCAGATTAGAAAGAGGGGTCCGCAGTCAAATGCAAACAAACGACGCTGTGTGCAGAAATGCAGTATTTGGGGTGGAACAGGCCTCCAATGGCCCAGGCCAGCCTGTGCCTGTGATGCCGAACAATATTAAAGTCACTGCTATTAGACTACACAACCAGTTTCACACAGATCTACACAGCATAAATGCTCTGTCTGTGCACTCTAAAAATACACATGGTAACAAGCACGTGAATCAAATAAATACTCTGAATGAAGCAATACAAAAGCAATGTTCAGACGAGCAAAAGCAATAGTTTACATCCATTCAACCTTAAAAACACAAACCCAGAGAAATGTATTAATTGTACTTATATAAAAAGGGGGATTGGGGATTGAATAGAATAGAATAGACCATAATTATCCAAACAAAAATCACCTGCATCCAGATTCAAATAAAACAAATGATAGTAACATTTTAGTTCTATTTGAATCTAATGAAGAGACTGAAGATCTTTGTGTCTGAGGAATATATATCATTATTTTATATTTATTCATTGTCTCAACTGTGATTGAATGTGATTTAATGATACACTTGAACTTGTTTAAAACTCAATCTTAAATAGTTATTGGCAGAAATCATGAGTTCATCTGAATGATAATAGCAGTAAGGGTAGTATTATTTGTAGCAGCAGTAATTGTAGCAGTAGTAATAATAGTAGTGGTAGTAGTGGATGTATTATTAGTAGCAGCAGTAATAGTAGCCGTAGTAATAATAGTAGTGGTAGTAGTAGTGGTAGTAGTATTAGTAGCAGCAGTAATAGTAGCAGTAGTAATAGTAGTAGTAGTGGTATTTAATAGCAATTTCCTAAACATTCGTTATTGTTTACCCGTTTATAAAGATGACAAATACAGTGGTGTCGTTAAAAGTGAAGAATTGTGCAATTTAAAATTAAAACTTTCAAAAACTTACTGAGAAGTGTGAAAAAGTAAAGTCGAACTTTAGTCTGTGCGTTGTCCTCTGCTGTCCTCCAGCGGCTAACAGGTGTTAACTCATGCTATAAAAGCCAGTTATAAAAGTTAACACAAAAACACAATCAAAGGAAACCCTGCATGTGTAGCTCGCATGTTACTTTGTTATTTCGGTGACATGGTTGCTAAACTGTTTCTCTTTAAAATATAAAAGTTGTTTATTTTCCTCTCGTTGTGTTTAGCCGTTTGACCACATTTCCCGTCGTCCAACGCGCGCGTTGCCATAGTTCCCGGAGGTTTACCAACATGGCGGTGAGTCCGGCCCGTGTTTTCGCCTGTCTGGCACCGGCCAGCGGCGGTGTTTCTGGAGCTGTCGAAGAATTAGATAGGAATTACACTGCCAAACCGACCCCTGGGTCGTTGCGAAGCTCGGGGAGACACGTAGAAGTGACGGGCAGCGCGGAACTAAGCTCTTCGCCGGACAGAGCCGCCCTTACCGTCTCCGTTTCCAGCAGCAAAGAGACCGTTCAAGACGCCAGCAGCAGTGTGACCCGCCGGTTGGACTACATCCTCCAGACCGCCCGGCAGCACGGAGCTAAGGTGACTTCTACTGATGAATAGTTTATGCAATTCACGGAACCGCACCTTACTAGTTGTTCGATTGAATGCACCGAACACCCGATTGAACCATTCATTAGAGTGTACTGATGAGAAGTTCGGGGAACTGATTCAATCAACTGAACTCCCAATCTGTGATTCATTCTTGTTCATTGTACAATAAGATAAGAGAATCCTTCGTTAGTCCCACAGATGGGAAATTTACTTTGTTACAGCAGCAAAGTGGAAAGAACAAGAGAAGAAAGTAAAAGTAGCAAAACCAATTAGGCTTGTCACAATACTCGATACTATTTTTTGATACTACAGGGGGAGAGAAAAATCAAACATGAACTTTTTAATAAAAAAATTAAAGTGTGCTCGAGCCGTTCCACCGATTCTCTGCGGAGGAGAGCTGAGGGGCCCTATAAAATTTCATGAATTGATGATGTCGCAAAACAAACACATTTAAATATATCTCCTCATTCTGGCTATAGCCCTTTAGCTACACCCCTTCATGCAATGCCATTCACGTTTCCCTGCTTAAACATACCAACCAAACCAGATAATTGACTGATGAATTCAAACAAGTGTGTTTAAGCAAGGAAGACACCAAAATGTGCTGGACTATGGGCCTACAGGACTGGAACAAATTATCCTTTTTATAAAGTTGTTATCTTTTGTCTCTTTGTCAGGAGGAGGACACAGTTGTGACAAAACATATTCAGCGAGAAGGGGACCTTTACCACATGCAAGCTGAGGTGGGCCAAATACCTTTAATAAACCAAGATCAACACTAGTTCAGTATTAATTTGGTCATAGGAATTTTCTGCATGCACCAACAACCATCTACCTTATATATGTGTGCGTGTACATGTGTGTGTGTGTGTGTGCATGTATGTCAGGTGAATGTAGTGTTTTCAGACTTCGAGAAGATGGAGTGTGTGCGCTCAGTGCTCATTGAAAAGTTGGACAAAAGTGTAATTGTTGGAGACCCCCATTTTTCACACAGCGGCGAAAGCCTCAGTCTATTAAGGTAAGATGCCTTTAGCCAATGCTAGTTTAAAGTTGCTAAATCTGACTGACGTAAAATATTGTGGTGAGCGGTAGAGGAAGGCGACAGACAGTTTGGATCTTGCATTTCTTCAGCCTTTATTTCTCTCCACACAACAAATGGGTACACTGCTTCACCTACTGGTCTTGCATGGAATTACCCAACCGAGAGAGAAGACTCTTGGGAGCCAGTCCTGCCCGCCAGCTCGCCACATAGCCCCTTCCGAGGGGGTGAGCCGTCCACGGCCACCCACCGAGCCCACAAAATAGTCTTGTAGGCGAGCTGGCAGGTTACGTCTCCTCTGGGCTCTCCCAGAACCCCCAGGGGACCCGCGGTTGCCCCCAGCACCCGCCCCCTGGTCCTGAGCACCCACCTGTTCGGGCGACCCGACCGCCCCACTGTCCGGCTCCCCAGAGTCCTTCGGGCGGTACGGGGCTAGCCTGTCCCGATGGACGACTACCGCTTTCCGGCGGCCGTCCACCCACACTCTATACACTACTTCACCCACTCTTTGCAGCACCTCGCCCGGTCCGTGCCAGTGTGAGTCCAATTTAGGACTCCGCCCCTTTTTCCGGAAGGGGCAGTAAACCCAGACACGCGCTCCCTCTTGGAAATCACGCCCCCGGCTGCGCAGGTCGTAGGCCCGCTTCTGTCTGGCGGTGGCCCCCCCTTGG
>JBBPDB010000134.1:25234984-25264375 GCA_037974465.1 Brachypetersius altus
ACACACACACACACACACACACACACACACACACACACACACACACACACACACACACACACACACACACAAACAATCACAGTGGTGATAGGGAGACATACAGCTCATTACATTAGTTTGGTGAAACCATTTGTTTTAGATAAATCCATCACACATCCAACAAACACACACGCACACACACACACTGCATGGAGTACAAAGAAACAACATTGTATTTAAACGATCAAAAGGCACAAGGTATTGCTAATCATATAAAAACATGCCAAAACTCGCCTGCACTTCTTCCTTTGACTCCAATAGACATTTAAAGACAACAGGAACAGTTGAAAAGGTCCATCATTGCATAACCATCAAAATACCCTACTCTGAAACTCCACATACACACACACATGCTCACACTTTCATGCACGCTTGGAGAACACTGTTAAAAACTAAAAAATGGTTTGACTTGTTGCCATTAGCAACTAATGCTGTGGTGAATAAAAATGTGATGATGCATGTGTGATGCAAGAAAAGAAACTATGTCTGTCAGACTGAAGTACCTCAACTCACAAGCTTTCAAACAACGCTGTGTGGAAATAACAATATTCATAGATGTTTAACTTTGTGTGTGATTTAACTCAATGGGAAGCCTGGGGGTGGCTTTCAGGGCCGAGCGACTATTTGAGGACTGAAGCCCTTCTGCAGCCGCTGAGGAGAGTCAAAAGATTCAAAGTCATAATCAAGTCAGAGTCAGAATCAAAAGATTCAGATGAACTCAGACAGTCAGATAGCAGCAGGAATGGTGTGTGTGTGTGTGTGTATGTGTTGCGCCTGTGCATGAAGGGACAGCGGTGGGGCAGATATATGCACTGAAAATAAATCATGCTTTGAATTTACCTGATTGAAAACGATATACGAGTTGCACATGAAACAAACACATTACATCAGCACTAAGAGTGAAGCCACACACATATCAAACGATATGATTACACTTTTGATATTTTGTATTAAACTGTTTTGATTCTAGAGCTCTAACTACACGCTACACAGGGTGGTTCAGGTCAGTTTGCTCCTGCCTTCACTGCTTTCTTTAGATCCACCCAGATGTTTTGATTTTTTTGATACCGTATTGAAATGAGTCCTGTCAGAAACACCAATCTATGTAACTTACCAAATACCTAGAATATTTTCTAGCTCTCTTTACCTCAGAGCTAACACACTGTACTATATGTTTGTGAAATCTAATCAGGTGATAATGTAATAATTGTAAGGCTTAATTACAGATGTAATGTATTCTATTCATGTGGAAATGTTTGAATCAGGTCAATAAAAAGCATTTTATTTCAGTGTTTGATGATCCCAAAGGACCAACAAGTTGGCACAGTTACCAGCCAATAAGGTTGGCTTTGGCTTTCTCTGTGAGTTTGCGAACTCTGCCTTTGCTGGATGTGCCGAACGTGATGGAGGCGTCCTCAAACAGAAGCTGTCTCTGCTCTTCCTCAGAGTCCTCCTCATTGTAGAACGCTGTCCTGCGGCCCTGGTTGCGCGTTTTCATTTGCCCCTTGGAGTTTCCATCCCCTCCAATCTCCACCCCATCCAGCTGTGGCTCTGGCTCCCGCGAAACTGCATCCGTGGCAGAAGGCGTAGTAGGTTCATTACCACGGCGACTGCTCCTCCTCACACCTTTGGGTCCTGAGGGGGCTTGACTAGGTGGAGATTGCTCTGGTGTCCTGACTATTCGTGGTCTGCCCCTCTTTCTTGGTTGTTCAGTAAGCCCTGCCCCCGAGTTTGATAACTTAGAGTCCTGTGCGGCGGATGAAGCCCTGCCCTCATTGCTTGTGGACTGGTCGAGCTCATCCTCATGGGCGGAGTTAATCTGTAGAGCCTCCAGTTCCTTTTTGCTTTTCCTGCCCCGCTTTTTCACGGGAGGGTGGGGCGAACTGGGTGGCTCAGCCACCTCTTCTGTCCTTACTTGAGAGTCTAGTCTGGGCCTGCCCCGCCCCCTTTTCACCACTCCCAAAGTCACTTGGCTACTATGGCCATTCACATGAACACTGTTTGGCAGTAGAGGAGTGTGATCCACTGGACCTGACACAAAAACACAGTGGATTACTGAAAAGGTATAACTATATAGTACACAAAAGGTTTTAATAATTTGAAGGTTCCACTTAAAAATTTCCATGATGAACTGTATACATTTGGGACTATACAAATAGTCCCAAATGACTTTTTATACGAAATATTTTATATGAACATGGAAAATTGTTTCATTTCTTAAATAAAAAGAAACAAATGACAATATTATGTTTATCAATAAAATATATATTATATATAACAATATACAATACTGTTAAGGTAAGGCCATTCATTTATGGTACTTTTATGGTATCGTCAGCCACTTTTATTTCTTTGGAATAAAAGTGACTAAACTGTTTAAAACCAAATTTGTTCTAAGCATATTATACTTGGTGTATGGCAGTGGCCCCAAACCCCCGGGCTGCACAGAGAAAAAATCTGTGGATGTTACCCGTGTTCTGTTGTTGTTGGCTTGTTGTTATGAAAATGCTGTTAATAAAGCTGCGAGTACAGATTGGATTTACGTTTATTATTATATTTTAAAGACACCCCAGTATTACATTTTTAAAATATCCCCATTTTATGTGTATCATTTATTTGTATAAATACGTATACGTATATTTATGTGCCACTCCTTAAAGGTCGGGCCGTGAAAATAGTTTCTGATATTAAACCGGTCCATGACGAAATAAAGGTTGGGGACCACTGGTGTATGGTACAAAGCTACAAGGAAGTATTTTACTAATGACAAACTAACAAACTGCCATTTAAGCAGGAAATTACATATTCCTGTGTATCTCACTGTCACAGCTTAAAATAATATTTACACATTTTCATTGTATTTACACTGTCAGTGTTTTACATTAGATGTGCTGAAATGACATTTGGCTCTTCAAACACTGATCATTGCTTGTTGCTTTTTAATTACTGGCAAACATGGAAAATGCCCATCACTACTTACTGTGTACAAATAAAAAGTATAATAATGTAATGTTACCAATTACAAACCTGGTGTGTGCTTAACTGGAGTACGAAGTTTCCGTCTGGACTCTCTGCCCCCGCTCCCGTTACTCTGGGCAACGGCAGAACTCTCAGTTTCCCGGGAGATGCTTGGAGTGGAGTGAGAATTCTGAGCTCGAAGGTTTTTGGAGGGGGGTTCAGCTCCCTTACTGTGGGTGGGGACCGTGGGTGGGGTTGACTGTGGGGGAGGTGGGTCTGTAAAATGAGTCCCAGAACGGGCAGAACTACGAGTGCGTCCAGCGGCAACAACAGGCTCCGCCTTTCCATTGATATGCGGAAGTGTCTGTCTTAAGAAAGGAGGCCGAGAGGGGCCAGCTGGGGTGGGAGGAGCTGTTGTGTCTGAACGGGGAGGAGCACGAGAAGAGACACGCCTCTTTCTCTCAGGGCTGCTGGCAAAAAAGACAGAGCTTTAGCTGATGAACACAACATGGAGTCAACTAGATGTCCCAGGAAGACAGGACTACCCATTCCTGGTCTTAAGCGTCCTACCACCCTGCACACATCCAATAATCCAGGGGCATTTGAATATTAGATCAAAGTGTTTAGTCTGAACTCCTGGGGCAGGTACATCTCTATCACCAAGATTGAATATCCCTGCACTAAGCTGACTGGTAAATAATATAAACTGGATTTTTTTTCAAACTCTTCCATTAAAAATTAAGTGTGTGACAGGTTTTCATGTTAAACACTGACCTGGCTATTCTTACAATGCATTTATGTTATACAAATTACACTGCATTTATATTATGCAAGGTTGTAGTAGTAGCAGCTGTGCAAAGCAGACAAAAAGAACAATAAAATGTAAATTCGCCAATTTTGCCAGTGGGGTTAAAATGTAGCATGGTGTGTTCTGACACATATCACATCCACAGTTAATCTATATACTGAAAGCAGTATTATTATGGTTATTATTAAGCTCAATATTAGCAGTTTTTTAACCAGCAATTCAGAGCCACATAGAACTCGCCCACGCATATTTTTACTGCAGACATAAAAGTTCATGGCCAACATTTGGAATGGTAAGTGATTTATTTTGCTCTAAGCTAAATTCAGCATTTACACTGACATTACTTTACTTTTACATGTATGGCATTTGCCAGATGCTCTTATGTACAGTAAGGTACAAGGGTACTTTGCAGTCTACAAAGATGTCCCCCACACTAGAAAACCTATTAATAAGTGGTTCATTAACTGGTAAGTGTTTTTAGGGTTTAGCGATTTGTAATTGAATGTCTGTTTTTTGTTTTATCAAACAAGAAAATCTTTAGGAGAGGAACACACTGTGTTCCTTGGTACCTGGAGGCAGAGCTGGAGGGGGAGGAGCTTCTTCTCCTCTTCTTCATAGTTTGTCTGGTTGGTCTTTCTGGGGGTAGGCGCTGTCGGGTCAGTCGCTCCTTTTGTAGACTCTGAGCTGCTTTGAAATCAGCTAAGATTGAGCTGACGTGCTCTTCAAACAGGGCAGACAGCCGAAGGCTCATGCTGTAAATCTACAAACACACACATGGATAATCTACTGTATATGAAAACATTTTTCATGGATGTTACAGATAACTGGCAGAGTAGAAGAGAGGCCATGATAGATTTTGCTTTGACATCCATATAATATTACCATCTATAAATAATTACTCTATAATATATTTCTCACCCTTGACTTCTTGCTGGGCGTGTAGGCTTTGGAATTACTAAAGATGAGTCGCACATCTTTGCATAAGTCCATAGGAGACTCATATTCTCCTGCTAGCAGAGTGCTCAGGACTGTCCCGAAGTCCATAGGTATGTCCACAATGTCCAGATAATCCTAAAAGATGATGTATACATAGATTTTTTATAACATGTCTTATGCTTGTGTTTATAAGTTAGTGTGAAGACAGTTTTCAAGACTGACAAGAAAATTCAAAGGTTAATCAGATGAGTGTTGTTGTTTTTTTCAATAACTGTCATTTCAACTGTAAATGTAATTCTTAATTCTTAAATTTAATTCTTAGATGTCCTTTAAATAACCTGGCCCTACCAGTGTTACATTTCCAGTGTCTGTGTCTTTGTGAACGTTACCGGGTAGTCCTCCAGATCTACAGGCTGTCGGAAAGGCTCCGAGTCCTCACATTGGAAAATGAGTTCCAGTAACTCTCTACAACGGTCCTTCCAAGCCTGGGGGTCTTCAGACGCCGGTTTATTCCTCAGATTTCTTAGAATAGGCTGCTGCTTGCCCTGAACAGAACAACATAACTTTTTTAGACTCTCCAATAGGCTTGACATCATTAGTCTAAATCAAGAGGCAAGGATTATCAAGAACAACATCAGATCAGCATGGTCATCACAAAAAACGACCTGTATAAATATGTTACTTTAATATCTTATTTTTAAATAAATCACACATTTTTAACATTATTTGATGGTATATCCTTAAAGTTGAATTCTAAAGAAATAACTAAGAAGAAATAAGTGACCCAGTGCAGCCTAAAGAGCCCTGTTAAGAGAGGAATACCTTGTCGCTAAGCAACTATTGTTTGTGAGCCCATCATCAAATTTAAGCCTCACTCGTACTGAACAACGTTCAGTCTTCTGTGCACACGCTGTTTAAAAACACGGACTCCAGAAGATCTGAAGAACGACGAAGTCAGTGATATACTTAATTATAGTTACATTTATTTCAGTTTTCATTATATTGTATTTCATTACAGGACAAATAATCAAGCACAAAGAATGTCCTCAAACATAAAATAATTGAAACAAAAAACAATCTAAACATAAATAACTCTGGCAACAATAACTCTCAACCGGTTTGAGGAGTGAAAATTAAATTGGAGGAATGAAAATGTATTTTGGTAAGAACAGCCACCCCCCCCCCGCCCTCCCAAAGAAGAAAACCTAATTATCCTTAACGGTTTAAAAATAGAAGTTACTCCCCAACATGCATTTGTGTTCCATGTAGCCAACTACCTTATTATGCACGTCTTACTTACTGTTACTTACTTACTTACTGTTACTTAATTACTGTTTATGGATCTACATCATATATTATGTATTTTCAATTAATGTATCATTTTACAATGTCTTTTTGTGTTTAATGTATTAATTGATTCTGAAATCCCCACCTACTGTATATGGATATGTAGATGAGTTAGATGACAGTTCTGAATGTCTTCTGATTTTGTTTGTATAGTGTGTTATGATGCAAGGAAACACTTAGTCATCTGCTACAGCGTGTCTATGGAAATGTTAAAATATTGGTTCTGCTTGGAGGAAACTGATTCCGTTTCGAAGCCCTACACACAGTTCATTGCTTGTGTGCATGCAAGCTGTCACTGTTGATAAAGACCAAACAGCAGGCAATGTCATTACTAGAACATAACACATCATTACAGCTGAACTCTTACCTTTTTACTGCGTTTAGATGTACCAGGAGTTTCAGGCTCCTCATCCTCCTCTTCATCCTGGATTTCCATAGAAACCAGCAAAATATCAAGCAAGTCATTCAAATCATTAAAGTACACATCTGCTCATTACTCTAACAAATTCTTTGTTTAAAGACTGTGTGTGCATGTGTATGTGTGGGTGTGTGTGTTTGTGGGTGTGTATGTGTGTGTTGGGTGGTTACTTACATCACTTGAGTCTGAGAACGCTGTCTTTTTCATACTGTTATACAGTGGAATAATATCAGTGCAACTTTGGTCCCTATTAAAGCATGAAAAGTTGAACTGTTAAAAACAATTAAAAAAAGGAACAGATCAAGTAGGCAGAGTAATTACTTGAGGTAGTATGATAAATTATGATCAACATCAACAGTTTCACATTTCAACAGTGTGTTTAAAGACATGTTTGATTTTAGATTGCACGCCTGGCTTTCCTGACAGAACAAACTTACTTAATAAACTGCAGCAGCAAGTCCGACACGAATTTGGCAGTTTTGACAATAAAAGCTCCAGGTTCGTTAAAGGTCTGTGCGTTATGCTCAATGTAGCGCACCTCCCACATCAAAGAGGACATTCGCCTGTCAACACAACACAAATTTATACACATTAGATAATATCTCTCATTGAAAGATGTTTATGTGAGTTTGCAGAAGCCAGAGTGTGTTAAAGAGTGTGTAAAAGGTGTCTGTACACCGACCTGTAAAAACGATTTTCCAGTCTGCTCCGTATAGTACTTAGGTCTGTGACATAAGCTACCACAGTGCAGTACGCGGGATATGCCTGCAGATCCACTGGCACAGCAAATGGAGTTGCAACATCTGAGAAACAGATGGACAAGGATAGATAAAAGAACGACAATGGCCAATCACCAGTGCTCCCCACTTAAAAAATAACATTTGCTTAAATCTGCCATCAAAACTAGGCATCCTGCATTATAGGAATGCTCTTTTCAATGTAAGCTGATAATAAAAAATTATAAATTTTTTATTATAATTTTTTATTTTATTTTAATAAATACAACAATACAGTGTGTCTGATAATTTTTTTTTTTACACTTTTGCCCAATACTGATCACATAGCTTTTCGTGCAGCACAGAGAATGGACAGCTTTCACACAGAGAACCTGCAACCCAGTTTATCTGAAGTGAACAACACACCACTTTTGATGGGTACTGCTCTTGGGCTTGAAAGCAATATTCGCTCATATAGACACCTTTGCAACTTTTTAAGGGGCTAACAGAGAGAAATTGAGGACACACTTAATTATTGGATGAAACAGAGATACTCACCTGTCATACTTAATGATAATGTCATATTAGAGGACCCAGAATATCTGAATGAATTAAAAACAAAAGTTTCCAATTCCAAATCACGTAGCAGTATGATCTCATACCTAGTGTGGACAGCTGCTCGATGCCACTGATGATGCGTTCACAGTCTTGATCACGTGTACGTGAACCCCACTCTCCTTCCAAAGGCTGATAAAGCAAGGCCTTCTGCTCCTCCTCGGTCAACGGCACGCTCTGCCCCAGTTCGTCAGGAAACACAGCTAAAGCGAGAGAGGGAGGATGTAGAAGTCAGTAGAGCACGTTTAACACAGTGACACGGCTGCATGTGTCATTAAGAAAATGCCAGTCTGAAGTTTAAAATGGGTAGTAACAGGTAACAGACTGATACTGATACCCTCAATCTAACAGCTGTTGCCATGACAACTAAGCTCTCTTTGCTCACCCAGCAACTAATTTACAAAACTGAGCAAAATGGCTGGATTACTTTGTTCAGGCAATGTGTGTGTGTGTGTGTGTGTGTGTGTGTGTGTGTGTGTGTGTGTCTCAGCGTTAGTAAGTCAGAAACCAAAAACATTAAGTATAATGTGTCGCTTAATGTGGAAAGAGTGTATATCTGTGAGTTTGTGTGTGTGTATGTGTGTGTGTGACACCTTCATTGGGGATCTCTTCCATGTCCCATGGGCTCATCTTTTCTGTGTCTCCATTATCCCAGCTGCAACACACATACACATAAGGTGATGTAATTCACTGTAATCTAACACAGTAACTAAACGCTGCTTTATCAAACCATAGACTGTGAGCTGCGTCTAATGAACCAGAATAGAGTGTAAAAAAAAAGCACAATTCAGCACTATTTACAAGAGCATTTAGGTTGAAAGTATAAAATGTCTATTTGGCATCTCTGTTAATTCCCATCTGCTCATTTTAAGCAAGTGTTGACTGCAGTTCTACATTTGTTTGGCACCACCGGGATATTAAGGACTGTATATGACGTGGAGTGGGAGCACTGACCAGACATTGTAGCACTGGAAGAGGCTGTCAGGATACTCCGTCTGGTACGGCTCCTGACTCTCAATTGTACCAAACCACCAGGCATCATCGATCACAGAGCGGAAACGATCACCTGCAATCAGTATGTGTTTAAAATACAAAAATTGTAAATAATTTCAATGCTAATTTACTTTTAAAAAGTGAGAGAATTGGTTTGCTAACTTTGTAAAAGTGATCTCAATGTTTAAACTTAAGAAATGATGGATATGTTCAAAAATACGGAAACATGTCGCTTTAACTTCCCCTAAATTACAGTTTCTTCTAAATTATGTAAACTGAGGTCACCTGGCACAACTGCTCTCTTATTGAAGATCAGAATGAAGAGAAAATAAATTACATAAACTTACATACAAAAAAATAGTATATGAATGGGTAAAAACAGCGCTTGGTTATATTTTGAAATCGCATGGCTGAACTGCTTTTACAAATCCAGGTTTGACTATGCTGTTGCTGACCAGATAAAATCAAATGCATTTGCTTTGCCTTTTAAGAAAACTTACAGGGAATGGAGTTTCTTGAAAGCAAGCACTTCACTGACCTATCATCCACTGACGCTGCCTTGCATTGTCAAATTGCTGACGGAGTACCAGGAAGTCGATGACATCAGGCATGTCATGGTATCTATGGTGACAAGAAAACATTAAGCAGGTCTGAACTGAAAAAAGATCACCAGGAGGCTTCCAAAAGCTCTAAACACTCTTAAAAGAGAAACAGATTCTGAGAAAGAAAATGCATGTGAGTCATACAGCACTGACTCCACTTACTTCATAGAGAAGGAGCCTCCAGTCAGTTTACCAGTATCTGAGTCCAGAAAGGCCAGCTTCAGACAGCACAGAGTCGGCAAGCCCACCTCATACTTAATACCCACAATCTTCATCAGTTCCTGCTCCTACACACACAAATACACACACAGAACTCATTTTTCAACTTTTATGTCAAAATATGTGTATAATCAGCAGAAATCAGCAAAAATGGAATCCCTTGTATGGTTATACCTGTTTTTATGTGCTTTTTCTCTATACATTACTTTTAGCTGTTCCTCACAGTACAATATGTCTTACATAAGAAAATAATTTAACACCCAGAACATGTTAACAGGACATTCATACCCGCAGCTCCATTTTGTGCCACGGCTGCTTCTTAGGATTGATGCTGAAGATCTTGTTCTTTTTGGCCATCTCCACATACGCCTCATGGCCTTGCCGAAAGTAATACACCTGCACAGACACACCTGTTACAGCACTGGATTCTAAAAGTTCAGGGGATGCTGTCTTTTTGTCCACAAAAGAAAGAAAAGGAAAAAATGATCTGTCACTGCAGGTAGTCAAATAAATTGAGATTCTACCAGATTATTCAATGTTAGTGTAGTTAATTGCTATTAAACACATTTTTCATATTTATTCAAATGTGATCATGAAGGAGTTTTCTTATTATTTAAAAACAGCAAACAGAATCTATTTAACATACTGATTAATTTTATAATATTTTCATCATGTAACATTGGTTCTTCTTGAGTGTGTAATATCTAAATCAGACGGCCAGTGAGTTTCAATTTCCAATATATCATTAGTACAGTTGGTGATTCTGACCGCGAGCTCTCCCTTGCATTCATGCAGATTGTGGATTCTTGCGATAGTGAAGGCCCTCAATCAGAATAGTGGCATTATATCTAACTTTTGGGATTTGATACTGATCCACTTCTAAGGCCTGGAACTACTACAGATGATTTGAAACTATAAGACTCAACTGTGAAGGATTATGACTGTATGCACGGACAGGACTGTTTGTGTGTGTGTGTGTGTGTGTGTGTGTGTGTTACCTCATCACCCATCTGAGGGGTGAAGGGGCATCTCCGTGGCCCAGTGTCTGTGATCCAGGCTGAGGGCAGCCACTCCTCTAGAGTAAGACCCTGCTCCTGGAACTCAGGTAGCCTCTGTAGAAAAACACACACACACACACACACGCACACACACACACACATACGCAAAACCAAGAGTCATCGTGTATCCATGAAAGATATACTGCAGGTTTACACGCACCATCAGTCCTGCAGAAAACTCTCTTTCACCTTCCTCTTTTCCTTTGGCTTCTTCTTCTTTGGTAGTGTGCCATCTTTGTCTTGCTTTTCTTTCCTCCTCTCTTTCTTGGCATCTTTATCTTTCTTTTTTTCTCCGTCCTCCTCAGAACTGCTGGCATTCTTCTTCTTCTTTTTCACAATGTTTTTCTTGGGTGGTTCTAGATTTATTCCCGCGTCCGCCGTCCAGTCTGAGTAATCGCTTGAGTACTCACTATGAACACACGCACACAAACAAAATGATGATAGAGTTTGTGTACACAAGCACGCGCAGACACACACACACACACAAAACAGAACGGACAGTGTGTATAAAGCTGTCAATGAAAGTTAACCCTCTGAAGTCAAAGTTATTAATATTTCATGATTCTAACCTTTCAATCGATCACACAGTAAAAGAGGAGATTATTTATTGTGATTTGCATTTGATGAAAAGTTACTGCTGTGCATCCAGCATTGCTTTGTGGAAAGATAACCACAAAGTTATCAATACAGAATGTAAATCAAACATAAACTGAATGTCAGTGCAGCTCATTTCATATCTTAATATGTAGTTGTGGTATGTGTATTTAGTAAGTCTGAGTAGTCTAGTAAAAGTTTGGGTTCCTATTTGAGTTTAATTTTAGTATTAGGAGCCCATTAACAGTTTAGCTTCATTTTTTATTTACTTTATGTTTTATTTTATGGAAAGTTGAATAAATACATTGAAATGTTCTCATTTTTGCTCCATCCTCAGTTACATTTTACATTGAGGCAAGAAATTCTGTTTATGTTTTCTTAACTCTTTGCCTGGAGAGAAAAACTGAATTGCTTTCATACATTTTTTGTTAAGCATTTTATCAAATAACAATTTGTGTGTGTTTGTGTGTGTTTGTGTGTGTGTGTGTGTGTGTAGGTGTGTGTGTGTGTGTGTGTGTGTGTGTGTATCTTACCTGGAGCTGCTGTGATCATCAGGCCAGGGTTCCTTTTCTTCTTTCTCCTCGTCTGATGACTCCCTGCTGGGTGGCCGTGGCTCTGCCTCACCCTAATAGAGGATATGAATAACTGCCATTATTTTCACTTACTTTCTACAAGAAACACTGACTCTACACAAGCCAAACATATTTAGCTGATGAACAGTGACTCAGCACACAAAGGCTCTTCACAAAGCATTACAATTACTCAGTAACTATTAGAAACACTGATCCCCTCGTTCTGAAGGGATGAATACTGCGGCTGCCAGAATTTTTGAAACCTTGAAGTGTAACGGGCCTGGCCAGTGGCGGGTCTTAGCCACTGCTTTTTTGTTGGTTTTCCCTGGATCTGTTCTGTTCTTGTTTTTTTCTGTTCATTGTAGTATGATTATGCCTGTTCAGTTCTCCCTGTGTGATGTGTCTGTTGTCTTTCTGGTCAGTGTGTTCCTGTTGTCAGCCCTTTGTTTAAGGACCTTTATTTTGAATCCTGTTCTGTTCTGTTTGTCACATGTCTTGGTTGTCACCTGAGTTCTGTTCATGTATCATGTGTTTTCTGTTTCACCTGTGTGTGTTTAACCCCAGTAATTTAGTCCTGTATTTAAGTCTGTGTGAGTGAGTTCTTCCTCATCTGTCCATCGACGTCTTTAGAGTTCATCTTTTAGAGCACCTTAGTTTCCCAATCTGTAATCTAGTACCAGGTTATTCCTGGAGGCCCACGAGCCTGTCTGAGTTCTGGTTTTGTTTTTGTTGAATAAAGTCACATCCTGCAATGGATCCTTGGCTCCCTGCCTGTGCTTCCCAAGGTAGCTCCGGGTTGGGGCTTCGCAGCCCCACCCGTGACAGAAGGTTCACATCCTGAGTTGATTTTTTTTCCCACCAGGGTCATTTTTTTGCGTTTGGTGAGATTTTGTGAATGAAGGCAGTGTTTGAAAACTGTTCTTCTTAAATGGTGTAATCAGGCACTTCTTTAATCTGCGGGCGAGTGTGTGAGGTTGTTGTGGAGTGGAGTTAATTGAGGACAGCCGTGATAACGATCTCCCTCCGTCTCTCCCGCGAGGCCCGTCCCCGGCCGCTCGGGTTTTCTGGAGCAGAGCCCGTCCCGATACGCCGCTTTCATCTTTCACTCGTCTGCACGCCTCTGAGAAAACGCCAACCCTTAAATACAGCCGCATATTTAAGCTCCGCTAATTAACATCCTCAGCCTCCTCTCGGCCCTTTGAGGTTAAAGACGAGGAACGAAAGAGCCGCTCCGCTGCTTGAGCGCTTGTTGATGTTGATAATGATGAGTTATAAAGTGGGTTTGGAAATGTTCGGATCCGGCTGATGGGCGTCATGATATTCGCACATGCCTCCACTCACTGGAAGCAGATTTCACAGCTGATTAACAGCTCCCAGTTATTTTGCTTTCAGAAGTGTGTCCAGGGCAGAGAAAATATTTTCCAAGGAGCGATTATTGCCCTCATTCATTGAAATTCAAGTCAAGTTCGTTTGTATAGCCCATTATGTGCTTTACTGGACTAGACTAAAAATAGTAATGAATCAGGAAGTGCAAAAATAGTAGTAAAAAATAGAAGAATGCATAGAAAAACAATAAAAGAAGACTGAAAATTTGCAACAGAAGTGCAGATATGTAGAAGAAGCTGGAGGAAAATAGTGCAGTTTTCAGCAGTTGGTGCACATATGTTATTGATGGGCATTTGGTTGGATAGCATTGTGGATAAACATCGTTTCACCAGGTTTAGTTTCCTCTCTTTTCTCCACTAGCTGAGCAGCTCCTGCAGATCTAAGAGACCCACCAGAATCATAAACGCCAAACATATCAGTGATGCATTTAGGGCTTAAACCATAGAGTTATTTGTACATGATAAGTAATGCTTTGAAATCAATTCTGTACTGAACTGGGAGCCACTGCAGGAACCTGAGAACCTCTTGGTTTAGGTTAGAACTCTAGCAGCAGCAGCTTGAATGATCTGGAGCTCTAATGGACTTTTTGGGGAATCCCAGTGAGGAGGGTGCAACCTTGCAGGAAAGTTTGGACATAAAGTCTCTAAATTTAGCTGTTTATAAGGTGCCAAAAAAAGGTTTCATGTTTTCACACAAATGAAAACCTCCATCCATGATCATGCCACGGTTTTTTACATAGGTGGATATCTTAAGTGCTCTAGATTTTAGGTGGGTGCTGAGAATTGATTGTACCTCTTTATTTCAAAATAATAATATCTTTCCTTTTTTTGGAGAAAGGTTTGAAGCATCCAAACTTGACACAAGTCACTTGGTGAAAGAACTGCCTAGTTCTGTTAGGACACATCATTCTCATTCTTACATTGATTAAATGATGTCAGCTGTAATATTTTTTAATGTTATTTTGAGGGAGGTTTGCCCCCATTGTGGAGTTTTTGCCTCTTTCCAACTAAGATTTTTTAATTCTGGATCGCTCACACCCTTCGGTCTTTGCAAATGATGCGTTGATTTTTTTACCTTAACCTCTGCGATTGTGGCTATAAAGTTTTTAAAAATCGGCTCAGTTTGGAGCATTAATAGGTTTTGAAACATCAAGTTAATATTAGCTCCAATATTAGCTGATTATTTATTGTATTGTATAATTTGACAATAGTGAAGGTGCAACAAAACTAAAGAAAATATTGTCATAGTTTAATAATACAGTAATAATTAGACCTGTCATGACTGTAAAATTCCTGCTGTGTGTTATTCATGATAGGTCTAGTAATATTATCATTTTTTAAACTTCTTTTTAATGTGACCAATGTCTTTATTTATATATAAATATCATTCATTTATTGATTCAATTGTGTAAATGAAAGAAATATTATTCATAAATAATTTAAAAGGAATAAATGAAGTATTACATTGAATGCATACATTGAATAAGCAATAATGCATAAAATACATTGCAACTGTGGGTTCAGGAAGATCGTTTTTAGTTGCTTTGTAAAATAATGTGCTTGTATATATATTTATTTCATAAATATATGTACATAAATATTTTAGAAATGTCATTAGTGTAGGTATTCTAGCATATAGGCATTCCAGCATTGTATTATTATTATTATTATTATTATTATAATTATTATTATTATTAGCCGTAGTAGTAGTAGTAATAGTAGTAGTGCTATTAGTGTTATTATTACTTCTGCCAAAACTACATTATTCAGGAGCTTCTACATTTATTGAGAAATCTGAAATTCTTTAATGAGGTTAAATAGCCCATGTACACCCCCCCCCCCATTTGCATTCATTAGCTAAAGCATAGTTTCTTTTAAAAACACCTGATTAATTATTTTTAAAAATGCATCTGATTGGCCTAACCGTGGCTGTCAGAGGAAGCGGAGGATCTGTTAGAGACTGGTTTGTTTTGTGAGTGTAGGAAAAAAAAACACACAAAAAAAACTCCAAATGTGAGGCTGTGTTTGTCTCCATAGCAACAGGGGCTGTCTGGGACCTGGGGATGCTGTCGGTTTCAGAAGGTGCTTGTGCAAGTGGCACCCAAAGGAACGTGACACACAACCAAGGCTTTGTTGCGCACACTCTTTTCTGGCTTATTAGTGTTAAAAATCAAAGGTACCCAGTTGCCCCGCCCCCTTCATCTAAATATAATTAATGAACCAATACATGTTGAGTTTCTCTCAAGGAGGTGAATTTTTATAGAAGAGTCTGAAACTACATAATCAAGTGGATTCAATCTGAGGCATTGCAGTGTTGGCTATTAAAGAGACCATTTCACGGAAAACCAAACTGTGCTTTGGTGAAATAATTTTGTGAAAATCTTCAATCGTTTTAATTCACACCTAGGGATAAAGATAAGATACGATAATATAAACCTTTATTAGTCCAACAAGTGGGAAAATTGCTTTCTCGCGGCAGAAAGGGAACAGAACAAAGGTAATATCCCCAAAACAACAGAATAGAATAAAATACTATACAACAGTACAGTATAAAATGTACACTTTACAATTAAGAAATATAAAATATGGACATGTGTACTGTAAACAATATGTGGATTTAAAACACTTAAATTACAACAAATACAAACAACATTAATACAGTAAAGGGTGGTTTTATGTGTGACAAAGTGTTCCCTGAACCATTTCCAGACCTCTTTCCTCCCGGAAGCCCAGTTTTACCTGCAGCTCCATCAAATCTCTGGTTTGGCTCTTTTTGCTGCAGTAGATTAAATGAGGTGTTGATTATGGAAATGTAATCATTCACCCAATGACTGGAGGCCCTGAGCAGAAACCTGGATCCAAACCTGTGTTCTTCTAACAGCTCACAGAATATTGATTACGTTTTACTGCTTGCTTGCGTTTATTCCAATGTTCAGCTGTTTTTGCTGCAGAAAGAAGCCAATGCTGATATAAACGACTTCAAACAATTGGCACATGTGCCTAAGACTTTCGCACAGTACTGTAGATACAATAGACAAACATACATTTACTTATCTAGGTTTACATACACACACACACACACACACACACACATATACATATATATATATACATAAAGCTTTTGTTCTATTGTTTTGCTGCTCTTACCTTTGTTCTGTCCACTTTCTGCAGCAGCAATGCAAATTTCCCACTTGTGGGAGAAGTAAAGGATTATCTTACCTCATCTTATCGTAGTTAAAGCACCACCCTTGTGTTATTGCATCATAAAACATGCAATGCCTCCTTTTGTCATTGCAGATCGTGGTTATATTGAGGGAAAGGACTTGGATGACTTTTTCAGCTACGTTTTGAAGACGTTAGGGAAGACTGTAAGCAAACTGTGGTCTTTTGACTTCTTTGTGTGTGTCCTACAGAGGTTACACTTCTCCAGGACTTTTATTATTATGGACTTTTATATATTATTATATCGTGCTCAGGAGTGGGTAGCAACAAGTGATGGATTGGTGGTTTTGTGAGTGTATATGATACTTTAATGCTGACCTTCACTCAGTTTGAATTTAACATTAACATTGATGTACTGTTCCTGGGTTTCATTTCATTCTCTGCTATTGGTGCCTCTTCTTATCTCCAGGAAAGAAAAGAATAGGCACTAATAGGACATCTTTTCTAATGCTGATAGTTGCTGGAGATGCTAAGAATGCCCGGTCAGTTCTCTAGGTAACCCAGTGCTGTACATTGCCTTTGACTAAAGGCACAAATGGTTGCGTTTACATCCTAGTGTTTAATCTTTTTGGCTAATGTGCTTGTAGTGGCTATCTGTGCTGTCTCACAAAGCCATCTGTCATCTGCATTGTTTAAACTGAATGGATTAAATAGCCATTAAACCTGAGTGATATTTACTCTCTGTCAATAATGGAAAAGGCACCACTTTAGTCACACAATACGATTTACTGGAAAACACGGTTTACCAGGAAAGCCTTTTAATGCTGGTTTTGTTTTAAAAGGACGAGCAAATGAAGGAGAAGCTGCAGAGGCTGAAAGGCTCCAGCACCGATGGAAACCTGTACATCCAGGAGGTTACTGAGACTTAATATCTGTCTGTCTGTCTGTCTATCTATCTGTCTGTCTATTTGTAAACTACAAAAAAAGGTAATAAGGGATGTTCTGGAGCAGCCACACGAGTGTAAGATCACCATACCCAGCTCTAGATGTGAACTAGAGGGGTGTAAAAGCCTCCTGCTCTCATCTTTGGAGCAGCAGAACTGTGTTCTCTGGAGTAACGGACCTCCGTTTAGTGCTTTTGGGATGAACTGGAGTGGCATCCAACATCAGTATCACTAATGCTCCTGTGGCTGAATGCAATAAATCTGGCGACTGAATGGAGTCACAGCAATGTTCCAACATCTAGTGTAAAAGCACTACCAGAATGGTAGAGGCTGTTACTGCAGCTATGGAGGGACATACCCCTTCATTAACAAGGGAGGAGTGTCTACAAACTTTTGGACATGTAGTCCGTCTATTTGTCTATCAATCTGTCCCACTGTCTGTCTTTTGTCTATCATTTTTCTCCATGTCTCTCCTTTTCGCATTTCATTCATCCTCTCTTCTCTCTATCCCTATCGCTACCCGCACCCCTTCCCCCTCAACTCACTCACAGTTGGCCACCGTCGTCCTGCCGGAGGAGGAGAATTTCTTGCTGCTGTTCCGCAGAGAGACGCCGCTGGACAACAGTGTGGAGTTCATGAGGGTCAGGCCAGTGCAGCTTTATTTTTAAGTCAGTGTTAAATAATGAACTGCAGACATCCTGTTACTTCACTTAAACAGGGTGTTCACAGTGGCACAACTGTTTCAATGTATTTATTGTACTGTACATTTAAACACAAATGATCGATACTGCCAGGTCACAAGCTCTATGTCGTTAAGTTCAGTTTCCGTGGATCTGAAATTGATTTTATATGTGTTGCAAGTCTTATGATGTCAAAACTGTTCATTGTTTGTACCTTACCCAGAACTCTAGGTGGGCAGGGGCTACATTTCAGCATTGCTGGTACAAATGACTGATGGTTATTCTGTTTCTCTGATCCTGGTTCTTGCTTCAGGTCGCTTAGTATTTACAGTTATAGGCACCAAACCCACATTTCTCAAGGTTAAGACAAAGTAATTGAGGAAAACTGTAATAACGTGTCATTTGTGATAATCTATCAATAACACATGCCAGCAAATAACATATTTTTGAAAACAGGAAATATTCGGTTTCCTTTCTGAGAAACTGCCATTATCTGAGCTTACATTTCTGCACAGGTACAGGCTTTTGGTAGACTATGTGCTATTCTATGGATTATATATGGTATAGAAAGAAAATAATACACAAAACTATTTATTTGAGCAGAAAAATAATTGGAAACACATACAGAAAAGTACAAAGCTATTATAATGCAACCCAATGAGGGAAATCAAGAACCCCGGGACTAAAACGTATCTTGACTGCACTTTAAGTAAAGTTATTCTAATGGCACAGTCTGGGCTGTACTGTAATTTAATAACTTTATTACGTCTTTATTAAATGAGTAAGGTGTCTCACTATGTGATCCTCTCTGTCTGTGTGCAGATTTGGAGGCGCTATGATGCCGACAGCAGTGGGTTCATATCAGCTGTGGAACTGAAGGTAGCACAGATGTTTCTTAGCCCTAAAAGTTGTTGATGTGTCAGAGTGGGGGCCGCAAAGCCCACACTCTGAACTACCTCTTGGCAGGGACCGAGACACAGACCAGGGATCCATGCAGAATGTGGTTTTATGAAAGAAAAACAATAGAAAACAAATAGGCACGATGGCCTCCAAGAGTTCAAACAGGACAAAAAGGCAGGAAACAGGCAGGGATAATGAGGCGATGGACACATGAGGTTGCAGAGACAGACACAGGCTTATATACACTGACATGACTGGGAGAAACACGAGGCAGCTGGGGAACACAAACAGGAAACAGGTGAGGACAAAAACACGTGACACAAGCAGAACCAAGGAAAAAGTCTGCAGAACAGCAACAGACTGAACAAGGTCCAAAACAGAAAACAGTGGCCTCTAGCGGCCACCGACCGTGACATGATGAAGTCTAACCTATTATGATTAAACTGGTAAACCATTTAAAGGAATAGTTTGGCCACAAGAATTTAATATGTTCCATCTACACCAAATCCTCAGAGACATGTTTGGTGTTTTTCTGGTGTTTTGTTATTAATTACCACAACATACTGATTTAGGCCTGCAGTTAACACATGTAAAATGTTAGTCTCATTGCTCTAGTTGTTAATTACATTAACCTTTTTGCTCCAGTGCAAAACTAAAGAAGAACACATCGAAACATTTAAGCCAGTGGAAACTGTGTAAATTACCTTTTTTGCTGAATTAGTCCATTAAAGATTATGAGAGGCATACTGACCTGTATTATTATGCATTTACATCATTCTACACCCTTTAATTAGCGCTGGGTGCACTGAGAGGTGAAAAGTGACCTTGCTGATGTGGTTCGGGTGACATGAAAGGTTGTTGCGATAGAATATTAAGTTTTATTAACATACTATTATAATATTACATTTCTGCTTTCTGTCTCTGTTCCCACCAGAATTTCCTTCAGGACCTGTTTCAGCAGCACAACAAGTGCATCACCCAAGAAAAACTGGAGCAGTACACAGACACCATGGTACTGTAAAGGCAGCGTTTGGCAGATGCCCTTATACAGAGCAAATTACAATCATTAGTTACAGGGATGGTCCCCCTGGAGACACAGGGGTTCAGTGTCTTGCTCAAGGATACAGTGGTAGAAAGTAGGAGGGTTTGAACTGGCAACTTTGTGGTCATCAGGTTCAGAGGCAAGGATTTTACCCACTAGGCTTCTACTACCCTACAAGAGAGGAACCAGAGAGGAACTCTGTGGGTCTTGATTTCTGGGAACTAAAACAAACACAATTATATTGTATTTATACTCTGCAAGCACTGTACTTCTACTCTTACTTCATTGTTAAGTTTTGCCTGGAACAACTATACAATCAGATACATTTTTTCTCTGAAATATCTGGGTAGATGTAGCCAAGTGAGCTCTCCCATTGGTTATTCTTTAGACTGAACACCTGCTGTGTCAGATTAAACACCAAAATAATTGCAAAGTGATTCAACAAAAACAATGGGTGGGATTTATTTCTTGAGAAAAAAACAGCACTCTAGAGCCCCTGGAAGTTCTGTCCCCATCACTGACTGTGAATTGGAGTGGCAGCTCTGTGTCAAGGCTCTTTACTGAAGGAATCACTGTAAAAATGCTACACAGTGTACATGTAAATGTTAAAACTTAATGTATTTTTAAATGTTAAATCTAGAACGGCTAAAAAATGTAATTATTGCTAGCATAGATGGGGTGTTAGCTGAAAATAGCATAATCATTAAGATATTTTTTCCATCACACTGTTGTTTATTCTTCAGGGTGTAAATAAGATTGATCATTGGTTGTTGTTGCTCCTTTTCTCTCAGATGAAAATGTTTGACAAAAACCAAGATGGTAGTCTGGACTTAAATGACTTGGCCAGGTACTAATATCTATTTATTAATCTTTTTTAGTTCAATTTTGAGATGGAATGGGATTGAATGGATCGTATGCTAAAAGTGATTTATGTTCTTTTATTCTGTGCCTCCAGAATTTTGTCTTTAAAAGAAAACTTTCTGCTGAAGTTTGAGAGAGATGTGAGTAACTGACAGGAAATTTCAGGAAATTTCAAGAATTAAATTTCTTTATTTAAAATGTGGTTATATATTGAGCTATGTAAGTGTGTTGGATGACAGATTTTCTGAAAAGGAATGTATTTGTTTACCACCATGTACTAAAAATATTGCTTTTCTCTCTCCAGGCCTGCAGCCAAAAGGAGAGGAAAAGAGATTTTGAGAAAATATTTGCTCATTATGATGTGGTAAGTATGATTTAGAAGCTGCACATGAGACTAAAGGTCAGATTATATCACTTACTGTGTGTGCATGTTTGTTTACTTTATAGAGTAAGACAGGAGAACTGGAAGGGCCAGAAGTGGACGGCTTCGTTAAAGACATGATGGAGCTGGTCAAGGTAAGGAATTTAATTCTGTTATTAAAGTAATTTCATCGTTTTTTTGAGCCTAATTACATGCAGCTTATCATCTACTCCTTACCAGCAAAAGTATGGTAAGAATGGATGGTATTATTTCATGCCCTCCAAGCAGCAGACCATTCCAGGCTACACCTCTAAGCCGTTACATCTCTGACAAACACTCCATTGTGTCACGGCGCCGGGGGTGCCGTGATGTTTCCCAGTGACGACAGGCAAACAGGCAGGCATCCATTCTGTGCTTTCTTTATTTACACAGTGCATGAACAGGAACAGAACTAGGTAAAAAGGTGATGGACTGATGGTGAGAAACATACAAAACAGAACTTAAATACTGCCAGCAATCATGAAGCCAGAACACAAACAGGTGATAACAAAAACACATGACAACAGAACCAAACAGACCAGAACGTCAAAATAAAAGACCCAGAACTAAAGCCTACTGGCCACTGACCGACCCGTAACAACTACCAATGTTTTGCTTACCTGTAAGTATTGTGTTCTTTGGGTAGTGTTCTCTGTATCCTACAGCGACATTTGGTTTGCTCAATAAAATAGCTGCCAGTGTGTAGTCAGTGTCTAGGTTTAATAACAGCAAAAAAAGGTCACAAAAATACAGCAGAGATCAGCAGATTTATTTTCTTTTTTTAATGTAGATCATTAACAGTAGGTAATGGATACCAAGCAACATAATGTTTTAAAAAAATTCCATAGACAGCATGATTATAATTTACCCCAATTTATAATGGTTTTGCTATGTCTCAGCCAAACTCATTTTAGAACCAGAACTATCCGTTTTATAATAGAATAGAATGGAGTACTGCTTTCAGATACACCAAAGCCATTTTACAACGGCTGCAGTGGCCCTGGGAGACAGATTGTGTCATAAATAGTGCATGGCTGATGGCAGTTCTGCAGCTGCTCTATACGATGTCTAGGAGTTATAACCTGCCCTGAGCTGTCTTCATGCAGGAACTCAATTATCTTTATGAACAACCAAAAAGGTGAAGAATTGATCAATATATGCATTTCAAGAATGCACCTTGTTATGTGCTCGTTTTAAAAATGCATGGCAGTGCCTGGGAGATCATCAACACTAGAAAAAGAGAACCACCTGATTTAATAAGTACTCCTCAGTATTATATCTTTATGCGCAATCTGTCCATTTGGAAGAGGACTAAGCTGAGTTGATTAATGTGTTTCTTTCATTTTATGGCATTAAAATGCCACCCAAACTTCCATGGCAGCACTCTGAAAGGACAACTGCATTCCATTATTCAAGTCACGTGTGTCCTGGGTTAGCGGAGTGCTACTAATTGGTTCCAGTGATGACGCTTTGAGAGGTCACCTAAACTGAATGTGATGAACTAGCATTATAATCAGCAGTGATGTAATGCTGAACCATCTGTGGACAACCAAGGAGGACCCATTGTCAGGGACTGAGAAAAAAAAAAGTTTCCGCATCCATCCAGAACAGCCTTGATGCGGAGCATGACAAAACCATTTTTCAAATGTTAATCAATTCTAAAAAGCTTCTGTATGGACACAATGCAGCCTGGTAGAGGAAGAAGAGATCAAAGACAGAGGAAATTTAAAGGCTATGAAGTCCCTCATCAAGTAAACAATCAGATGTAAATGATCCCATCCCTTCTACAAAATGGAAGCTTCATTTAAAAGTGAAATGATTCATGCGGCATAAAACAACAAACAGTGATGAAGGAAGCCAACGCACTGCTCATCATTGTAGTAAAAAAAGAAAAATCCTTCATGAAAAGATCTTTCACATCATAATTAGACTCCAGCCCTAAAAATAATAACTTTTGATGGCATTGACCTACATCAGAAGATGGGGAAAAACAAAGCAGTTGTGTTTAATTTTTTTTTCATTAGGATGTGATGAATTTTCAGAAGTGATGTGTACAGAAGTCAAATGAAGCGTGGCGTGGAGGTGCGTTTGATAGAAATGCAAAAGCAATTTTGTTAGCAAATTAAACGAGTAAATTACAGCAGGACAGCAGCCCCAGAATTTGAAGAGCAATTCTAGTATAGGAATATGAAACCATTATTGCTGTAACATGGCCCTGGTGTTCAGTATTTTATACCTACACACCATTATGCTCCTTAGCAACCCTTAAGTAAGGAAAAATTACTATTTTAGTACTCATTACTTCATTCATGTATACCCCCCACTGGATTCTATTATAATTATATTATAAATTATAAGTAGAGGTAGGCATAGATTATTTTTTAAAATCTAGATTAATATCACTGTAATCTTGGAATTAATCTAGATTAAAATGGCTCATTTGAATTCTGCCGATCCCAAAGATCCCAAGCCACCCTAAATATATAGTCATTATTTTACTATTTTTAAATTCTATATCCTAACATTTCATACAAGATATCACTGAGCACAGATACGCACTTGCTGCACCCTCAGCACTCATTTTTTCCATGTCCCATGGAGATAAGGCAGAAAAACAATGGAGGGTTATAGGTATACTCAACATTTCTCCCTCCCCACAACAACTAAACTCCCCCTGCTTTACTCAACAATATTCACTTTTGAGAAACAATACAGCAATTATTTTGTTATCGCGCACTAAATCCGCAGGCAGTGAGTAAGACTCACTAACACAGTACACCCTGTAAATCCTATTTAGTTCCTTATCTGCTTCAGTCTGCCATAATAGAGATGAAATAAATCAGCACTTTATGAATAAAAGTTATTGACATTGAAATATGCTACACCACAGCATCTTTCATCAGTTACAATTAATACAATTAATAACATTGCACTATTGAACTCATATCTTATTACAAAATTGGATTGTGGGTGATATATTATTTAAGGTCTTGAATTTAAAGTTTCACAATATAGTGTGAAACAACAAAAAACAACCTGTTTTGAATGAATTGTTTTTTGGGATGCCACAAGAAACAACTAGAGTTGCTTATATACTACAGCTTATAGCAGAATGGGTGTATGTATTTCAATCTGGACAGCAACTGTCATGCTGCGTGTGGGTAAGGGAAGGGGGAGGATGCAAGGTTAAGTGAAAATGAATAAACAGTTTAATAAACAGACTTCAAACACAAACAAAAATACAGAAAACAAAGGGGAACCCAGACTCAGGAATATAAACAGAAAAGTACAAGCAGAAAATCAAACTAGAATAACAAAACAGACAAGGCTCATGCTAGGCTTCAGAACGGGACAAACCAAAACAGTCAGGATGTCAGAAACACAGTGGAGAGCAAAACGTGATACATAGAATCAGATCAAACTGGGCGCAAACACCAACTAAAGAGATGAAGCACGAGCCTGAAAACACAAGAACACAACAGAAAACATTAGGGAAAGAACATGATCGAATACTGAGGCAAAAATGAGAAACAAACACACACACAATGGAGAGCAAATACAGACATGCCGACTCGAGGTCAGACTGGGTTTAAAAACAGGTGAAACCAATAAGGGCGGGACGTAACACAAACGGAACGCGAAGACTCGAAAGGGAGGAAGGGATGAAGGGAGGAATGGAGGTGGATTGGGATGCGGGCAGGTATGGAGCTTGAGACAGACACGGAGACAGAAACTAAAGAATGGAAAACACAGACACATCACGGACAAAATAAACGGAAAAACTAATACACAGGGGACGGGAAGCGGAATCTACGGGGGGTGGGCGAGGCGACTGTGACAGCAACAAATGTAGGGCAGCAAATCGGAACAGGGCTCATTTACAAATATTGATCTTAAAGAAACAAAACTAGCCTGGATTCATTCCGAAATAAAGAAAATCTGTATCATGATGCCAGGAAACCTTTTGTGGCATATTTCTACAGTCATTAAGCAATAACTGTTACAACTATGTAACCAAATATCATTGCAGTCTTTGCTTGCAATATGGCTGTAAACAAGCTTGTCATACTCTCTCAGAGGAGCTACAGGGACAAAAAAAACATACCTGCCTCTTCTGTTACCCCTGATGTTAGTTTCATATATTAGCACTGTATTAAAAGCACCACCGTGTGAACAATGTGATGAAGGCTGTCAGACACGTTAGATGGCCTCACACACACACACACACACACACACACACACACACACACACACACACACACACACACACACACATACCACAGATGCTGCAAATTCACACCCAAATGTACACAGGGGTTTTATTATGAACAAGGACACATTTTCTGTCCCCTGACTGTCCTGAGGGTGCATTTATTCTTTACCACAGCAAAAGCACTTGATTGTATTAAAAAAAGGGCATCTTGGTTAACCTTGTATGTCATGTTTTTTTACTCAAGAAGTGTCATTTTGGTTCTGTTACAGAATGGAGAATGGATGCTGCGGGGGGTTCCAAAATCTGTAAAAAAGCAAATTCAAGTCAAAGGCACTGGCCTGACGTGTATCACACATTTTGCAAGCAGATACAATGTCTTTTTTAATGGGTGTGCAAATAAATGGAGGATTATACACACTCTAATATACTTAAATTCAGTACATAGTCACATCACTCAAATTAACATCACTACAATGTCTGTATTTGACCTCAGACTACTGGAGTACTACAGACTCCTATAATAACATTCTGAGGAAACACAGCTAACGCCAGCCTAAACTGTCTGAAATACAGTAAGGATATAGTCATATTAGACAGATAAAGGGCTTTGCTAGCTCACTATTCAGTGGCAGCATAAAAAGATGAGGATTATTTAGTTTCCTTTAAATGCTCAACATCTCAGTCCTCAACATCCAATGCAGTAAAAAGGGACTAATATTGGTAGTGTATTTCAGGTGTAAATATGTGAATTCAAAGTATATTGTAAATGTGGTGTATGGTTTGATTTTATCTCAAATTAAACTGGTATGGTTTTATATATATTTTACATTGAAGGTCAGCGTCAAATATTAATAAATATTAGTCAATACCAAGCTTTTGGCATGCTCAGATATCAAGTTTCAACAATCAACATTTATTGATTTATTATAAAAATTCTGATTTTGTAAAAATGTAGTTATCTGTGTTATTTTGTTTTGCTTTCCACCCCAACAGTCACAGGTGGAACTAAAGTCTACCAATATCAGGGACTGAACCCATTCTTAGGTGTTCATATGCATTTTTTTGTTGTTGATATTCATTTTTTGAAATAAAAAACAACTAATGGGGTAAGGAGGCTGGGTTCACCCTCAAATAATAGGTATAACACAATTATTCAGTCACCCAGGTGCTGCGCAGTGTTATTTCATGTCCACTGGTAATTAACTCATTTGACTGAATGGAACAAGAACAAACATAGCACACTGGAACCACCCAAATCTGTTTAAACCACATTATCTGTGCTGCCTATCTAACTTTATTAAGTAGAGCAAGTGAGTTACCAAATTAAATCAGTAAACATCAGCACAGAACAAAAGAAACTGGAGCAGAGAGGCAGCACCTCACAGAACGAGTCTTCGACTGCATTCTGATCTTCATTCAGCTCCATAATCTACTGACACACTGCATTCAGATAATATATACACTCGAAACGCCTGTTATATCGTTAAGGTTTAACTGTTTTGCAGCAACCGTTTGTAGCACAACTGTTTTATAGAAACACCGTTTCTAGCCGACTATCCCATTAGCAATGTGCAAATTGGTCACACACAGTAAAAATTCACCACAATCAAATACATAAAACTACACCAAATAAGGCCCTAATATATTCTGCCATTTAATAACCTAACGGTTGACATCCACTCATGACAAATACTTTGGAGCTGTACTCTGTGGATTTGGCAGATTTGGAGCTGGAGGCCATGGAGAAGCAGATCCGTGACACACAGGCGAAGCTGGCCCAGCTACAACAGCGGAAAGCCACGCTGGAATCTACATGGACCAACGCTCTCCTGTCCCAGGTAAATTCTCGGCGTGACACAAACTCTCCAATAACCTCAACCTTGCGTCTTTCACACCAGGGATACCGTCACACCAACACAGGTATACCATGAGGCCTGGATGCAGCAGCGGCCGAGGAAGCGCGCCTGGCCACGGGCGAGGAACTCTCCCCCTCCGCCGCCAAACGTCTTCGAAATCGCGACCCGCAACCGCTTCTCTCCTCTTCGCGAGACGGCACACGACACGCTGATCATCGGAGACTCCATCGTCCGGCACGTCCGTGCTACTACGGCTAAAGGTAAAGTGCATACTCGCTGTTTGCCTGGTGCTTGTGTTCTCGATGTCGCTGCACAGGTGCCGGCGGCTCTGAGGAAGAACGTTAGAGCTGTGGTCCTTCATGCTGGCACGAACGACACCAGGCTGAGGCAGACGGAGATCCTAAAGGAGGACTTCAGAACCCTGGTGGAGAAGGTCCATAGCACATCACCCACAACAAGAATCGTCGTATCTGGGCCACTTCCCACATTTCAGTGAGGAGTTGAGAGGTTCAGTAGGCTATTTGCTTTTAATGAATGGTTACAATCTTGGTGTCAAAAACAGAGATTACCCTTTGTTGATAACTGGAATGTTTTCTGGGAGCGTCCTAGGCTCTACCACACCGATGGCCTGCACCCTAGCAGAGCTGGAGCAGCAGTCCTTTCAGACAACATCTCCAGGACACTACGAACCATCTGACATGCGGTAAGTCATACCTTAGATTCCAATCATATTAGCCACACTACAACCCGCCATGCTGATAGATGTACATACATAACTTGTCCTATAGAAACTGTGTCTGTCCCCCGAATAGTGACAAAAAAGAATAACTTCGTTAAATTCGCCCGAAACAATCTGATAACCATAAAACCAGAAAACGTTCAAACAAGCAACCGAAATCTACCTCTAAAGTTTGGACTTCTCAACGTCAGATCCCTTGCGCCTAAAGCACTCATTGTTAATGAATTAATCTCAGATTATCACCTTGACGTACTCTGTCTCACCGAAACCTGGCTTAGACCAAATGAATACATTGGTCTGAATGAGTCTACTCCGTCAGGATATCTCTATAAGCACGAGCCCCGTCTAACTGGTCGTGGTGGTGGTGTCGCAGCTATCTATAATGACGTACTCACTGTTACTCAGAAAACAAGACCCAGTTTTAACTCCTTTGAAGTGCTTATCATTAATGTTGCACTCAAAGAGATACAAAAACCCTCGCTATATTTTACAATGGCCACCGTGTACAGACCCCCGGGGCCAAATGCCGATTTTCTTAAAGAGTTTGGACATCTGCTATCAGACCTACTGGTTAACTCTGACAAAGTGCTGATAGTAGGAGACTTTAATATTCATGTTGATGATCCAAACAACGCTTTAGCACTAGCATTTATGGATTTACTAAACTCCTTTGGGGTTAAACAAAATATAAATGGAGCAACTCACCGCTTTAATCATACTCTAGACTTAATTATATCCCATGGTATAGATGTCTCTAATATAGAGATTTTACCACAAAGTGATGATATCACAGATCATCACCTCCTGATTTATACCCTACCTGTAAAACAGATTAGCTGTGCCCCCCCACGTTATCGATTTGCTAGAAATATGAACCCGACTACTAAAGACAGATTCACAAATAATCTGCCGGATCTGTCCCAATTCCTTATTAGACCTCAAAGTGCAGATGATCTAGATGAAGTGACTAGCAGCATGGGCAGCATTTTTACCAGTACATTAGACACTGTTGCTCCCAGCAGATTAAAAGAAGTCAAAGCTAAAACACCTGCTCCATGGTACAACGATCATACTCGCGCCCTAAAAAGAGCAACCCGCAAACTTGAGCGCAAATGGAGGAAAACTAAATTAGAAGTTTTCAGAACTGCGTATAGAGACAGTATGTGCAGCTATAGACAGGCTCTAAAAGCTGCTAGGATCGAGCATCTGAGCCAACTGATAGCAAGAAACCAAAACAATACCAGGTTCTTATTTAGTACAGTGGCTCGCCTAACAAAACCTATGACACCTGCTGAGAGTATCCCATCACAGTTTAGAAGTAAAGACTTTATGGA
>JBBPDB010000134.1:25272087-25283833 GCA_037974465.1 Brachypetersius altus
ATTTCATTTTGTAAAGCTGCTTTGTGACAATGACCATTGTTAAAAGCGCTATATAAATGAAATTGAATTGAATTGAACTGTATAAAAACTAAGCTGGAGTGCTTGTAAAATTTTATTTATTCAAAGCAAACATTTAGAACTCTGTAAAAAAAAAACACAGAATTAAACACATTGTATTTTAATGTTACAAGATCACTGTGATCTTACAATTTCTAACTACAATCCAAAAAAAACCCAATGAATAAAAATAAAATACACACCTAGAACGTCTGATCGAATCAATTATTGTAATTTCATCAGAATCAGATTTGTGTCTATTGGAGCAGCAAGCATGCTCTGTAAAATGTGGTGTAGGCACACATACTAATTTTACATATTGTTGTGCTTGTATGTATTGCTCACATACTCGGCCAATAAACGCGATTCTGATTTGGCAACTGGCGCTGTACGATGAGCTCTGGGTCCAAAGTCCACTGGACCCTTGCTGTGTCTGCTGGCTGCAGTGTTGATGGCTGCGGGGGGGTTTGTTGGGTTGGTGAGCAGTGTATTTTAGGTGAACTTATGTTCACTTAAAAGCGCGTCTATCCTGGCAAAAGCGAAAGCAAATTGACGCACGCAAGTGATCGAAGGGCCTATGTCCTGTAAAATATGGTTTTACGGACTAATAATACAGTCTACATTTACAAATAGCCTAAACTCATTTTAAAGCAGGCTGAATACTTTAGGCATGCACTTAAGCCATACCTGTCAATTTTCAACACTGACAATAAGATCCTGACCCAAAATACACGAAATTTAGAGCAGCTTTCCACTGCCATTCCTCTGTTAACAGCAAGAACTAATGTTATTTATTTTTAAATGGAGAATAAGCTCTCGCAACACCGGAGCCACTGTCCTGAATATCGAGCTTCTGAGTTTTGGCTTCTTTCTCTATTTAAGCGATGGGTTTTCTCCGCTGTTCTCAGACCAGTTTTAGCTACTATTAGCGAATGAGACCCTTCATGCCACACTACTGACTTCCAATCTTGGAACTTACGATCTTTTTTAAAAATGTAAAATATATTACTAGCCTATTATTGTGCTCTATTATTATTATTATTATTATTACTATTAGTATTATTGGAGGCGCCAGGCAACAAAAAGCCCTTTTGCAGATCTGGTCTTTGTTTTGGGGCATTAAAAGCCTTTGAGACTGATGTGGCACTAAATGCTGGGGAATTATTTTCTCTTACTATGAAGTTTGGCATCTTAAACAAGCGTCAAGAAACAGGTCGCAGCCAGTAGGCTACGCCGCAGCCGTCAACGTTTAAGAGAACTGCCGAAACACATAATGTTTATTTTTAGTATAAAATAATTAAAATTATTAAACCAAAGAAAAAGAAAGCCTTTCCAGAACTGTGTCTGCCGAAGCTTGTTCAGTTTCACCCCTCGTTCCCCATTTTTTCCCTTTGGATCTGCATCAATCTCATTAATAACCTTCAGTGCCCTCAGTTGACGGAAATCCGTCATAGCGACAGAGAACTTTAATCCATGGATGACTTAGGCATGCAACTAAAAACCCAAACTTTAGACACAACACATGCTTTAGCTGATTGACTACATGTGATGTTGTTGTGTAGCTTTAGATATGTCATTAAACATCTGAGCGATGTACAGTATTTTACAAAAGTCACCTTGAGAAATAACTAATTAGACAAGTGAGTGTTTTTCACATCAACAAATGCAGTGTACATAATTAAATAAATGAAATCATTAAATAATAAATATTAAATACAATAAATAGTGATTTTTGATACAGTACATCAATGTGTTTCTTGTGGAAGCCCAGTATAACTTGTAGTTTCCATCAGAAACCTAATTTGACTCAATCAGTTCTTAAATAAATTACATCAGGTGATATAATTTTACAAATCCAAGTAATGGCTGGAGGCATTGTGGAGAAATATGGAACCTAAACTATGTTCCCCCAACAAAATATCAACAAATGTTTTACAAAAAAGCTTGATACATTTAACTGCTTTCTTGATTGTTTGCATTTATTCTAAAGTCAACACTTTATCACACACTGAGAAAAACGGCTTTGAATATTTTGTATATGTTGTGTGTGTTTTATATGTAATAAAAGTGTGTACTCTACCTGACGATGTCAGGCCCATCTGTGGTATGAGCTGCTCCTCTCTGCAGTTTTCTCGGCCAGGTACCAGCCGTTGAAAGCGTGGAGGGTGAGGGTTTCCGTCCACGTCCACCAGGAATGGAGGGGGCATGAGGTGAGGAGCCTGCTGTGTCTGCTCATCTAACACGTAGTTATGGGCATCGCGGATCAGCGGCCGGTAATCTGTGTGGAAGAACATCTGGTCCGCTATCTGGAATACAGATCAGCATACAAACATGAGAAACAAACATTCCATAAAAACGGCTGCTTCTGCGCCCCCCAGTTAAACCTGAGAAGTCACAGATGTCTCCCGCAAAATAATTAAGTAATTTTGGTCATTAATAAGTTATTTGATCGAGTTAATTACTATTTCTCATTATGCAGACAGCTTTTCACTTGCTATTTTTTCCATTACAATAAAAACATCTACTCATAAGCAAGTACAAAAGTGTGTTTAAAAATTTAACTGAAAAAGTATTCAGACTCCATTCATTGAAAACATGAGTGCAGTCTGCATGTAAGGTAAGAAGTCTTTAGCTATTTGAAGCATTGTGGTTCAAATGTAGCTCTTCTAGCAACATTTACAAGGGCTCTTCGGTAGGGCTAGTGCTTTTTTAAATCCTACATACATACATTTTCAGTAAGAGGCCAGTCAGGAGATTGACTAGGTCATGCAAGCCGCTTCAACGGTTTTAGAAACAGTCTTCAGTTATTCTGGCTGTGTGTTTTGAGCCATCTGATTTGAAACATCCACTCTCTCTACTTTCTTTCCACCACTCCTTTCGAACTTTCTTTAATGACATGTAATAATACTCTAGTACAGTTTGAAAAACAGCCCCATATCATCATGCTACCACATGTGAACATCACTGTGAGAGTGGGTTCTTGGTGTCATACACATAGTCTTTCTGTCTAAAAACAAGCTACAGTATTTCTAAAGAGTTATATTATTGTTATCTGTGAAGAGTACATTGGTCCACAAAAACACAGATTTGTCTTAGTACTTGCTTCCTCCTCTAGTTTTGATATCTTACCAAGAAACCATTATAAAAGGATAATCACAGTTTATTATTTATCATTTAATAACTTCTTAGTAACTCTTACAATATTAAAAGCTTAAAATATCTTCTGACAATGTTAGTCTAAAAATCTAGACGCTTAGGGTTAACCAGATTTCAGCGATCACCGGGGCTTTGAGATAAAGACGAAATTTGCTACAAAATGTTAGAAAACGAGTTTAGAATAAGGCCCCCTTAGAGATACAAGACAAGCAAGAAAGAGTAAAATAGAAAGAGACAGGACAAAAAATAAACAGAAAATAAATAAATATTTCAGAGCATTTCCAGACCTTGTCATATCTGCTGCTGGAGCCAAAACCAAATATAAGCAGGTGTCCATGAGAGTCCGTGCAAGCAAAATGCTGACCATCTGGAGAACATTTGCAGTCAAACAATGCACCATGCCCCTGACCCTCAATCTGAAACACACATAAACACAAAAAAGTTACACAATGAACAGAGAGGATGCTTAAGGGACACATTTTAAGATGAGTCAGTCAGATCAGGATAGTGCTGATCAGAAACTGATCATTCTGACACTGTTAGAACGATAGATGTGGTGGTGCTAGGGTTACGTTTTTGCTTATTCTTGTTCATAGATTTGCATGCTGAATTCGCATGCTCATATATTTCATGATGAAATGTTTCAAACTAATATTTAACATTCAATTGATTTTTGTGAATATCTCATTGATAAATTCAATATTTAAGAAATACACACACATGAAAAAATGTCTGATAACAGCATTAGATCACAACTCAGCACAGCCATTATTATATGTCTAAATTCATACATACTAAAGAACTCATGACAAAGCAAAGTAAATGAATGATTTTCATGTGCTGTTGTGTGAGTGACCTTTCAACAACACTTTATTAGGCAAAGACAGCTGAATATATTGATAAACGTACAACAAATATGATGCTCTTTTCCACTCAGTGTAGGATTTACCGAGCTTAAGAAGAAGTCCTGATCAACAGTTTCACCCACATATTGAGTATGGGTGAAATATCTACTGTGTTGTCTAGGGTTAATTTTTTGCTGTTGGAAAAAAAAACAAAAACAGGAGATTATGCAACCAGAGAAAAACAAAACACTGAACTGCCAGGATGCCTGTGCTGAAATGTTTCTGAGTAGTTATTATTACTGTCATCTGATTGCTTTGGCTGTTATAAAGCTGGAAATAATTGAAGTTAGATAAAGGGTGTAGAAGGAAATTGTGAGAGATATAAGAAAGCGTCAAAAAATAAAATTAGATGACTGAGGTAAATGAAATGCAAGAATGCATGGATATAGATATTATTTTAAATTGATTCATATTAAAGGACATAATGTCTGAGTCGGGGAGGATAAACCCCCAGGACCCTGAACTGCCTCTTGGGAGTGACCAGGCAGGAGAACAAGAATCCATTCTTGTAGTTTTATTCGAAAGCAGAACAAACAAAGGAACAGGGCTCGGTGGCCGTAACCAAAACAAAAAGTACAGACTGTGGCTTCAAACCAGGAATGGGGAATAAGTGAGGACACAAATGACCGACAAGGAACGAAACACACACGCGGAACTTAAATACACAGACAGGACTGGGGGAAACACGAGACACCTGGAGAACACAAACACCTAACGGCCGCTGACCAGACCGTGACACATAATGAATTAACAGGGCAGCAATAAAAAGAGATAAGAGACAGATCTTTTAAGAACGATTCATGTCTAACGTGAATAACATAATGCCCCCCTACTGAACATATTTACATATGCTGCTAATATGACAATGAGAATAATGCCACTACAGAAGTACTAAGCTCACTGTACACCAATCTGTTGTTAACAAAGTGGAGACCAATCAGACAAGCAGAAAGAGCAGTAAAGTGTGACATCACAACAGACAGTATTTACCATGTTGAAGTAGGAGCGTATTTTGACTCCTCGTGCCAGATCCCACACAATAGCGTTGCCATCATGCCCAGCAGAGAATAGCACCCTGGGATCAAAGGGGTGTGGCTCCAACACAAATACCTCGTCCTCATGACCCTGAGGACACACAGACATACAGTCCATTACAGAGACCTAATCTCTGACCTTCAAATGTATCTTATTTTAACTTGATTCAATTTGATGTTACTATTTTGGTCGGGTTACTTAGAAAACTCAAATTTCCTACAAAATATAATTCAGATCTGCCACCTTCAGATCGATGCACCACTGAGTAACTTGTTAATACAATGCAGCAACAAATGTTTATGTTTTTAAAAGTGCTGCCTCTCTTTTCACCCAGAAAGTGACGACAACTTAGCACAACCTAAGGTCTTGCTCTACTTGTAGGTGTAAAGGTCATGTTCAGACCTCTGTAACTCCTTTCTAATAACGAAAGTGTAATAAAAAACTGAAGGGTGACTCAAACGGCATGATCATATGTTAACTCTTGTTACTCAGACACAACTCTAGAGGTTCTTGTCAGGAATAACAAAATTAAGCATGGTGCAATATTAATTTGTTATAAACTCATGTTTAGAAATGTTATTATTTAAATATAATAAAACAGAATTGAGCCAAAGACTTGATTTGCACAGATGAAAATGATCTACATTTTTGTTCTTTTTGTTAGTTCAGAAATGCTGAATCCAACCTGTTGACACAGAATGTAAATCAAATTTAACTACAAATATTCAATACAAATATAATTCATTAAGTAACTATTATGTACTGCATAATTATTTATAAAAAATAAATAATTAAATACTTACACTGAAATGGCATGGCAAAAAAAACCCAGTAAGTACATTTGTGCAGTGGTTATCATTGTAAAAAAAAAAAAAAAAAAATCCAAAAATCCAAACTGTGAACTAATGAAGGGGCTGTAAAATAGCCTTTACAGTCCCCAGACCTACTTAATAAGAACTACACTTTGAATATTAGAATAAAGGACTCTTTCATTTTATACCTCCTATGAACTGGTACATAAGCACATATTAATAGACTGAAGCACACCGCACATATATCAGCTACTGACGCAACAGCAGTCTTACCATGAGGATGTGTATGAGGCTCCCCGTGTAGGAGTTCCACACCTTCAGCGTCAGATTGTTGGCTGCAGTGATGACTGTGTTGTCATGACGATCCCAGGCCACCATGGTCACTTTAAGTTTGGTCACTTTGTCCTCCAGTGGGGGAGGGTTGAACTTGCTAAAAGGACAGAAAAGGGATAAATGGAGAAAAAAACATGAAAGGCTGGAATGTGAACTCTCCATCTGTAAGGTAGGTTTACACTAGCATAAGACAAAAACTATTCAGAAAAAAACACATCAAACAATAAGTACAAAACTGACAAAACAACTAAAAATAATTTCATCTCATACCTAAAAAAAAACAATGACATGTTCTTTAATTTAATTAACACAAAGCTTCTATGAATACTCTAATGTGTGGAGTTTAGGTTACTCTTAAGATCACAGAGCTAAACTAGAAGTTTTATTTCTAGTTAGATATGCTGTTTAGTTCAACTCTTGCTACAATAACTAACTGCCTATACTGAAAATGGGTCATAGGGAGTCTGAGGACAGGATATGTAAAGCCAATTGAAAAACTGCTAAAAACAACAGTGCACATGCACTGGGGTCAAAAGCCTGAGACTACTAGTGAAACTGCTTCTATTTTTGCATTATTTTCCAAGTTTTATATTTCAAATGTTATCATCAGTATAACAGTTTGAAGGACAGGTATTCCCTTAAAAATGTAAGAACAAAAACAAAAACTTGTTTTGTGTTGCTTATTTCTTGATTTAAATGGCAACCTTTTGTTATGTGCTCTCATACCATTGGAGCCCAATGTACATTAACTGCATGAGTCTGGAGTTTTGTGTGTCTGCATGAGTTACCCAGGCAGCTTGGTTTGCATGTCTAGCAGGATGCTCCTCCAGTCTTGCTGCTGTAGCTGCCATACCCGCGCTGTGCCATCTCTACTGCCACTCACAAACCTGAGCGCACACACACACACACACACGCACACACACACACACAAGGTTAAATGTAGGGCAGGATTCACTGCAGAACTTTACAGAAAATCTCTTGACACACCAAATGAAGCTGTTTGGTTGAGAAATGTTGGGTGCCTGATGTTTCTTTAGTTTTGTGCTGATGTTAATGGAAGACAAATGTAACTAATAATTAAAGGAAGCTAAAACCCCAATTAAGTAAATGTACATCAACTCTAAACAGGTGTGCGATGATGTGTCACTGGAAAAGCTGTTGAATATCTTTTCTCAATCACACGTTTCCTCTTATGTTAGTGTATGATGTTGCAACCAGACACTGATTGGATTTTCTTTTTTTCCTTTTGTTATTTTGTATAAGAGATTTTCTTCTTAAATATTCTCTATGCATACAAGCAAGTCTATTTCTAATACCCCTGGGTCCTGTTATACACCTCTCTTGCTATATTTCCATCTATCATTCTGTTTTTTTCCACCTCACTCCCCTTCCCCTCATTAAAATCAGTGTGACGGAGGGAAATAGAGTCATATCCACAGAGAATAAGAGAAGGGTATGATTGGAAGTGGTTTTAATGTCATAAGCTTCTATGTACCTGTCCAGCAAAAGAATCAGAAATTTGCATGGCGCTTTTAAAGTTGACATGTAACCACTTAAAATGTGTGTGTGTTTGTATTTGCGTGTACTTATGCTAACACATGCATGTGGGTGTGTATGCGTAGGCATTACCAGAGGCGTTGGACAATATCAGCTCATAATACCCACAGGTTCCATTAATCCAAGTAAAACTCAATCAACAGTACACCCACATGCATCCCCCCACAACCCAACACACACACACACACACACACACACACACACACACACATTCACTCACTCCAACACACAAACAAACAAACAAACTAAATGGCTCACCTGTCTCCTCCATGTGAGAACTGGATACTGTCGACTTTATCCTGCACAAAGTGCCAGAATCATCATAAATTAAATGAGTTAATTCTGAATGTGCACACACACAAACACACACACACACACACACACACACACACAGGTATAGACACACACACATACTCACAGTGTGCGATTCCAGTTCAGCTATTTTCTCCGGCTGGTCTCCACCAAAGTAATAAACCCTGATAATGTGATCAGTGCTGCCTGTGGCCAGAAACATCCCACCTAAAACAGCAATTAATACCAACATAAATCTACACATAACACACATCTCCTCCAGGGGTGTACAATCTGACAAAGAAGCTAAAGGTTAAAACTCATCCCCTAACACTAACAGACTGAGCCGCTTATCCTTAAAAAGGGTCACCGATTGTGCTTGCGCCTATTCCAGCGGTAATAGGTCAAAAAGCAGTGACACACCCCAGACAGGAAACATACCGTGTACAAGCCTTTTCTGGTCTTTTTTTTTTTTTTTTTTAAACTTACCCGCCACATTCTATCAATCCCAAGCACTTTGGCTGCCAGTTTTGTTCTACTTCTAGTCCATATGCAAACAAATAATTAAAATATGAGAGTTAAAATGTTTTATTGATTTTTAGTAAAAAAAATCTAATTCATCTTCAAGAAAATGTAAGGCATATTTCCCCAAATTTCAAAGCTTGATAAAATAAACACACACACACACACACACACACACACACACACACACACACACACACACACACACACACACACAGTACTGTGCAAACGTCTTGAAACCACCCCTTCGTATTTTTCTTCCAAAGAGCCAGACTTTCTTGTATGTATTCTTGAGGAATAGTTCATAGTCCATTATTCCTTTTTGCAGGATTTTCAGTCCAGTCCCTGTACATAACCAGTAACCTGGGATTTTTTTTAAGCCACATGGTGACCTACGTTTGAATCATTCTAGCTTAACTTAAGGCCTGAACCAGAGAAGAAACAGGTGCAGATGATTCCAGATGATCAGACGGTGATCAGTATACCGGTGGTGCTGAATGCTAAATCTAGACTCCTAGGTTTCCTAGGCCTTTATCTAGACTCCTAGGTATCTTTATGCACTTTGCAGCCTGTCACACTAAAAAATCTGTTCTTATTTTTTACATTTACTCAGTATACCAAAGATAAGAAGTTTTGACCGACATAACAGTGTTTTTGCAGCAACAAGGTGATTCTAAGCAGAATTTAAAGAAATGAAGGATGGCTCAAGACTGTATATATGAAACTGAGGTCAAGGTGAGATTTGCATGTATGCAAAACAAAACACCCACATTGCTCCCAAGGACCTGGAAGAAGATTAGGCAGACTGTGCAGTGCTGTTGTACAAGAACAGGACATCAGAAGGTAACCTTAACTGTAACCACAGTTAAAAAGTCAACATCTAAAATATGCAACATTCCCATTAACCAGAAGCATTATGGAATATGTGCTGGGGGTCTGATGAAACAAAAATGTAATTCCTCAGTTACAATCAATAAAGATGTGAAGCATAAAAGAACACCTTGCCAACACCAATCATGGTGTGGGTTTGTGTGCCAGCCCATGGCACAGGAGGGGAAATGCTTTGTGGACAGAGGGAAGAAAAAAATTCTACCAAAAGTCAACACATCCTGGAAGGTAATGTCCCACGGTCAGTGAAAAAAACAAATAAAAAAGAGGACCAAAACATACATCGACATCAAACCTTAAACAAACGCAAGGTTAATAAATGTTTTTTCTGTAAATAGACTTATAATTATTCAAAATTAGTGAATCTGGCACAAACTACACTGCACATGCACAAGGACTTAGGGATTTGTCAGTACTGGAAGCATCCTGCAATGAAAAGTGGAAAAGAGAAGGACTGCTATGAGCAATGTCCATCAGCCAAAGGCAGATTTACTAAGTACCGACTGAAAGGGTGCCGAAACATATGCACATCTCATTTTATGTAAATTTCAGCAAATAAAAAAAGACGTGCATTAAACTTGACACAGAAACATGACACATGTAAGACTGTTCCAATGTTTCATACATTATAAATAATCCATAAATAATGTGTTAACTTTGCAAGCATACTGACAACAGTCATTCTCTGTATATTTCTAGATTAGTTATTTAACCATTAAAAGTCACAGTCATTATTGGCAGTAATTTCATTCATTTCATTAATTTCTCACTCACAGCTCATCAAAAAAATAATGTTGAAATGTCCAAAAAAAAAAAAAATAATGTTGAACATGTGGATTTAGAACATTTGATCAATACCACATGGTGTGCATAAGTGTATATCTATATTTTATAAATGTAATGTACTATATAGTTATTCACTTTAATAACTTTATAAGGCTAAACTTCTAAAGTAACTATAAATATAAACATTAACACGTCGAATAAAACACTCAGCAGCTTTGCTGCTTTGTTTTCCCTGAAGTTTAATTAGTGATTCACATAATGAGTTCTGAGCAAAGTCAAAAGTCTGCCCATTATTTAGAGCAGGATTTAATTAATACATCATGGAAAACTGAACTAAATATCAGTTAAAACTGAGAAATCCAACCAATCCCTGGAATCCACTTTTACTTTAAATAACTACTTTATTTCTCACTGAAGCAAATAAAAAAATTATCTATTCTAATGTGGAGCAAATCAACAGCAAGTGCTCTAGACTTCAAAGGGGTAAATATTTAATAACCATATATAGCAAGTGGTATTACCCTGTATTTCTGAGGAACAAAGTCCTCATGAACATCTGAAGTCTATTAACAACTTCATCTGAAGTATATTATCTAAAACCTAGTGAAGGGTGTGTGTGTGTATGTGGTGTGTGTGTGTATGTAAGGGTATGCTGTGGTTTTGTAATGGTTTAACGTAAGGTTTTTTAAGGATCTCCTGTAAGAAGACAAACACTCTGCACTGAAAACACCCCGTTTCTGAAAACAGGATATTTTTAGTTCCACTTTGAGGAAGTTTAATCAATCAAGTTTAAGCCTAATCAACCCGCACATAGCAACAGGTTCAGGAGTTAAAGGGAAATACCAGTGATAACAGACAGCTAAGGTTCTTTTGGGAAAGTCCTAGACAAGATGTGATGGACACCTCCCAGCATTATCAGTATCATGTGATTGGGAGAGTTTTAGACCAACTTGGAAAGAAACATTTTTAAAAAAGAAATAAAGGCAGCACAGAAGGGGTTACCTGCACTGAACGACGAACAAATCATCTGCACACCTGGCCTGGGCCGCTCTGTGAATTTGCTGGGTCGTGGCCTGTACAGGCAAGCAAACACACACACACACACACACTGCTACATGATATTACATTTAAATAAAAACGGAAATTATGTGTGTATAAAGTCTTACATGAGGATGAAACTGAGCTGTGTGTGACTGCCAGAGGTTCACTATAAAGAAATGAAACATTTTCTGGCAGAGAAGAATTGTGTCGGGGAATGAATACCACTAACCCAAATTTGAGTGTACGAGCATCCCACTGCCAGAAGCAAATGGTTCCATCTGCACCAGTGGAGGACAGGAACCTCTTATTACCACTGCACAGAGGAGAGAACTACACACACACACACACACACACGAATACTAC
>JBBPDB010000134.1:25292963-25314107 GCA_037974465.1 Brachypetersius altus
TCCAGGGAGAGACTGCCCCCTGTAGTTGGAATGGAAGTCGCTTTGGATAAAAGCGTCTGATAAATGCCGTAAATGTACATGATAGTGGCAACTCTACAGCAAATACAAACAAAAATTTTCTTTAATATAAAGCTTTTTTTCCATAACAAAATTTCTTTACAAATTAAAATAAATAAAATGTAATACATAAACAAATAAATAAACCCCACAAAAAAAGATCGGTTTGAAATCGGCAATTCGTGTGAGCGATCGTCCGTTTCCGATCACTGGCCAATCAATCGGTGCATCCTTAATTGAAATACAAGGTATTGCCATTCAGCCCTATTAGTTAGTCAGAAATGTATTCTGTGTGTTATACTCCTCAGTTAATAACTTCATCAGAAATAAACAATGATCAGGAACTCTATGATGTCCATGGTATATAAAACAGCACACACTTTTCCTTTGTCCTTTAAATGAGCAGTGACAAGAAATGATCTGTGAATTGGTGAGCCTTGGAAAACAAGAGGATAAGTTTTATATTCTCAATAGAACTAAATAAAGGAGGTGTCAGCATATTGCCACGCTATTCGATACAATTCCCAATATATATCCTCGAAAACTACATTCCACTGTGACTACAGCTTGTGAGATTATCCACTTAAAATCTCATACTTATTACAGACTAGGGCTATTTGTTAACCAAGCCAGCTGAGTTATTTTACATTTACAGCCTTTTTCAGATGCCCTTAACCAGAGAACCAGAGGTTCAGTCCTATAGTGTTTGGAAGGTTTACATGGTGTGAATCTGGTGACCCAAACTTTTCAGCACTTGTGAGCCACATTGGCCTTGTAGCTCTAGTGCAAATCAAAGGTAAAATATTCATTACTTTAATTAAAGAGTATTAAATATTTAAATGATGAAGATCTGTGGGTTTGCTGGTTGTGTGCGTTACCTGTGTGTGCATACCGGGGGTGTCCGTATTTGAACCCTTGCTGTCCTTACAATGCTACACCAAAGCGCTGAACACTGTTCCCGGTTCATCGACTCGGTGATATGAGGAGCTCTTATAGGCCCTGCATCCCAGAAGGCCAGTTTGTCACCACTATTCATTTCCTTGCCTCCCTGTGACCCAGAAATATCTGCTAATGTGCTCTGTCAAGTGCTGTTCCAGTCGCCCAGGAGAAGAGTGGAGGAAGCTAAAATTTCCATCAGATATCTCCTTTGGCAAGGATCTTTTGAAGGGTAATTCCTTTGTGGAAGACAATTATGTCTTTGAGTGACATGCATGTCAGTTACTTGTACAAACTGTCCAGTTTTTATCTACGGGGCAATTTTTCTTTTAAATGAAGACACTAATCAATAACAAATTAAAGGACATTTTAGGCTGTATGGGGCCTCGTTAGCCAGCGTCTGTTTGGCTATAAGTCAAGTTAAATTTGCATCATGTCAAAACACATTTAATGAATGACTGCATTTAATCTGTGACATAGATGCCCAGTAGGTATCATATATATGTCCTCCCAGAACAAGGCAAGCTTTCTATTAGTGAATTGAAGGCGTTCAACAGTTGGCGCATTATATAACGTATCCTTTCTTCTCTAAAATGCACTTTTAGAAGTTACTTGAGACATACATGGACCCGTCACACTACACTGTGTGTTTTATTTAACGTATTTGTTATAAAAATCTCTAAAATGCTGTTTTGTATACAAAATATTTCCCTCAAGTATATAGTTTTTTTTTGCCAAGCATGTCAAATAGATACTGTATTGAAATATATAAAAACGAAGCTTTATTAGTACTTATATCTCAGGTCAAGTAGTGCATACTGTATCCATTTCAAACCAATCTAGGAACATTTTAGAGATGTTTTGAGATATAGTAATTCCATATGCCTGGAATGTTTATTTTGATACTTTATCTGACAGAGCAAGAACGCCTGTTGACAAGAACCAGCAGCACGTAGATATGCTTTACACAGCCCAGTTTATTTACTTAACCCGTAACATATATGCACTCTTAGTTTACTATCACTGAGAGCAGCAAATGTAACGCTACTCCTAATGCAGTCATTTGTTTAGTGGTATTCAGTTTTCTCTACCATTTTAATTCTGCCCACTTACTAGGATTCTTCCAATCACTCTAGATCAGTGGTCCAACTCAACATGCTTTGAACACTGACCACCAATTCAGTATATCAGCAAACAGATGCCTGAGTGCTAGCTTCAAGCTGGATGATGGTGCCCATCCTACCCGCCCAGAGAGAGCAATGCCAATAGTGCTCCCTTGGACACCCAGCCATGGATGGCATCACCATGTCCCAGTGATGGGCCCATCACTTACACAGTTGCACACTTGGTAGCCTTAAAAAAAACAGTGATTTATTACCCACTAATTCACTGTTTATTCACATTAAATGCGTTTGGCAGAGGCTCTTATCCAACTTTCAATTTGAGGAAACACGCAATTCAATTTGAGGAACATAAACCTGAGTTATGAGTTTATAATAGCTATTCACAGTAATCTGACTACATGATTAAATTGCTATACCGTATTTCTGATCATTGCATTTGTACAGTTTTTCTCTTTACAAACCTATGGTTTATAATGTATAGCTCATATGTGTTGTAATGGGCACCCATAGCTGTCCCTCATTATTGCTACATTATGTTATCGAGTTAGCTGGCCATCAGATACAGCAGTCCTGGCTCCTCTGGTGCAGACCAAGCTCTACAAGGATTGTTGGGTCATACTTTTGCTCGTAAGCTCATAATCCATTAGAAGTGCACAGACACGCTGTGTGCTGTTCTGTGTTTTTACGCATGAGAAAAAAATTGCCGCTCTACTTCACATTAACTGCCGCCTTTTATGATTTGCATACTTACATACATCCCTCTGTGATGCCTCTAATGTATATCCTAAGCAGCTATGGCATCGGGCATGTAGTGGTGCTCTGCTTTTAAGTATACTGGAGCTCAAGTAGGAACACCAGCATGTTCCCATCATCTTTATTGGTCAGTTGGTTTTATAGCATCACTATACACTATACATATCTTCCTGCTTAGCCTCAGTATGGTTTGGTAATCAAGCAGTGTCCATTGCCTTCTCCACTGGAGTTGTTGGAAACCAGATGTCCACATGTTTGTTTTTGTGCTAATTTAATGTTCTCTTGTCCAGTATTGTTGTTTCTTTTTATTAGGATATTTTAGGGGGTGCGCACTGGTTAAGAGAGTGCACTGAGTGCACTTTATTTCTGGCACACTGTGCAGCAGGCTGTGCAAGGAGCACCGTGGTGTTTTGAAATTCAAGCCATTAAAAATAAAGCGAGGATGTCACACTGTTGGTCACACTGAAACTTTGACCTGGTGCTTCTTTCTGATGGGCACATTTGAAGGTGCATATTTGGTCCTTCTTGTTACTTTATGTTTTAAAGGAGGGATATCGCTGTATTTTCCATCAGCGAATGGGACCAGATTTGCCATTTATGTCCATTTTTGCAGGATCTGGCAAGAACAGCGTCATGAATGTCTAAGGCTTCTTTCGATCATCCAATAAATGGGAATTTGAATCCTGGCATTTTTTTTTGCAATGGCCTGGAGTTCAAGAGACCATGTGTTAGCATCATCAGCTGATTTAGGGGAAAAACACATAGCAAGTGGTAGAAAAACTGCACAGGAAAGAACGTTTTTAACCAGCAACAAGATTTTGGCGACAAAAGGTGAATTCTAACATTAAATTACATGAATAAATGTGAGATGTGGTTGAATGTGTTAGCACTGTCCTTTTATTTCCCTTTCTGCCACAGCTTGGCATTGCCATTGGGTTCTTGGTGCCGCCTATTCTCGTGCCCAATGTGGATAACTTGGATGAGCTGGCTCACCACATCAGCATCATGTTCTACATCACAGCTGGAGTGGCCACACTCATCTTCATTCTGGTTATCATTGGTAAGATCATTAAAACCCTCACTGTCACTTAGACCCCCACTAGGTTTACCATGGTAGGTCTACCCATTGTAGAATAAAGCATGTCAGAAATTATGCATTAAATGTAAACTATGACCTTGTTACACCACATTTTCAGGACAGACATCTCTGTTTTATCTTATTGAACTGGCAGTGTGTAGCACAAAATTGCTGAAATGTCATTTTCTGATATAAAAATGCCTTTCGTTTGCCGAATAGGTTTGTATAGCTTTTCAGTTTTTTTTAAAGTGAATCTTCACTTAACATATGAGAAAAGAAGGAAATGTTATAGGTCAGTGAGATGCAGAAAAAAATAATTATCTCAATATTGCTATTCTGTTGTAAAAGGACATATATGCTACAACACTTATTTACATTTACATTTGCGGCATTTGGCTGACGCTCTTATCCAGAGCGACGTACATCAGCACTTAAGAAGTCCACAACTGTTTCTTACCTGAAAAACAGCTTAAATCCGAGTCAACTATTTAACTAAGATACTGCAGTCAGAGCATCTACACAGTCAAGTAATGTCAAATAATGATTAGCCAACACCTAACCCAACAATACATAAGCCACAGAGAAGAACAACATAAGTCATCGAGAAGTCAACTGAAAAAAGTACACTGAAAAAAGGATGCTTTCCATTTACTGTGCATCATTTCCAAATACATTGAAACAGCATTGTCCTGTCCTTCTGTTTACTTATGCCGACAGTGTATTTCATACCCATTTGAATCAAGTTAAATTAATACATTCTATTTTCAGGGGAGTAAGACCAGAATTTACTTCTGTTTCTGGCGGAATGCCACAATTTTTTCTACAATTTTTGCATGACTAAATCAGCATTATCATGTGAGCAAAGTTGTTTTTAGTGGTCATATGTGAAAGGCTCTGTTCTCTAGAAACGTACTGCTGGTGATAGAAAACCAAATGTCTGAAGAGTGTATGCACTTGGCTGTATTTGTGTTCCATTCATCACCACTGTAAAGAAATACGCTTTCCTGCAGTGAACTGTTCTACTTCAGTTCACTCTGAACAACGTTGTGCACATCTCAACTGTTAAATTATGCAGAAAAATTCTGAAAAATCAATAGAATCCCCCTTTAATGCTACCCTTACACACCTGCACATCAAATAACCATTTTTCCCGACCTACGAATGCAGAACAGGCCTGTACCGCAGTAACTACTGTATGTCTACAAAGTGCTCATTCCAGGGACTTATTGTAAAGAACCTCACTCTAAAAATGCTTTAATTGGGACATTTCGAAATAGGAATGATATGCACATTCACAGACTTGCTACATTGTAATTATTTAGTAGTTATAGGGAGACTAAAAACTGGGTGAGATATTCTTAAGTGATAAGAAAAGGGCATGGAAGCCTGGACCCATTTAAAGACATTAGTGGGGTATTTATTTATTCATTCATTTTTATTCATAAAAAAACAAACTAGAACACCACAAACCATTTACCATTTTATTGTGCTTCAGGTTATTTTTCTTTAAAGCAAAGTACTTTTTTGTGGTAATAAGAGTCTTGTTTCAGAGTTGTACCAAAAATTAAATGCTTTTTTTATTTTTTGGCTATTTTGTAATGAAAATGTACCGAATAGTCATGTAAAAACATTATGTTGTGTCATGAAATCTGAGAATCATTCCACAAGAGAAGGAAATGACATCGTTCCTGCGAACAGGAAAGTGCAGTAGCTTTGTTCAGCCACTGGAGGTCAGGATCACTTAGGTGCTCAGAGTGCAGAGGCCAAACAGGGGTCAAAGGTCATGGTGGCTCTTGGTGCTGCTTGTGGGGGAGGGGGGGGGGGGGCAGGGCACTACTGTCGTGAATACTAATCCTGTCCTGTTAAATCTTTGGGTTTACGTTGTGTTGCTTTAGTGTTGTCTGTTGCTGAACCTGACCATAACTTACTATTCCACCAGTCTGCCAGTGTTGAAGCTCTCTGGCCTTCCTAACCCAACTCTAACAACGTTAAGTGCAATTTAACGATTCACTGCCAGTACAGACCAAAATACTCTTTACTTTCATTTCTATACGAAATGAACTCTGTACAGCTTTGTGATTGGCCAGACATCTGACTTAGAGGTTTCTTTTTTTAAGACAAACAGTTCACCAAGAAAAGAAGTACAGAGACAAAATCATTTATCGTGGTGGTAGATGCTGGAGATACTAAAATGTTTGGCCATAGTTGCTCAGTAATTTTTGGAGCTGCTACCTTTGGACTTCTGAGACATTTCTTGAGTCATTATTTCACCAAAGAAATTCATTGCTTACATTTTAAGCAATGTTATAATGTAGTTCAGGGTTTGAGTTGGCTCATCTAGTTCACTTAATTCATATTGGGAATGGGTTAATTATAGGTTTGTATTTCTGTATTACAACTGTATTTGCCACAGTATGCCACAATTATAATACAATGATTATTATTTAATCATTCATGGCCTGTTATCCATCAACTGCAATGATTTATTCACTAAACACTATTAAACTAATATGCAAGGTGTGTATGAGAATAAAGAATGGAATTTTGATTTATCCATATTCAAGACCCTTAGAATTTAAGGGGTTCATTCTAACTGCCTGCTTTTACATTGAGCTGTCATGCAAACATGTTTTAACCCATTAAGTTATTTGTGACATTCACAAATTAGCATCTTTCAGGGATAGGTATAGTACAGCTTATTATTCTGGCCTTTTGAGTGATCTTGGGACTGTCCAATGAGAAACAGCCGTTCAGTTTCCCCTTTCTGTTCCGATCTCTTTGTGGCACTGCTGACCTTTCACTTCCTGACATCAGCAGTTGTATTTAGTGAGTGTGTATGTGTGTGTGCAAGTGGCTGGTCAGGATCACGTGCCTGTGTATAGAGAAGCCCAGTGAAAGGCCTTTGTGGTAACCCCTCGGACCCTCAAGAGCTTTCCACTGAGTTAAAAATACAGACTCAACCTAAACTGAGAGCACCATAAACATTTGTCTGTCCACAAACCCTGCTTCTGTTAAGACCCCAAAACACGAAGAACAGCGGCACAGAATACACAGAGAGCCCCGCTTTGTCTTTTATTGGTTTTTATTTGAAAACATTTTCACAGACAATATTCCAAACCAAGCAGGCGGATCTCCAGAACCACGTCAGAATATATTTCAGAACGCAACTCTCAGAATCTCGCAGCACCCCTTCGTTTATTGCTGTGGTCATGTGCCGTTGTTAAGGGTCATATTCAAATTAGCAAGTTTAAAAAGTCAAAAACGTACACGAGTCCTAATTCGCCCACAAATAGGATTAAAGAAGAAAAAAACAGCACAACAACAACAACAATTTTGGAAAACTCGGTGATCTTCAGTGACTTTGTTTTAGTCTCAATCATTCCTGTTCATTCACACACTGGTATCAAGAGGTTTTAATGAAAAAGTCCTGAAGACTTCATGTACACACGGAACTTATGAACCTTAATGTCCGGACAGCTTGTCAAGGGCACTAAGGATATGAGCTCTGGAGGCACATCTATTAACCATGGGCTGTTGTGTTAACGGAAGTGTTGTAGGGTGCTGTTTCCAACTGACTAAATATTATGAACTGATATGGCAGCTGCTGGTGAAACATTTAAGGAAAGTAGGTTGTCTTTCTGTTGATAGATCTGTCCATCTTGGTGGTGAGAGACAAGACCTGGGGAGGGATGGGTCTTCTGAGTGGAGTGTGAGTTTGCTAAGTCAATCTACAATGACAAGTCTAAAAAAAAAAAGTTAGCATCTTACAAAATACTCAATAAAGAATACAAAAATTGTCTTTTGATTTCCCAGAAAACCAACTAGAGTTACTCCTTGGCCTCAGCCTCAGCGGTCTCAGATTCCTGGAGGGAGAGAGAGAGAGAGAGAGAGAGAGAAATAACAAAAGTATGATTACCTGATTGCACTGTTGCTGCTGTCAAATCTAAGCATTTGTGTTATGTTAATATCCTGATAAAACAAACAGTTAGTATCACAAAATCTCTACACCACACCACTGAGAAAAAAAACTGTACAATGTACTTACCTAACCTTCTTGAAGTCTTGGGCATTTTACACTTTAACACATTCCAAAGCTAAAACTCAATCCGGCAGTGTGTCCGAAATCACGCACTTAGTGCACGATTTTAGTGCGTAGTGCGCTCACACTGAAAACCAAGCTAAAACTTGGTTTCCTCTTGGCACTGAAAGAACCCGGATGGTGCACTGAAAATGGCCAGAACAACGCAGTGCAGAACGATGCGCACTAAACGGGCACCATTTTGATGATGTAGCGGAGGGGGCAGCACTTTCAACGTGTTTTCGAGTTGGATAAGGGCAACAAACTGTGAAATACGAGCCCAAGCGGAGGCAGCTGGTTCATATAAACGTAAGTAACGTTAATAAAATAATTTTGCTTATGTACACTGTGGTAGAACCAGCAGATATTTTGGCGGGCTGGAGAATCACGAGCAAATGTTGGTCTGTCACTTCCGCTAAGTGCAAAACATTAGTGTTCCATTTAGGACAGCACTTACCCACAGCAGTGCACACTACAGAAGGCTGTGCACACTACGCACTAAATCTCAGTGCACTGATGCACATTTCGGACACACCCCAGGTCTTTAATGCACTTACATGTTTTAAACTTGTGGCCACACCATGTATAGTATTGTAGATTTTTTTGTGCATAATTAATACTATTATAACAATCTCTAATTCTCTGCTGACTGGTGCTTAATACCCAAAGAAACGAGATTTGTAATCTAAATAAATATATAAACAAAAGAAGTTTATCGGAAATATAAGGTTATGAGCTTTAAGGTCAGTGGTTTAAAGTTTTAAACAGTTGCAACAGCTACTATGATCTCAAAGGTGACTGATTTGTGTTAACCCTTAGAAGTCTCTGTTAACACCGGCAATAACAAAACCACGTCGAGATCCAATGCCAAATGTATCAGGCCGTTATCAGCCGAAAATGCTGGATCAGATGTCGCTGGGGGGAAAAAAATGAATACAATCTTATCCTGTAACAAATCTGGCCAGGAATGTTAGCTGTGTATTTCATTCTGTGAGTTGCTAAAGTGTAGGGCTGGAAGAGTATTCTTTTTTATGGTTAATCTATATCCTACATTATTCAATGTTTTTTTAAATTTAACTGAGGCAATTTTAGCCAGTAATGCACAGCTTTTAAGCTTGTGAACAAGCAGTCTAGTAAAGTACATTCAAGCCTTTTCAAAGCTTCAAGATTAAGTTTTAAAGAAAAAAAGGGATGTGTGAAATATTGTAATTAGACAGTTCAACCCTAGTAGGGTATTCGAAAAGTTTGAGCATGATGTCCTACATTTAATTTGAAAATACAGTAGTTTCAGTTTAGAAGCAGAAACACCTGCATCAGCCCACACTAAAGCTTAAATATTTAAGCATAAATATATAATATATTTATATATATATAAAAAAAGTACCATCTTGAACCGTATATTGGTATTTTATTCTAAGATACATAATCAATCATTAAAACAGATCAGGGACTTTTCAGGCCAAACTTCCTCAAATTTAAGACGTGAATTTCAGACAAAGTTTAAAGGTTAATTACTGCTAAAACATTTTTGTTTAATGTTAATTTTCCAGCCATTTGCCACCCTTTAATCTGCATCATCACTCATGCACATATGTGACAAAACGAGGACACACAGACAGCGGGAGACGTGCGTTCAACAGAACTTAGCCTATTTACTATGGATGGGAATCACCAGGGACCTCCCGATATAATACTATCCCAATACCTTTGTGTCAATTTGATATACATTGCACTTCTACAAACATTGTGATTCTATTCTACAAATATTCCCGGACTTTTTCGACAACGCTGTACGGCCTCAGATAATTGCATGTAACATGAACAATTGATGTGGTGATGTGCATCTCTGCATTCCTGCTAGGAATCTTGTTCAAACTCAGTTTTCGTTGTCTGCTGTGTTTTACACCTCTTTGTTTATCTTAGGATGATGTTTACCAAAGTGTGTTTATCATATTACCACAATGCTTAACTTTTGCACAACAAAGTTTGCATATAGTCTTGCCAAAGTTCAACTCCTCTTTACTGTTTACATTTTCAACCACCATACACCATCTACCATTCCTTTTATAGCAAAACAAAGTTAAAATAACTGGCTTCTATGATGCGGGATGTTGTACTGCCTGCCAAGGTGTGAATAGTTTAGAGTGTATCTACAGGGTTACAGAGAATCTGCAATGTTTCTCCACCTCTAATAAAAACACATGTACTGTATATATGTATTACAAATACCTTTGTGTAAAAAAAATCAATATTGAATTTGAATTTATAAAATTATTTTTAACTGAATCAATTTTCCCCATCTCTACTATTTACTATGTTATGTTGGTAAAAATGTGAACAGAACTTCAATTATTGCACAAAATATACATTCAAGCCCGTTCAATGACCTGGGTCTTGCAATGCATTGATTTTTTTCCCTCAAATTCACACTTTCAAGGCCTGTAAAGACCTGCGGGAATTGTGAACGGCCCTTTATATTCACATTGTTTTTATGTCAGAACAAATAAAAAGAATTTAGAGAGGCTGAGAATAGAATGGGAAAAACCTCCTATGCATATTTAAAATAACGGCAGAAGTTATTTTAAAGTCCTTTGGACTTCTTTGGCAAACACTGTCAGTCCATCAGTGTCATAGTTTCATTTTATAAATTCCCTGCCAGATGTGTAAAATGTGTGAAATGCAACATATAATGCAGACATACTTTATAGCTATACCCACACACACACACACACACACACACACGCAAACATATACACACTAAAGTGTCACTCTTCACACTCTCATACCCTTTTTTACTCTGACTGTCTCCCACTGTCCTCTGACGGACAGGAGGGTGGGGGAAGGACTTCTCAGGGGTGACACAGTAACAGATGAGCGAGAGATGCAAATCTGTGTAAGTGAGTGTGTGTTTTGTGTGTGTGAGAGAGAGAAAGAGAGGGCGAGGGAAAGGAAAATTAGATTGAGGTTATGATTACACAACTCTTTCAATATCTAAAGACACTAAAAGATGTTTCCTCTTGATGTTATTCATAAAATATGATGCTCAAAGGAGGCATTGAAAGCTGCATGAATATCATGCAAAAGTTGGTGTTCAGGTTTAAGGTTTCGTTAAGCAGAAGGTCACAGCAATTAAGTATAATAACTCTAATTGAGACTATAAAAAAACACAGCAGCTTTGAACTGTGTAACTTATCAGTGCCACTTTGTTACTTATCAGTGCCATCGTGCAGCTTGATCCTGTTACTGATAAGCTGCTGCAAAAGCTCATGCAAGAACATAAGGTTTCACTACATGCAGATGTAAATGACTGACAATGCACTTTCAAAAAGGATTATTTTTGCTGTCATATAACCTATGGCTGCAGTTTGCTATTGGTGTCAAGCAGCTCTCTTGTATTTAAAAGAGATCATAGTGTTGTCTGGGTCTTCCAGTGACTGCAATTGTGTTTAAATAAAAAAGAGTCTAAAAGCTTCTTTGGGTCATTACATCTAAAATTGTCAAATTTTCTAGATGCTTAGTTTTCACTGAATATCCAAAATTTTATACACTGAAGCATATTTTAAGATGATGCTTTTACAGCACAGCTCACATTAGTGTAGTGAAAATACAAAGCAACAGCAACCCTTACCCCCTCTGGCTTGGTCTCTCCATTCTCAGTAGGAACCGCCTCTTTCTCCTCCTTCTTCCCTTTCCCACCTTTCTTTCCTTTTACAGCTTTGTCATCCGACGGCTTCTGCAATCACCAATCGGAGTTTAGTGTGATGGCAGCATTCCTGAGCTAATCAACACTAAAAATGTCACTGAAGTGCTTCCCAATAACAGACACTCCACGCGGTACCAGACAGTAACTAACACATTATGGTCTTGTCTTTATGGGCTAAGGTAATTGTAATGAATATTTATTGTAACTCAACACTCGTATGATATAAACTCAATTTTTGTTGGGGATTTCTGCCAAAACATTTTGTTTATCGTTTCTGGTTCTAATTCCCACATGATGGATCAAGTATTTATTGGAAGTTTCTACCTATTCTGCACTCACTTGGTTATTTTTCCCTACTTTCTTTAGACATTTACAGAAGCTCTCGGGTTCCTTGGTTATTTACAGACAGCAGTTTTCAACACTAGAGATGAAGAATCAGTACTAAATTTGCACCAGTCCCTACTGGTCAATACTGGAAAACCAATAAGCTCCTGGACAAATAGTGCTGCTATCAGTATCTATGCAGCGTGAATGCATTCTTCCACAGCTGCAATTTCAAATGGTTGATGCTGGATTGGACCAGTGGGAGGGACGTGAGCAACGCCATGCACTTTACCACCACACTTTAGTTTACCAGACATTTGTTGCGATCGCTCCTACCTCATTATTATACAGGAAACTCAGGACACTGTTTAGCTCCTATTTATCTAAAAAGTAATAAATAATGACTGTTTAATCTTTTCACATCTTTTCATGTGATGTCTTTACTTATTGCACCAAATTATGGAGAGTAGTTTCAATTAGAGTACTGATAAGCATCGGTATCGATACACAAACTCAGTATTGATACCAGTATCAGTACATTCGTAATGATGCCTACCCTTACTTGCTATAGATTCTAAATGAGTTTCAAATATCAAAAACAACATTCACTTTCTTTTCATGAAACCACTCCAGACAACAGATGGTCCCTCATGCTTTAAATTATTGCTCTATTGAACAATTATGAAAGAGTATATATTTTTTTACAGGTGTCACATGTTTTTTATTTTTCTTAGTAATAATTGGGTTTCTGGTAATATGTACTAATTCTCTCCATACATTTGTGGTCTTAATGAGCTTTCCACTCCCTGCTGCTGCCCAGTTCTTGATGGAATTTACTGAGAATTACTATTTCTTTCCTTTTTGTTCCATTTGGCCACAACACCTTTGTCACATTTTTCTAGATCAAGCAGGTGATTTTTAAAGGATCCAATGGTCTCCATCTAGCCGTTCTAGAACTGGTCTGGATTATGCACTGTTCTGGAAATGTTTATGTGGTGAACTTTCTTTTTAACCCTCAGCCATTCCCACTATTGTCTAAAAAGTCTAAAGCTGTAACTGGACATTTACTAGTCTCCTAGAGAATTGTACAGAATATGATGCTTTAAATGTCCCTTTTTGTACCCTCACAATTCACTTCATGGTTTTAATCCTGAAACCTATTATTTAAAAAGCTGAAATGTATTTAATGTTTATTGTGCCTTAATTTTGTCCTTGGAAAGTTTTGAAAAATATATTAGATTAATAAAAAATCCACATGCTTCATTTGATAATTTAACCTGGATATCATAGTTAATGTCTAAATATATTTGCAAATCACTGTAGAACTTACTCTCCTCTAAGCTAATTAAAGTTAGACATGAGCCAAAATACCCTATATACCCCATTATGCAAAAATAAAGCGTACTTTTTCCTCAAACGAGTGCCTGCAGCATGCAAAATACATGCAAAAGTGTTAAAACCTGCCCTGTGTGTGCATGTGTCTGTATGCTTTTACCTTAGCCGCGGCTTTCTTGGGTTTGGGCTCCAGTTTAGGAGGAGCTGGCTTCTGTTGTTCAAGAAAGAAAGCAAGACAATGAAGAAACAGTATCATGCAACATCACCAGGTTGGTCAACAATCCCAAACATCTATGACAATGTACTTTCTTGTTCTGTTGTGACAGTTTTTTTTTCCAAACTCAGTTGTCCACTACAACACTATGAAACATCTAGTGTGGTTATTGGAAAAGGAATGAAAATGCAAAACCCCCCCAAAACATCTAGTGCCACATTTGACCTTACTGCCGGATTATACAGTGCATAATAAAGTATGTATTACTTTTCCCTTGAGAAAACATTTATTACACTCCAATGTTATATATATATATATATATCATTAACTGTTCCAAACAGACTGCATAAAAGGTAAAAACACACGCCCTATAAAAATACAAATACACTAAAATGTAGCCTTTTACGCATGACATTCACACTATTAAAAGTGTAACAGAATTCAGTTCAAATCACTGGGGAAAAAAAAGATATTCAAGCATATAAGTGGATGCCCCTAACAGGAGTGATGGAACGCACTAAACCATGGATGCTAATATTAAACTGGGATGTGTGGTATCAAACTTGCTGATGCTGTACACTTCCCGTCTTTACAACAAGATCTATTTAATTTAAACTGGACATGAAATACTTAGCACAGATCAAGCATGTTGATTTTGTTCATTTTTAACAGTTTGGACAGTGCAGTCTTTATAGCATTGCATTCCATGAAAAAATGATATTTAATTTCACCTCTATATAATAAAAACATTAAATACGCAAGGAAAGAGTTTTAATAATAAAACTATTAGAGGATGTTTTATGTTTCAAATGTGTCCAATTTGTGCTCAAAATTGGTGAGGCTTACCGAGGACAGGCGCTCTGACCTCCGAGTGGGCTGAGAAACAGAAAGCAAATGGTGCAAATATTGAGACCTTTAAAATTCATTAATATACAGTACCGTGCAAAAGTCTTACACAACAATGCAAATTGCTTGAACCCATTTATATCAGTGGTGCGTGACTTTCTGTCAGCAAAAATATAAGTGAACATTAGAATTTAATCTAAAGAAGTAAAAAGAGCCAATCCAGGTATTTAATTGCAGCTACAAGTACACGAGGAGAGGTCTGTATTCCTATACACAAAACCACTATTTACTGTATTAATGTTATTTGTATTTATTGTAATGTTAATGTAATGTAAACATAACACTACTGCCCAGTAGTAAAAATGTTCTCTGGTGCCTTTAGCACAGTACTGTGTGGGTGCAAATATATATATATATAGCGTTATTGTTGTGTTCACACATTATTTACTTAATGCTGACAATTATTTTACTATGCATTTCATATGGAGTTGGTGCTGCTTTACAGCTGCTATAATGGTTCTGCCCCGAATGATCTGGATTCTATGAACTTGTTTTTCTATGACTAACTAGATCAAACATGAGGGGCAAATAGCTTTGATTTTATAATTGATTGGATTACATGTTTAAGTTAAGATTTACAGGAATATCTGAACTGTGTTTAAAGGGAAAACTGATAAAATGCTTCTCATGTGTTTAAAGTGGCTTCATTAAAATCTTATATGAGTATCTATTTTTTCCATTACATGTAATTTTTGTACTTTCATTTACAATCAAATTAGTATTCCATTGTTTTGTTAAAACAGTAGTTCTATGTAACTGAAAGAACTTTATTATATTAAGACATTTTTCAATTAAGCAATACATGTTTTTTTATTTGCAATAGTATTTGATTGATTTGAAAAATGGGATAAAATTTGTGCTCATGCAAGCTAGGGTTAATGTAATATGAACAAATATACTGTTATGTTAGTGATCTAATAGTATATGTGATCAAATCTCAATGTCACTGTACATCTACATCGTGGGCCACTTCAGTTTATGGATCTGTGTGTGAAGAAGAGAACTTACCTCCTGCTTTGTAACTTTAGTTGAGTCTTTCCCCTCTGCTCCCTCAGGTGACTGAAGGAGGAAACACACAAACACACAGAGACACACACACACACACACACACACACACACAGAAACACACACAGACAGAAACACACAAACACACTTTGCATTATCTCGAAAGATTTTAATGAGCCCTTTATCAAGATATGCAACATAAACTGTCAGCTGTTGAATTCAAACTACACTTAAAATGATATATTTGCTGTTGTTGAAACTAAAATGCGGTTTTAATTTTGTTTTCTGATTGACAGGTGTTTAAATTAGAGATGATGCGATAAGAGATTAGATGTGTTACTTATTATGAGATATAATACACAAGCATTGCAAGCTCGTTACTTGGCATAAGAAGCACTCTAATTTTTGGTCTAATATTTGCTTTTGCTATATTACTGATGTTTAATTGTACATCTTCATGTATAGAAATAGTCTATGGAACTGTTTTTAAGCCATTTTAACAGTGTTTATATTTTACGATAATACTTTCAGTTAAACAAGGTAACAGGGATTATGGAGATATTTTAAACTACAACTAATGTGTACATTAGATATAAGACTCATTTTCCTCCCTCTGCTGCTAGATTTTGTTGACTAGAAGTTTTAAAATAGATCACAACCCATGTCTGTTCACAAAGTCTCGCCTCTCAGCTGGCAGTTAATATTCATATTTTCTGTGTGGGTCTTATTAGAAATATCAAAGGATAAACATCCTACATTTGAGTTTCTGAATGGAAAAAAAACCCATTTTTTTGAGTATAAATAAAATGTTAATAAAGAAACACTCCTAAAAATGTACTTTGCTTGACCACCATTTCTACGTTAAATGACCATGAGGGGCTGCAAAGAAAAGCTTTCCCACCTTCCCTCACTCACCATGCTACACACTCAAAATAATACCAATACGTTGAAAAAGCAAATTACTTCTAATACAGTTAATAACTAAACAAATTTCACGTTAGCATCAGATTCAGTGTAAAGTTTTCACACAACTATTACTTTGGGCTGTTTCTGCATTTTGGTGGGTGGGTTAAAGGGGGAATGGTTTTTAGAAGACTGTTCAGGTATTTGTATGTATTTGTGTTTCCTGTTTGGCTTGTTTTGCAAAATACAATTATATAGATACTATCAATTGAATAATGACATTTTTAAAACAAGCATGCTACATGAAGTAGAATCTTGACTTTTAGAATTTAACCCGAAAATATCTGTGGTGTTGCACTCCTGAACAGAACATACCTGTGTGACCCAGCATTGCCATGGGAGGATTTCTATCCTGTTTTTGTTTTTTTATGGGGGGGGGGTTGTGTTTTTTTTTTTTTTCCCTGCTCCTCTCTTCTATCCACAGAACAAGTATTTCTTGTGGAATTTTCCCCCCGTGCAAAGCAGCTCCTGCACTTTCAGTTAGGAGCCGTGACCTACAATTTGAATGCATTGTGTATGTGTGTGTGGTGGGTGTGAGTTGGGCCTATTTTTCCAGCTCTCTGGGTTCGCTGTGATAGTATTCTACCCAAATTCTGCACGAAACAGGTCTTGCTTTCTGTGCTGTGTGTGTGGTTAAACTGGAGAGTCTCTCTATCTCCCTCTCTGGTCTCTCTCTATCTCTCTGGTCGTGTCAGTTGAGACGGTTCAGTGTGATTGACGAGCCGGCTGCTTACATACGGGTCTGCACCGCAATGGTGGGGGAGAAGGAGGAGGAGGAGGAGGAGGAGGGTGTCGTTTCAAACGGGGCTATAAATAAATAATGCGCTTCTCTATCGATCGACGAAGGTGAGCTGATCGAAGAGGAGCGCTCCGGCTGCGTTTCAGTTAAAGTGTTTAAAAACGCGCCCGAGTTTGCGAGAGCCGGAGCGCTTGGTCTGATCTAGCCGGGTCCTGAAGCATCACCGCCAAGTGACATTCAGCACAAGTGCAGAGCAAAGTGGCGACTCTCCTGCTCAGAGCAAGCAACTATCATGGAGGAAACCAGACTCTGTCGACGGGAAAGACGAACATTACCACGATACTTACCAACAAGACACGCTTTACCGTCACGGGCTTTTTCTACACCCCCTCTCAAACTTAATCTCTGCTCTACCTGCTCGACATTTTGGACACACCGAGCCCCCTACTCCCCTCAAATACAGGGACGACGAAAAAAATATGAGAACACAGATTTTAAAAATTGCTTACCTTCCTCTTGGGCATTTTGGTTGGTTTTTTTTTTTTGTTTTTACTTGGTTTACTTTAACTGAACAGGTCCGTATTGACCCGAAAGGTGAGGGAGTGAGTTTGTAACTACCACCGAATACTGGATCAATATCTAAAACACCTCTGGTAATAACATGTTAATAATATGCAGAGCCGAGACCCCGCCTCCGCACTCGCCTATTGGCCACTTCCCTGGGCACCTAGGTCAGCGCCTCGTGGCCATTGGCTTGTCTCCGAGATATGTAAATATACCAAGCGCAGGCATTGGCTCGGCTTTTGGAAGAGGCTTCTCGACGCGCCTGTGATTGGTTACGCGCTTTTTTTCTATGCAAATCAGAGCTCGGAGCAGTTGATAGGTTTAAAGGTCTCCGTGAGGCGCCGGATTGAGCCGCGAGCAGCCAATCCACGCGTGACACCGCGAGCTCGGGGAGCTGGGAAACGTATTCCAAAATACAACCGTGATCCCCTGACTGTAAACAATAAAGAAACTGAAGGAAAATGTAAAGAGAAGTCTTTTAACGCTCGTACGCTCACTGGCTTCATTAAGAGTGGCCCTCGTTTCAGTTAGGCAAACTTGTGTATAAGCAACATTGGTTTATCTAACATAATTTGTTCATGAAACAAGACGCCAGTAGTGCACCCTCCACCATTGACCATACGTCGTTTGGGTCACAGTGAAAAGAACTCGACGGCTTTCAGTCCAAAGCAAGGCGAATTAGGACATCAGGTACTCAAGTGGCCCTAAAGAACAGCATTATCCGTTGATAATCACATGTGTAGAAAGAATGGTGCTCTTCCACAATGACCTCACAATGGACGACGTTCTACGGTGACCTCACAATGGCAGGTTTTCCATGGTGATCTCACAATGGAAGACTTTCTATTGTGACCTCACAATGGCCAACATTCTATAATGCCTGCCATCACAGAACATGCATGTACCTCTAGAAGCCCTCTGCAGCCCAACTGTGAACAATCAGAGGCTTCCTGTGCTCGTGTGCTTTGCTCCCCCCTTCAAAAGGCTAACAGCAGTCTATGTGTAGGATGATATGGAACAGTGGAGTATGGTGTAAAGAAGTGTGCTGGATGAAAGCTTTATGTATTCCAGAACCTGAGCCCTCCTGGTCCATGCTGTTATGCTGCAAAGACAACAAGCTACTATTTCATTCTTTACTTCAATTCAAACCACCAATACACAGATATACTGCACTACATACACGGCTGAGTAAATATTCATAATTAAAACACTACAGCATTATCACCAGGACAAATGATTGAATATTTGTAAATACAAAACCCACATAAATGCTTTTTAAAAGTTTTTAAAAAGTTAAAAATAATTAAAAAGGCTTTTAGGTGTGTGGTTTGAAAATAAACCTTATTTACATTCTGGATCTAAATCTGAGATTATAAAGAGATTGAGATTGAGATGAGAATGTTATTTGAATATTCCTTAATATGACACCCTCTTATGTTTGGTATCAGTTCAACCTCATTCAACATTTAATGTCTCTAAATGACTGACATTATTTGCTTTGGTAATTAAACACAAAATGAACATCATGATGTGTTTTCAGTGTCCGCTGCAGTCAGTTTGAACCCAGGCAGTTTTAACTGTTAAAACACATTTGTTATGGTTGTTTTTGGATGATGTTGAGTACACTGCTATATGCAGTTGTATTTCCCAAAAAGTTGCCCTTGCTTTAGGGCCACAACTGAACATTGCAGGAGAGTGAGAACTACTGATAGTTCGGAGGCTATAGGGTTGGGAAACATATTTTCCAAAAGAACTTTGACATTCCCTGCGCAGTGGAAGCATGTTTTACTTAAAGGACTATTCAGCTAATCATGAAAAATATATAAATTATGTGACACATAAACATAGGTAGCAATTTTAACGGTTTTCTGGAGGTTTAAATTCCTGGGATCAAATTGACCCCAAGCATAAAGGATGTAAAAGTACATTTGAACACAACATGAGGGTTAAGTAACTCAGGGAGCATAAAATTAGCAAATGTAGCGGTAGTATGTAGTAGAATGTAAACAGTCAGCTCATAGAGTCTGGAAATGTACATTTTAAGATACAGAAGCAATGGGGTGGTGTTTTGGCATGCAGTTCAATGCTAATGTGTCATTGAATGTTGTTCAGTGTAGAATAGCTAAAAGTGTTTTTCTAGGTCAGTACCCCTGAGACATTCTAATAATAATAATAATAGTAATAATAACAATACATAACACAATAATACATTATTATGTTATGTGTAGTTGCATTACACAACATTCAATGACACTTTTGTTACAAAGACAAAAGACAAACAATATAAAAATGATATACAGTACATGGACTAAAAAACATATAAACAGAGACTGTAAAATTAAATAGAGTATGTTATTTTAAAAAGATGGCTCTTGAACTTGGATTTTAAAAAAAGAAAAAGAGACTTAATATTTCTAATGTCCGGTGGTACATGTAGCCTAAATAATAAAATAAAGGAAGGGGCCCCAGGACAAAGCCTTGGGGCACACCAATGGTAACTAGAGAAGACTGTGAAGGGAATATTTTAAACTGAATGAACTGAGTGCGTATAGGATTTAAATAATTCTAAAGGAGTATGAGTTTTACCAATAAAGATCAGTCTATTAAGGAGAATTGTGTGGGATATAGTATAGAAAGCTGCACTCAGATCAAAAATTAGAATGGTAAGTAAACTTAAGAAGGTCACAAGTGGATGACAGCAGAAATAAAGGGAAGCAAAGATGGCAGGCAGGCTTTAAGCAAAAATGTGTGAAGATCTAGATGGCATGTGGAAGGTTTCAACTTACAGAGGCAGAGCCTAAAAAATGGAAAACTGGTGCAATGGAGGCTTAATATGAGGGGAGGTGCTGATGAATGTTATGTATTTAAAGAGTTACAGAAATAAACCAAATACAAATAAGGAGGTAGAGAGTCGAGGGGCCGAAGAATCATGTTGAACAGTGAGAACAGTGACTTGGAGTTTTTTAATGTTACCAGAATAGTAGGTGGATTTAGTTTGAGCAATACAGTCCTTGTACTGGGAAATATGATTATTATATAAGTTCTGAAGCCTTAATTCATGAGTATACCATGATGGTTTTCAGAATAGCGAGAGAATGTGAAGACTTGAGAATTCAGTTAAGGCTGTGATTGTAGTGAAAAACCATATCGGGGAGGATACATTGTGTATATTTATTGGACTTGTAAACACTAAACATTTTGTATTATGAGTAATATTAGATTTGCAATAGACTTGCACCAATCAAGTAACAGTTTCAATATTGTCAGTGCGAAGTCAGACAGGCGACTCTGTGGAATAGATATAATGATCAGTGTCAGTCAGCTACCACTGTTTCTTCAAAAACACTCAGCATATGATTATTATA
>JBBPDB010000134.1:25314207-25345260 GCA_037974465.1 Brachypetersius altus
ATATATATATATATATATATATATGTGTGTGTGTGTGTGTGTGTGTGTGTGTGTGTGTGTGTGTGTGTGTGTGTGTAAAAGAGTGTACTTGAATGACAGGGCACCCAGTCAGAACAGAAGACTTTTATATGTGCAGGCCTGGAAGGCACAATAACAAAGCAGACTTGTTTAATTCTAAGGTTGGAAAATTCCGAGAACTGACATAAATGCATAAAAAATACAAGAGAAATGTATGATATCACCCCTTTAATTATACGGAATGACTGTCCTTAAATCACAAACACATCTGCTTTAGGAATTCATATAAATTTAATTATTTTATGTGCATTGTACAAAGAAAAGCATATTAAGGCATTCCCTTCTGGCCTCATAGTTTGAAGAATGACTCTGGGTTGCCGTCTTCCACTGCGTTGAAAAATGCCTGATAGTCCTACAAATCCACACAGAGAGGGGAGAAAGTGTCAGAAATGCTATAAATAGTGAAACACTGATCCAGCAAATGGCTATAAAGGCTCAGCCACGAGACTTTCTCACCTTAACATTCCCTTTAGTCAAAAAAGTGAAACTCCATTTGGTGTCAGAGCTCCGTACTTTGCATGTGCTGATTTCACTCCTTGGCAAATCTGACAAGTATGAATTGTTGCAGATGCCATAAGCAAATGAGCCTAAAGATTGGAGCTCTGCTCAAAATAATAAAAAACTCCTTCACAGAACAAAGCAGTGTATTGAATTTGCTTGATGCACTGTGAAAAGCGATGGAATGTGCAACTAACAAATGACAACATGCTACTCTGCCAAATAGTGCTGAAGAATTAAAAAAATATATTTAATATACAAATAATGTGGCATCCCTGATCACTTCAAATAATGTTATGAGGGCTGATGGGATAAGCTTTTGTCAGAGTCTGTATTGTTTTATTATGTCATTTGTCATTTACATTTACTTCCATTTCCTAACTACAGGGGGCAGTCTCCCTGGAGCAACTTAGGGTTAAGGGTCTTGCTCAGGGACCCAGTGGTGGTGCTGAAGGTAGGATTCGAACCCATGACCTTTTGGTCCGGAGGCAAGTATCCTACCCACTGAGCTACCAACACCCTTATGAATGGCATAAGTACGTAGATGTCATATATCCTAGTGAATGCTGCCCTTCCATTAAGTTTCATCTTGGATGTGATTCGATTTACTACTTTAGAGTTTCCAGTGACAGTGCGTGTGTGTGTGTGTGTGTGTGTGTGTGTGTGTATGTCTGTATGTGTTTTTGTATGTCTGTATGTGTTTGTGTGTGTGTGTGTGTTTGTGTGTGTCAGTCTGTGTGTGTGTTTGTGTGTGTGTGTGTGTGTGTGTGTGTGTGTGTGTGTGTGTGTGTGTCTAACTTGTTGGGGTGCAATAATTAAATTTGTGACACAAGCACTGTTGAAGCAATCGCCTTTCTATTGCCTTTTGGGCTACTAATGTGACATAATCATGTTTAGTGTGATGAAAAGGCTGTGAGAGACTCGTGAGTGCAAAGCATGGCAGGTTTTGCATGTGCTTTGATAAATGGCAGTAAACAGATTTGAAGCGTATAGCCATGCATTTACATTTTACATTGAAAGGAAAAGCATCTAATTTAAACACATTCCAAACTCTGCCAGCATATATATTGCACTTTTTCATTTTGCACTTTTATATCTGTTACATATTGTGCCATTGTAAAATATACCTCACTTGTAGTATAGCCGCATAGATAGAGCCAAAAGAAACAAGGGATCAGAATACAATCAGGATCCATTAAGATATGTCTGGATGAAAACAGAACGTACAGTATTGTGTTAAAGTCTTAGACACCTGTGCAAAAGCCATTACTCTGAACAATAAAGGTCTTTCTGTCAGCAAATACACAAGTTAACATTAGAGTAAATGCAAACTAAATTTTATAAAACAAGAAAGCCTTAAATGATATCAAGATTTGTTTCATTTACCACCAGTTACTGTAGTAAATTTATTTATTTACATATAAATGTGTACTGCTCAGCCAAACAGGTCTTAAATATAACTTTCTCAGGTGTCTCAGGCTTTTGCATAATACTGTATCTAACATACACTTAAGTAATCTATTAAACTGTCACAACATCCATTTTTCAATATTTGACAGAATAAACTCAGTTTCATTTTGTTCTAGTTGTTGTCATCAAAGCTGTTGACAGAAAAACCTGCTTAGAAGCAAGAGCAGGGTGTCACTTCTTCAGGATCTGACCAAAAATATTGCATTGGCAAGTTGTTTTTGGTTTCATTGTTTTTTTTTCCAAAATGACGTACTATTCCCGTTTCTCTTTTTTTGTAAGTATGAGTATGAATTGAAATCGCAAGATAATCTTACTTATCAAGATAAGTCACTACTTATCAACCGGCACTGAGAAGAATGACAGTTGTATAAAAACTGTTCTATAAAATTGTGTTGTTGGAACAAACTGCTGCATACATCTAAATCAAGGACAGTATAGTTTTTGTGACCACATTTTCTTCATTTTAAATAATTATCCTGCATTCCACTTTAAGTGATAATATATATCAAATATATTTGATTTGACTGGAGGGAGTGTAACTGGCTGAGTGCTTTCATATGGAGGCCAAACTATATTCCAAGAAATGCATGATTCATCTTGGTTCCAGTCGTTGCCAGTGCACGTATAAGTGTGCTGTGGTAACATTTCCGCCACGCACCATGTGGCTACTTTTCACTGTCTTTTAATGTCCGTCTACAGCACAGGTTCGCAATCGTAGTCCTGAACTTCCATGTCCTGCAACTTTTAGTGCTGTCCTGTTCTACACTTTAAGACAGAAAGGTTTACTAATAAGCTGATTGGTTGTATCAGGTGTGTTGGGAGCAGGAAAAACAATACAATTGTCATAAACGGGGCTCGGGGAGTTAGGAACCACCGATCTACTGCATATTGGTTCCTATCTTATGTTTGCTTAAAGGAACACACTTCTTTTGCAATAGCTGCCAAAGACTCTGAAAGACTCACACACCCTTTTACTAAACAAAGTCTTATTGCCATCAGTAAATGACAGCACTAGTGTGCTTTGTGCTCAAGATTTCTGCTGATAAAAGCACACACAGGCTTCATCCTATCAAAATCCTTAACACAAGAGTTGAACTGGGATGTTGGTGGTGGGGAAGCTTTGTTTTGGGTGTGCAGTGTGAGAATAACATTGTTCTCTGTGTGTAGTTATATTTGGAGTTCCCAGCAGTGAAAACACAAAAAATTGATTAAATCTGAAAGCCTTTCTGTTTCATAATGGCTCAAATTAAGTCTGCCACACTTTTCACTTTGGGCATGAGAACTGTATCAAACAATCTTTAAAGATTTAAAGATTTGTTAAATATATTTCTCCAAACAATTATATTTTGCTCAACACTGCAAAAAAAAAATCATAAAAGAAGTACTATTTGTTAAAAAGTTAATGTAGATTAGATTATTTAGTTGTTCTTAAAAGTTTTCTGTGTTGTTAAGATTTCCGTTTTTGTCTGTGATGTAGATCCTACCTAACATAACCAACGAATGTAACCCTGTTAAACAATTGGACTGGAATTAAGGTTTAGCAGCAGGTGGTAAAACAGCAGGTTAAACATCACAGTTATGCTAAACCTGATATGTGAAAAGTTTGATTTGGCTTGCTCAGTCATTTCAGTTTTATCTACCAACACAAAACTGGGGCTCTAATGATTTGTCCTACCTCACTGAGGAAATGCCCTACGCTTTTAATAAAAGGTCCATCTCCTAAGGTACAAAAGATGTTAACGTACCCATAAAGTACAACTTGGTTGTTATGGTTCATTTATTTACCTTAAATATATTAGCAAGTTAAATATATTTAAAAGTTAAAGGAATAATTCAGCTTAACCTTCATCTTAAACCAAATGTAGGTTTGAAGGTTTTTAGATTGGAACTATGAGGCTGACCACGTTCCAGCAGGTTGTTTTCATTACGTATGTAAATGGTCAGAAGTATGTGGCTAAAAACAGTAGACATTTTAAACCCTAGACCTCGCCTTTGGTCATTTTTTATGGATAAAGTCATATCATACAGTGTCAGAAAGCAGGTCTATGTTTACAAAAACAGTTTAACATGGTTGGAGGCTGCCACGCAATAGTGGAGACTTGCATTATGATAACTCTCCCATTACTTGTTACTTACATCAGCTACATTGCAGCTCTAGTGCAAAATTACTACAACTACATTAGGAGTTTGTTAAAGACACCAAAAGCTTCATTTAATATTATAAAATATTCAAACTGATTGCTTTAACTGATCCAGAAACAGAAAACACTTGAATATACATGATTCAGTATGTGTGCCTCACTGTCATGCCTTTCAGTTTGCTTTTTTTCAATGGAAATGATGTACACATTTAAAATAGACTTTGCATCATGTTTTTTCAATTATTTAAGATTTATCACAAAATACTACTTCCTCCTGTATTTGTGATGCAACCATCTTCATCGTGACAGTAGGTGAAGGAGACTCACCCCACAGTACTTGTCTTGATTGAAAACCTGAGGGGGCATAGCTGATGGGTTCCCCACCTTCTTCCTCATTTCATTCTTAAACTCTGGGGTCTGCGCGATGTCCTTAGTGCTATAAATGATCTTCCTTGCATCCAGAAACTGGAAGATCTCATTTTGCTGCTGCTTTGTCTGAGAAGAGAATCAGGGAGCAGCAATTTATTTACCTTACAGAACCACAGACCTGATACTTCACCTGCTGTATGCTTCAAACAAATTATGCTGCAGGGGATATAGAAGAGAGGCATTAATATTTCAGACATTTGGATCCTATCACCACCACTGTGAACAACCCAGTAAACACAAAAACCTGATTATTCTTATTGTCATTTAACCTTCATCAATGACTGGCATCCTGATTTGACTTCATTATTCTTCTTATAGTGTTACAGAAGTTGCCATGCATTTACTACTGTGTGCTCCAGACACACCCATCCAAACTGACTACACACCTACAGGTTCACAAACTAAACCTGTAGCATTCCATTTTTTCTAGAATTCTGACAGTCAATTCACGGCTACCACCATGAAGAAACCACCCGTCAAGCAGCATTACCTAAACGCATGCTTCTGAGAATGTTAACAGATGTAGTGCAAAGGAGCTAATTCTTATTTTGTCTTAAACAGAGATTGAAATCAGTCTGAACAACTAATTGAGTGTATTCACAGGTGAATACTGCAAGTGAAAGTGACAGGACTAGGTGTTTACTAAATACGTGTCAGTCTGTAGGGAGCAAAGGAAGTAAAAACTGCTCATACTGTACCTCTCTAGAGCCACTGACACTGGTGTAGTAGACTACAACGGACATTGTGCTGTGAGAAGAAAGGTGCTGGGGGTCCGAGAATGAGCGAAGGTAGCAGTGGACTGAAGCAGAAGTTGAAGTGTGTGTTTGTGTGTGTGTGTATATATATACCTACAACACCTACTCCAGGACCAGGTGAGCAAGTTTTGACGAGACTTACTTCATGGCCACACCTCATGTGCTTACATAGACTCATATGCACACACCCCTGTCATAACTGTCTCTGTTAACATGCCTGAGCTTGACTGCAGCATTAAAAAGTGCTGAGGCAATCAGTAGTATGCTTGTCCAGGAAAATGGGGTGGAGGTAGCTCAGTGGGTAGGACACTTATCTCTGGCCAAGAGGTCATGGGTTCGAATCCTACCTTCAGCATACCACCACTGGGTTCCTGAGCAAGACCCTTAGCCCCAAGTAGCTCCAGGGAGACTGTCCCCTGTAGTCAGAGAATGTTAGTCGCTTTGGATAAAAGGATCTGATGAATGCCATAAATGGTTAAAATGTCCCTCTGGGCTATTTTAGGGAACTCTTGGCAAGCATTAGTGAGCTTTCAAACACAAATGTATCAGCCTAGTAAATAAAATGCATTCTTTACGCCTGTAAATGTCAGATTAAGATTAAGAATGCAATACAGTATAGGCCATCTACTTAATTACAAGCACCGACATGGCCTGCACTGAAACTATTTCCATGTCAACATAGCATAAAGCCTTTGTAATAAATATAAATGCACAGGCTTGTTCACTCTTGACTCATTGGTAAGGCCCTTGTTTATTTTGTATCCTTCAGGTTTTTGAGTCAACCCTATCTTTTACTCAGGTCATAAGCACTAACCAGGTCTGAGAGGTGGCATCTCACTGCAGACGCAGAACAAGTTGGGTGAGGATGTTGCTAATTGAATCAAGAACAGTAAATTCAGGCGACGTGCTTTATGAAAATGTGTTTATTTACCCTTCAGTTCAGAGAGATGTAGGTAAAATGGCCCTGGGTTTTGTTGCTCTTGTTGGCCAATGATGACAAATGCTACCACGATGCTGTGTGTTTGCTGAATATAAATAAAGGTTGGTAGTTGCTTTTGGCAATGTGGCATGATCATTGTGGGGTGTGGCATTTTTAAAAAGCATGTATTTCAAGTTAAATGCTTGTCATTGAGTTGTATACAGCTGCCTATTGTTTGGTTATAAAATGTGGCATTACTTGTCAGATAAAACATCTGCATTTCAAAAATGGTCCCCCTTGAATTCCACCTTTCTGTATCAATTTCTTCGTCATTTAAAGGTTTAAGTGGTTTGATGAGAAATGCTCCTCTGTGTTGTATAGGCTCGTATGGGCTCATTATTTACATTATAAATTGTTGTTCTTCATTTCACTTGTCAGTAACATTAATAGACAGGACTGAAATTACTGACAGGTGACGTGAATACCACTGATTCATATTTCCACACTGTCCTTATGTCCGTATATTATGTATACAATATAAAAATACTGACATTTTTGTGAACTGATTTTTGCCGTACTGTGTTCCTCAAAATGTTGATATTTAATTTTAAAATCCAATAAAAAACATATTCCACAAATAATGTAGCAATAAGGTGCAATAAATAATCAAAACTTTCACATATTCCGTGTTACAAAATATAATATTGTGTCTAAAAAAAAAAGAAGCATTTAAAGTGCACATGTTCTAAAGTCTGGTGTTGATTTAAGCAGCAATACTTTTAATTTAGAAAAATGTTGTTTGCACCGAGACAAATTTCTTGTGAAAATCTCGAGTATGGAGTGTCCTGGGGCTCCATGATGTGTCTTTTTTTTTTAATGCGTCATTCATTGTATTTTTTTAAATAAAGGCAACTATTAGAAAAATGTGACCCCAGGTGGGCTGCAAAGTGAACTTCCGTGATAGCGCCACCTCGTGGAGAAAACACTTAACGTTTGACGCTTAAACCTTAACACATGACTGATTTATATAAATCCACTGAAGAAAAATTTGACAGAAATATACACGGTGAGGAATAAATGGGTTCGAGATGTGTAAATAGGATCGTAAAGGGTTTAGTGAGTAAAAAGTGGACACGTGTTTGACAGGCATTTCTCCAGGCAGCTGCCGGGCCTCTGGTCCATAAAGCAGAGTCGCAGAGAGAGTGACGGCCTCTTTACCCACAGTCAGAGGAAGTGTAGGGTGAGTTTTTGAGATCGGTCCTCAAATCTGCCCTCCATCTACACCATCCTGCAATAAAACAGCCCCCAACGTCAGCACAGCGCCTAAATACTAACATGTCTTTATTTCTGCACTCCAATTTCAGAGTTTTAAGCCCAGCGTCCATCGCTAATCAACAATGGCCGAGGAAGGGTAAGCGTGACCGAGACACTCCTGGAGAACTGGTCCCTCTTCTCACATTCATTCATTTCTTTCACACGTTTGGGTTGGAAATGTCGTGCTCTTTAAGTCATAGCTGGGCAAAAGTATTCGGGCACCCCCTAATCACTATTTATGTGTCCCCTTACCTTCAGTGAAGCTCAATCTCAATGCTTCAGCATAGCAAGCATTATGGATAACTACATGCTTCCAACCTTGTGGACAGTCTGGGGAAGAACCATTTCTGTTCCAGCATGACTCTGCTCCAGTACATAAAGCAAGTGGGGAACAACTCCGTATTAAAGTCTATTTTTGAAATCCGTGTCATTAAAGCCGCTGTTGGTGTAATGGGTAGGCGTCCCCATACTTTTGTCCATACAGTGTACACACACTTCTCATAGTTCCCTTGTCCCAGTCCCATCTAGTGTAGGTCAGAACAATAGAGTATGGAATGGCTTCCCAAACCGTAGTTTGGTCAGTTCTGTACTGTGATGTATTGTGATTGAAAGAGTAATGTAACCCAGGTGTAGTCTTGGTCTTGCACTGAAAGTGAGCACACTTGGGTTGGGTAGTTTCCCTGTTGACTGTGCATATTTAGCTTCTTTAAATGTGTTTTGCTCAGTTTGTCACCTTACTGTCTTAAATAGTTAGAATTTTCCTTAAAAGAAAGGAGGCGCTTTGTCTTGGCTAAGCTTTCAAATGAGATGTGGTCAGATTGTTGAAATGACTGAAAACACTATAACCTTTAGCCCTGACAGACATCTGTAAATGTGCAGTTTGTGTTACTGCTGTTTGTCAGTAAGTGCCACTGCTGTTTGTCAGTAAGTGCCTCTGCTGTGACAATCAGCTGTAGGTCCTGCATGCACAGCAGTAGTCATGTTTATGGAATGGGTGAAATGGGGTTCTCCATAAAAGGCTTGATATTTTCTGATTGCAATTTAAAAAAAAAAAAAAGTGATTAACCTTATGTTCATATTCAGATTAGGTATTCCGAGTAGTTTAGTGCAAGTAACATTTTATCTGGCATGAGAAGTGGGATTATATTGGGACAGGACTGTACATTTGAATGCTTTTATTGTATCTGATAGTTGCTCAGTTGCATATTAAGCCTAAGCCTGGGATTGAATGTCTTTTTAATGGCTAATCATTGTGACCCAAACATCGGCTGCTGTGATGACACCTAATCTTTAGTCGGAATCCCCTTCACTCCACCCATGAGTGATAAACGCAGTCTGATAAGCCGATGGTTGTCTGGTATGGATGAGGTTACAGTCAGAGTTTGTCTTGCTGAAATTTGGTTATATGTTTGTAGCATTGCTGCCGGAGGAGTGATGGACGTTAACACCGCCCTGCCCGAAGTGCTGAAGACCGCACTTATCCATGACGGGCTTGCCCGTGGCATCCGTGAGGCCGCCAAGGCTCTGGACAAGTAAGATGTGGTTTAATTATAACTTGTGCTGTATGAACATGCATGTTAAAGCTGCACTTTATGGGCAAAATTTGTTATATTGGTTGCAACATGCTCTGCAGTATATACACATTGTCAAATTGGCAATGTAATAGGGTTAAAGCTTGGTGTGCATTGTTTTCATAACATGTCTTATGTACTGTGCAAGTCTTTAAAATGCACATTTTAAAACCTAATTAGACAAGTATGGTGTGTTTTCCACCTTAATATTATATTCAGTAGTGATATGTACTGTATCAGTGTTTCTTGTGGAAGCCCAGTATTCATCCATCAGAAACCGGGGTTGGTTCAATCTGTTCATTAAATCAAATCATTAGCTGCTAATGGAATTTCACAAATCCATGCAAGAAGTGAGAAGAAACCTGGAACCGAACTTGTTCTCACAGATAATTTTTACAAACTAAACTAATTTGATGCTTAACTGTTTCATTTATTTTAATGTTAACTTTGGTAGAAAAGCCTTGAGAAAAATGGCTTTAAACAATTTTAGGTGCCTAAGAGTTGTGCACAGTACTGTGTTTAAAACTTGCATGTCACTGGATTTTGTATTGCGTGGCTGATATTGTGCAGCTTTGGTGCATATTTTGTATCTGTGATGATAATTTGGCTCCCTCTACTGAAGTCTCTGAGGATACCTGCCATTCGTTACCCAATTTTTTTTCTGAGATACTAAAGATGGACATTAGGTGTTTGTTCTGTGAACTAATGCGAGAATGTAACTTTTTTTTTTTTCTCTCTCTCTGTCAGGCGCCAGGCTCATCTGTGTGTGCTTGCCGCCAACTGTGATGAGCCCATGTATGTCAAGCTGGTGGAGGCCCTCTGTGCCGAGCATCAGATCAACCTCATCAAGGTACAGATGATGGGGTTTTCTTTCTTGGAGTTAGTGTTGCACTAAGAGGCTCCTGTTTGCTTGTGTCTGTGATGACAACTTGGCTCCCTCTACTGAATTCAGTGAGGAAATTTGCCTTTGTTACCCAATTGTTGCTGAGACACTGCCTCATGTGTTCACTCGAGCTGCATGTAAGGGATGCCTCTCTCCTGGTGGGGGGGGGAGCATTGGATTAACATTGTTCAGTTTACAGGTTGTCAAACATTTTGTTTGCTTGAGTTACTGCATGAGCTTTCATTCATTGTTTCAGTCCATGTGTAAAAAATGAATGAGAGCAGAAGCTGGTTTAGCTCCAGATTCACTGAAGTTAATGGAGTTTTCTAAAGTTAATTTATCACTTAGAAATATTTGGTTTTACACTTTTTTTTTTCTTGGCTTGTAATTTTAATAATAAATGCAAGCTTGGTGTCTTTCTACATACTGTGTCTTGAGCTGTGCACTGAACTGTGAAGTGCAAATCGTTATGCACCTGATCAATTCTTTATACTAATGGATATTTGTGTTGGCTTCAAAACATATGGACTGTTTGCTCATTTTACATGTTTGTTTCCAAAGTGTTAACAAAATTCTTTTAAAGACCACATGAAGGGTTGGTAGTCAGGTTTAGATGTGATGACGTGTAGAATTTAAGAGCTGCTTAAATGTGTTTCGGTAATCAAATATGAAGTCTGCCAGGAATGGTGAACGGAGACAAATTCAAGCAGCTGAATGCTGTGATTAGGAGCCTTAGACAGAAGTTGTCAAACTATGGTGCTTCAGTATCAAAGAACCTTTAAATTTTGACCTTGGAAGTGAACCCTGGCTAACTTTAAGGTTTCTAGAAATCCTCACTTATGGATTGTTGCTCATGTTACTCCCGTTCTGTCCCTGCAGGTGGACGACAACAAGAAGCTTGGTGAGTGGGTTGGACTGTGCAAGATCGACAGAGAGGGTAAACCCCGCAAGGTGGTTGGCTGCAGTTGTGTAGTCGTTAAGGTGAGATGATTAATATATTAGATTTGCCCAGTTTAAGTGATATGAAACCCATTATGTGTATAAAATTGGGTTCAGTGATTTAGCCAGGACAAGTCCAGTCACTGGCTTTCTGTGCTATGTGGCTGTCTATTTCATTCTGGCGAGAGAGAAAGCCTGGATCACGAGCCTCAAGATCAAAACATGGTCTCTGAGGTCCCTAGAAGGGCAACAAGGCACCTAGCTGCTATATTGTGCTGTTATATTAAACATAATGCAGTTGTCAGCTTATTGCTAAATAATTCTGCTTTTTGCTGTAGTGAATACTATGACTGGATGGTATATGGGTACACTGAGCTGGTAAATTCTATCAGAGGTGTTGGGAGTGAAGAAAACAGGGTTAGGAGCCCCTGTCCTAGAAAATGGGTACAAGAGTAATATGGATGCAGGGATTAACTGGGTAACTAGTAGTTTTCCACAAATGCTGTGAACTGACTAACAAGTGCCATTTTAATGATCAGACCCCCCCCAGGTTTTGATGTTTGCTAGTCATGGATTGTGCTGATGGTTAATGAGGCTTTAATTTTTAATTTTGTTCCTTACAGGATTACGGCAAAGAGTCTCAGGCCAAGGATGTCATTGAGGAGTACTTCAAATCTAAGAAATAAGGGGCTGAATAAACTGTTTTGAAAAGACTATACGTCTCGTCTGATTTATCCTGGGTGGGTTTATACTTTGAGTTGTCTGGTTTGCTTGGACTGATCTGAATGACTGAGGACGAAAGCCCCAAAGCTGTATCTAAATGAATCCAGTACACTTGAACATGGCATTATGGTGTTCTAATTCAAGGTTCAAACAACATGCCTTAAATTCAGAGGTAAAGGCTATTAACAGTGACAATCATGGATCATATGAACCTTTTGAAAGGGCCTGGATCAGTTAAAATGGAGCACCCCATAGTTAATGCTGGTTTACAATCTGTTACTGTTTGTATGGGTTGTAGTAAATAAGACTTAATCTGGTCTTTAATCTTTAATCTTTAATCACTAACACAATGCAGTTAAAATGTGCTTAATCCTACATTACACCTGAAAATACACTTAATTGAACTCTATTTAAATTATGTGGCTGTTAATGTATGAACTGACCATGAGTGTGAAACCCCTTAATCCTAAACACAATGCATTAATTCAGGAGATTCTATTTAAGGGGCAAATTTGGAAAAAGGGGACAATTCAGTAGTTTTCCCCTTTTAATCAGCCTTTCTGAAAATTCAGGTGATTTAAAGGGGTAAAAGTAAGGGGTTTGGTTTCTTAGTGACTATAGAAAGCTTTGAATTCAGGCCCTGGTTCATCTTTCAAGAGCTTATCTGCTTGATTGAAGTGCAACAAAGTGGGAGGTGTTTTTATCAAATATTTTGGCACACTATACTTTTAGTGCAGAAATCCATCTGTTTAGATGTGTAATGCTTTTGGATTTTGTTCTTAAAATGTGAGCTAAAACTATACTAAAAATAAATACTAACATTAATAGGGGAAAAGTGTATTACATTTAAACATGTAAAGGTTAAACATTAAATACATGCTAAAATCGTGGCAGTTGCACCTCGTTTTCCTTTGATGGGAGCATCGTGATGTGGAGCAAACAGCACTGGTATTACAAATCACTGAATAAAGCATGAACGGTGCAATGTACCCAGCGATATTAGAGGTTTACTTCAATCAGCCAAGAAAAGAGAGGAGATGAATGTTTCAACGAATCCAAACAAATCAAACTGGTTTCTAAAAAGGTGAAAGTAGTTTGTATGGCCGAGGCCAGAGGTCTCCACCCACAGGTTCGTGAGTCGTTTGGTACTGCGCCGCACAGAAGTACAGAATAAAAAATATTTGATTGACCGTAAGTCTTAAAGAACTTTTATTTTGAAAAAACGCTCGTCTTAGTCACCGGCTCGTAGGAGGCAAACAAGCGCAGGGCTCCTACCAATTCAGCGGAATGTTGAGTATTTCTGCGCACTTTGTTTTTAGCTGTATCTGTACCGCTCTGTGAAAATATTGTTTTACATGATACCGGTCCGTGGCTCAAAGAAGGCTGGGGGCTGTTGGCATATCCAATCTCTTAAAAAATTAAGGAGGATTTTGAAATTGCCAATCGAACAGAGGGAACCTCATTTCCTTAATTATCTCTAATTGTAGAGATTTGCCAAAGGCTTATCTCTAGTGAATCCCTTTTCCCCCCTATAAAATTCATCTGTCCATGCCTCTGAAAACACTTTTTGTTCATAAATATAAGGACAAAAGACATAATTTGTGTATATTTGAAGCGGATGTCTGCACTAAAAGTACATTAAATAAGAAAAAAGTGAATACTAAAGACACACCAATACTGTCTGTAAAAGTACTTCCAGAGAACAAAAAAGTGGATGTGAGTCTTTCATTTTGTTTTGTCTTTCATCTACATACATTCTCAAAATAAACAAAAAACACACAAGAACACAGTTCATAAGGCACGACAAATCATTATACACATAGTTCTTAGCCAAAAACTTACAAAAAGACCAAATGAAAAAAAAAAAATCACATTTGCAAACACACGGCATAATTAATGTTAAAACTAGTTAATGTAAAATAATTTACATGAGTTATCAATCTATGCTAGGTTGTGTATTTTTGGAGGATAGTACGATCTATTGATTTACAGCTGAGATAAACTGGAGAGGACACTGTAGGATGAAGTTTCTCTGAGTAGGGATGAGCTTTTTTTTTTTTTAATGTGAAGCAGTTTTTCCTTACTCTTTGTGTTAAGAGACACAGAGACCCCACTGAGATGAAGTGTATGCATAAAATGTAAGACCTTTGTGAGCTCTTGTCGAGCCTGTTTTGACCGTTAAATCCCCAGCTGCCCCTTTCCCAGACAGTCCGAGTCATTTTAAGACAGTGCAGAGGTGTCCCAGAAGCCAGAGAAATAATTAAAAAGACACAAAAAACATAAAAGGAGATTACAGTGTACTGTTGTTCTTAAATAGTTGTACAAAAAGAGGCCTATGATACAGTCGTTGAGTGTTACAGGTACTCAAATTCCAGTGCTTGGTGAAGGGCGAGCAGGTCCGAGTGGCTCGATATTCGCCAAAATGGCATGTTGTGCTGTAAAGAGAGAGACAGGCAAGTCAGTCTGTGTGTATGGCGGAGTACTAGAGCTTCACAAACCATGCTAGCATTAGCATGCTACATGTCCAGTAAATTCCACACCTGATCAGCATCCATGCAGTCCTGTTAACATTTAGCAATAACATACTAATACTGAATTATTACTAAAGACTGTTAGGCTGTTCCTAAATGTTAAATCTTATTTATGAAGCACACCACCATATCTAGAAAGCCAACACCCAGTTACAGACAGGAAAGACTACAGAAAAGATCACAGTGACACTTACAATCAAAGGGTTTATAAAAAGGCCCACAATCTATTTGGCTCTTATTATGTTGAATCATTGACTAAGAACTGAATACTGAATACAGGACTATTCACGTTTGTAAAGTTAACAGTGGCCTTAAACCTTTCATAAACCCTTTATAGGCACCAGCATGGAAACGTTTCTGACAGTATTTAAAAAAGCTTTTTGTTGGCAAAATATATCATATTTTGTACATTTTCCGACATAAAGGAGAAATGAACACGCAGTGTGAAATTCTCCGCGGTGTATTCTAAAATAGAGGTATTCAACCAGGCTGAAAAACTGCTTAGGACAATTTGGACAAACCACAAACTAAACTCAACACAGCTAGATATAACATGCTTTACTGTGATTTTCACTTGATTATACTTTAGCAAGAAACTTCAAGTCCTTTCAGGTTCTGTAGCTCCCTCCATCTCTGAAAAGCTGCTCTGATGTTTATCCTGTTTTTTTGCGGCTAGGTCTAATTCTTTGTTTTTACTCTGCTTTATATTGGTTTTCTTTAATTTACTTGGCTTTTCTTGGCAAAAGAAGGAAAGACTGTTGTTCAGTGTTATCCACCCATTGCGTTGGCAGAGCTCCTGAACATATTGAGCTTGAACAAGTGAGTGCACACACAGGGAAGAGGGACAGAACAACAGTGTGTGAATGAACAGTAATTATCACTCTTCCTGGCTCTGACTGATTTTCATTAGTTGTGGTGGATTCTTGCAAACTGCATTAGGAGCACAAAGTGCAGCCAGATAATTTAATTTAATTTTTTCAGATTGTCTGATAGCGCATCAGACAATCTGTGAAAAAATTAAATTAAATTGAATTTTTTAAAACTGTCTGGATGCAGTGATGTTATTTAAGCTGCTAGAGGCATGACAATGTTTACATTTTAAAATTTATAATATATTTTTTATGGGGTTTTTTGGGTCTAATTTCCAAAACAAGCCTTCAGTGCCTAGTGAAAGTGTGCTGTCTCTTGTAGTTTTTCTACCCACAACTAAGTATTGAATAAGGGTAGCACTGCAATATCTCCTTCACACTCCTAATATACACTGTTATTAAAATGGAGGCAGACAGCCCATGGTTGATTAGCTCTATTCTAGAACTTCAGAAAGCTGCAGGTTGAGTATTGGGTCGCAGAGACACGAAAATGCTCAAATTTTAAGCAAATAAATGCACCAACTACCATCACCAGCATTTAAAAACAGAAAACAGAGAAATGACACTCAGGAAAATGAGCGATCAGTCAGACTGAGCTGGGTACAAGATAAGTAAAAGCACTGCTAGGGCACACACAGAAAAAAAGTCCACTTTGTGGGGGGGGAAGGGGTCACACACTGCTTCTGGGTCACCTGGGGGTCGTTACCTTGGCAGCGGCCTGCTCCTCTTCCACACCGTCCCCAATAACAACATACACTACCTTCCTGCCAAACCTTTGCATTACGCGCTCAAAGCAACTCTCTTTGCCTGCAATATAAACAGGGTTACATGTCAGAGATGATGGAAGGTCAAAGGTCATGTGAGGTTACCTGGCTGGCCGCGTGCTCCTCATCGCGCCCATCGCCAATCACTACATATGTAATGTTAGTGCCAAACCTGGACACTATACGCTCAAAACAGCTCTCTTTACCTGCAAAAACACGGCAGCGGTTCAAGGTCGTACACACGCAAACCACCGACTAGGGATGGGACAGCAAGTACATCCATTCATGATACACTGTATGTCCAAAAGGGTCCAAAACATTTTTACAAGTATAGGATCACTGGTGGCTCTGGATAGTCTATGAAACGGCTATATTTTCACGGTAGATATCATAGATATCAAGGCCCCTGGTTCTAATCCCCACCACTGGCAGAAGTTCACCACTGACCACCAGTCCACCACTCCATATAGTACCATTCAAATGAAGATTTATACAAAAATGCTGAAAATTTGGTGTAATTCCCTTTTATAAGGACTGTCCATATTTACAATTATTGGAATGATTGAAATTTGAAACGATAAGTAAAAACAAGTAACAGTCCCATCCCTACCACTGACAGACAGAAGATTAATCCGGTGATGAGAGCAAGTGCAGGAATGAGGGAAAGGGAAAAAAAGAAAGACAAAATAACAGGGTGCAACTAGAGGGGAGCTGAGAGAGAAAGATTTTCCATAAACAGTGAAGAGTGATACAGATACATACTGACACACACACTCACACACCCCGACCTCCCAAACTCCCTGTTTTTAACGTTCCCATGACAACCTTAACGAGCATGGAGGAGTAGGGGGGTGTGTGCGTGTGTGAGGAATCAGACTCGGGGTTAGAGGGGGACGAAGAGAGAGAGAGAAAACAGCGATGTGATCCTTCAGTGTGTGTTCATTTGAACATCTGTAGTTTCAGTGTGCTGGAGACTCGTTCTACAGGTTTAGAGTTACTTAAAAGTCAAAATGGGAAATTAGTTTTAAAGGGAAATGCCCTCACTGTCCAAAGTTTGAAAGGTGCCAATTTAAACACATTTGAAATTTAAATTAATCAGAGCACTAACTAGGCATGTGTTACATTTAGAGTTTGATTTTGGAGACATTTGTGCCCCCCCCTACTGTTTTAGCACTTTGTTTGTACTTTTTTGCCAAATGAAGCCCATTGGGTGTTTCTGACACTGCCTGAAATATTGAATAATAAGAACAAAGAGAAAACCCCCAAATCAGCAGAGCACTTGCACTTGATTTATGCTTGTTTGTATCTCTGCTCGTCTTGAGGACCGAAGCTTAGGATGGAACAGACTGTGCTCTGGATGGAGTGTCGTCCAGCAGCTGACCTCTCAGAGAGAGAAGCCATGATCAAGAAAGAAGGTATAAAACACCACTTCCACAGTGAACGAGAAAGCGATTCCCAAACAGCTGTTCAAAAAAGTGCTGAACGTAACAACCAGTTATTCAGGGCATGCTGGGAAAGCAGCACATGGGTTTTATCAGCCAATCAGAATTAACTCCATATGGTTTCAGAGAGAGAGAGAGAGAGAGTCATGACAAGGTCACCCTGATTTGTTTTGATTTACGATTTGATGCTGAGGCCCGAGCCAAAGTCTGTTCCACACACACAAAAGCCCAACGTCTACTGGAAATAAACTTTTTTTTTTTGCATTTTCTATACAATTTAGAGCACATTTTCCATTTATTTAAAACAAATAAAACAATAAAAATATCAAAATGTGTCATAACTTCCAAAGCCTACATTTGTGAGTTTTAATACGTTAAATTCACCAAATAAACAGTAATTGTGCAATAAAATATGAAGGACTTACACATATTTTCAACTAAACATAATCTGCCCATTGGCACCAAGTTCTAGCATATAACTGTACGCGGATCGGGACTCGCGGATCCAGTCACACGTGGGTTTTTTTTTTTCCAAAACAACCTGCAAATATTCACAGTTTTTTTTTTTTTAGTGGCAATGTTTTTGTTTTTTTAACTCACTTTAGTTCTTCTGGTTTCCAGCACTTGGCCGTCCGGACTTCTCCATATCTCTCACTCTCTCTGTCTCTCTCTGGTTTGTGACTTTTCCAGAGCGCGTGGACCGTTTTTAAATCTCTCTCTCTCTCTCTCTCTCTCTCTCTCTCTCTCTCTCTCTCGCTATCTCTCTCTTATTCTCTCTCTTTCTCGTTCGTGACTTTTCCGTATTTAACATTTACATTTTCTTTAAGGGTAATGTATTAAACTGAGTTTAAAATGAAATTAAATTTAGTGTTTACACTATTAAAATAGGCATTTTTAGGTATTTTTTGACCAAAACAACAAAAATGCTCCCTTTTGTGGCTAGATGATGTAAATATCAGATGATGTAAAATGAAAGAAAAAAGACAAAGGGGATAAAGGCTCTTTAAAATGCTGTTTGAAATTCTGTCTGGTTTCTTAATGACTCACCTATTTTGGTAGCACTGTAGATGTTCTCAATTGGAAAGGCAGAGCCCAGACTGTACAACAGCACTTTAGCAAGAGCTGGTATTAACTGTGTCGTAGTCACCAAGACATTAACGCAGTTACTCCTGGTAGAAGAAAGGAAAATAAGACATGGTCCTTCTGCCAGTGAACAAACAGGATGCGACAGATGAGATATCAGTGTGCGAACCTGGAGCTGATGATGGACAGGGACTTGAGCGCAGTAGTGAGCCATGAGTCTGTGAGAGCTTCAACCTCTGCCCTGAGCTGAAGCCACGCCTCTCTCTTCGCTGGCCCCAGGAGCCCTGCAACACAGGCCAAGGTGGGACACATCACATCATGGTCATCAAGGACTCAGAAACAAAACCAAATGCTTCCAGGCCTCAATGGACCTATTTTATGAGCAAAAAATGTGTCCTCTCCTTTTTAAAATAAAATAAGTTTAATATAGCACATAAACACATTCCAAAATATAAACCACTACTATACTTCTTCCTACAAAAAGTAAGCCCAAAGAATAGCCTGTTTTGTGACATCACAAAAAACAGGGCATTCACTTATATGCACCTATTCCAAAAGCCTGGCAGCTTGTTTGAATGAGCCATAATACAGAGCAACCAGTCTGAATAGAGATGCTTTACACCTATCAGTCTTAAAGTCACATCAGTCTAAAAGCCTAATTAAGTTTTATGGGTATAGGAATGGTTGGAAATGGTCATGTTAATCACAAATGCACAAAAGTCCACATATTCAAACAGCAGCAGTAATCTTTAATAGTATTTAATAGTCTTTAATAGTCTTTAGTAGTATTTAAGCCTTATATTGACTTTTACACATTACAGCATGGTCTACAGGGTCGGAAGGACACACACAAAATAGTTTGAGAAAATAGTTTAATCCCATAGTATAAATGATGCATTTTGCATCTGCATGAAAAGAAACAAAACTAGAGCAACACAGCCCTCTGTGCTGCCAGCATAAACACTAGAGATCTGCATTCTCAAGTTCCAGTCCAGCAGTCCAAGAAGGCCACAGTTTTCTGGAATTATGTGTGCTATTGGAGATTGATTGCCCTGGCACAGTCCGAGCTCCCTCCTACTCAACTGCTGTTTCTGAGTTTGTTAGTGACGGACCGCTCATTCTTTTTGCCAGCAGTAACACAGGGATAAAGTGTCTATGTGAAAGTCAGGTGTGGACGCTTACCCCCTACATTGTTTTTATACGTGCAGTACAACTCCTTCACTCTTCTGTAGCGGAAGGCCAGCTTCCTCATCCAGTCCACTCCGCCCCTGACACCCGTTGCTAAGCAGAGACTGGCACTAGTCGCAGCTGCATGGAAGCCATCAGTTGCAAAACTGTAAGTACTGTTGATAATAACAACAATCATGTTTTAAGCATCAAGAGTGATGAGAGCAATCATGATCTCAAACTGCCCAGTACAACCTATGAATGATCAGTGGTATCAACCATACAGAATGTCATTATTCTGGCAAGTAAGGATGGCAATCGAGATAAAAGGCTAATCTTTTGAGGAAACATTTCTTTAAAGGAGAATTTCACCTATGTAACAAGATGTAAACAAAGTCACTCAAAGAGTGTCTGGATCTGGATGTAAAGTGGCTACAGGCTACAGCTTTTATGTATGTGTGTATGGGCATTTGCATGTTTACAAGACTCACCTAAGATCCTGTCCATTATCATCTGATGACACATCATCAATGTGTACTTGATCACACTCCTATAATAAAATACACAGACACACGCACGCGCGTCACCTTGGGTTGTGGTTTTGTTTTGTTCCCATACAATTCCACCAGGGGGCAACAAAACCTCATAAGTGAACAGTTTAAACACAAACATGTACATGCACATACTGTACTGTGTTTTTTAATCGCAGGACTTCAGTGTCCTCCACTAATATTCACTCAAAGGCAGAGAAGACCCATGATACAAGTAGAAAATTGACACTAATCATTTTGGAACAAAAAGGTCTCAATCCTACATGGTCATTTTATGTCTTTCCCCAATTATAATACATTTTACATGAACTTTCTATTATCCCTTTAATTTTTAGAAACTAACAGCCTTTGTTACTGCAGATTTACTAAACCTTTACCTGCAGCCAGAGGTCTGTTACAAATGTCTCATTCAAAAAGTAAACTTGGCAGAAACTAAACTAAAGTTTAACTTGTCAGAAACATAACTAAAGTTGAATGTATGTATTTTCAAAAAGTTTTGTTTTTAGTTTCTATGTGTAGACTGTATGGACTGGGGCATGAGTGGAATGGTTTGAAAGTAAAAATGTTTACAAACAAAAAATATAGAGCAATATTGGTATTCTATGATACAGGCCCTTTAATATGCAAAAAGAGAGAAAAGGGGAGAGATTACCTCCAAGTCATTAAAGAAGAGATGCGTGTCTGCGAGATTAAAGATCATCTCCTCCATTCTCAAACCCAGTGTCACTGCCATTGGAGCATCCTGCAGAAACAACATCACCCATCGTCATCATCTCTAGACTGAGACAACTATAGTGATGATACTGTCATTAGGGGTGGGGGAGGGGAATAGACAAAATGTACAAAAAAACAGTAAAAACACATTTATAAAGAAAATCGGGCACAGCACACAGTATGAACATGAAATTCTTTCTCTGCATTTAACCAAGTGAAACAGAGGGCAGCCCCCAACGAGGTTTGCCAGAGAGCAGTGTGTGGGGATGCTACCTTGCTCAAGAGTACATCAGTGGTGTCACTAGCAGTTCAGGGATTCAAACCCACAACCTTCTGATCTCAGGGCAAACCTAACCACTAGGGCACCAGCTGCCACCAGCTAGAATAAATGATACCTTCGTATCATGTGTAAACATGTATGTGTAGAGGTTTGCACAGCTATTGGTTGACATGGACATAATGTGAAAGTGTCCAAACCAGAATGTACAGAAAATGCCATATTATTACTATCTCCCAAGGATTAACAATCTCTTTTATAATATTCTATATTTGGGTCACACAAATAGTGGTAACATTGCACTGGTTTTGCCAGCTGATCCTCAAACTGCTCCATTTGATAGCTGGTTTTGTTTGGACCTCATCAGGCCAATCAGCATTTGCACAAAAAATGTAGCCATGACTTCTGCTGTGATCTACACTTTTGACGCCCTCCAGATTAGTCAATGGAGCAGCAAAAGCAGGAAGCATGTGCACAGCTGGAGCAGGGACGGGACTCAAGCAGGCATATCAGACTCCTGTCTTTACACACTCAGCCCTGCTTCCCTCTACTTATGTACCTCTGCATCACAATCTGCTGCAAGTTGAAATGTTCTAAACTTACTGTCGACCAACGAAGCACATTCGTTCGACTCCAACAGCTCTGACCCAGCTTTCTAACAGAAATAAATTAAAGGAGGTGTGTTTTTGACACTGCGTGTGTAGGCACCCGTACTCATGAACTCCTTCTCACCGCAGATACATTTACATGCATGCTGGCAGAAAGATAAATCAGCCATAAGACAGCTGCTACAGCACTTGGGAGCCTCTCCTACACCATTCAAAGGTGAAACATTCAAGTCCAGAAATTCTAAATCCTCCCTAGGACTGTGCTCCAACCGCCAGGCTTCCCTAATTAGCTCAGCAGAAAAGCTGCCCAGACAATTGGAATGAAATCCTGGGGAGGATTTTTTTTCTTCCTGGATATGAATTTTCCAACTTTGACTCCCTTTTAAGGACTTTTCAGTTGTTAAATGCTCTAGAACAGCATTTCCCAGCCCTGGGGTCCTGGACCCCACCATCCCCGCACAGTGTAGTTTACATCCACTGCAATCCAGGAAATCGCATCAGGTGTTTTAGAAGCAGGGAAAACAAGGGGTAGGGCAGGAGGGGCTGGGAAGCACTGTTCTGGAAGTCTGTCTAGACATAATTAATCACAAGAGCGACAACATATTATCATATTGCCCACCCACCAACCGTCGTCATCATCAGTCACGGAGAAAACAGATATACTTTGTCAATGACTTGGATGATGGAAAACTACTTAAAAGACCTGGAAGTGTTTATGGTTCTTAATCCTGGTCTCAAACAGGCCTGACATTTTTAAACACACATACACACACACACACCCACATACACACAGAACCAAATTCATGTACATCGTCTCCAGCTTCTTCTCCGTCCTCAGACTGCTATGTCTGCCAGTTTAAGCAGATGATGACAGACACCCAGCACTTGTTTCGGCCCATCAGCGGACTCCCACACATACATTTAAAAAAAGGAAGGAGAACGGCGGAGTAGATCAACAGGGAGCAGAGAGGGTGGGGAAAGGAATAGAGAGGGGGGTAAAAAAAGGAGAAAAATGAGGGAGGGGTTAGTGGGCAGGAGGGAGAGAGAGAAAGATTCTCAGCTGTAAAAATCATCACATGTGAGTTGGCTGCCTGCACTCTGATTGGCTAAAGTGGGGAGCCAGAATAGAAAATACTGTGTGTACATTCACACACATGGCCTTTTGTGTCTCACTCACTGTCACACACACACACACACACACACACACACACACACACACACTAATGCCTAAACTTTTAATGCTTAAAAGACTGGACTGCTGATCCAAAACATGATGACAAAAGTTCTAACACAGTTTAAATGGAATAACCATATTTAGTTTCATTTCATTCTTAAATTTAATTTCATCTGCCATAAAACACTGTGAATTAAGCCGTATAAGCTCTAGCTTAGCGTGCTCTGAGTGGATGCAAGTGTGTTCGTGAATCCAAGCATGCCTATATGTGTGTGTGGGTGCGTGCATGAGTGCAAGAAAGTGTGTGTGTGTGTGTGTGTGTGTGTGTGCGCGCGCGTGCGAGTGTGTGTGAGTAAAATCAGTTTGGCTGTGCCTCTGATGGAGTGTCTAAGATCGGGGGTCTTGCTCGTCACAGCGCTGTCAGAAATAGCCCGTCAGCTGGGAATAGATGCAGCTGTCTCCATATCTCTCACAGAACCAACGACAAGAAATGAGTGAAGGTGAGAAAAGAAGATCGACCCTTCACACATCTACTGAGAACGGTCAACGTCCGGAGCCTTGCTTCTCTACTATTGTTATCCAAGCAGACAGAGCTCAGACATACACGCATACACTTACACACTCCTCTGTAGGGAATCTATAGATTCAGCTAACATAATTAATATACTGGAATCGCATAAAAATATAGAAAAAACAAAAATATATGGTGTAAAATGCGCACTAATTCAAGCATCAGGTTAAATATTTTCTTACGGAATAATTGAAAAATCCCTATAAAAATTTTTATTCTATGCACTATATTGTTGCTGCTGGATAAAAATCAACTTAACAGAAGGGGGAAAAAAACAGTCCTAACAATTTTGTTCCAGTAATTCTGAATCATTTCTGTTGGTCCACTTGTCATAAAATTATGACAGAACATAAAGGCCAAATGATTTGGAAAAAAAACAACCCCAAAACTACAAAACTTTATGTTTTCCTTCTTCAAGCAGTTTGAATTATTAAAGCAAAGGTAACTAAGTATTCAAACATTTCTTTTGACTTAACAATGTGCTTATAACAATGAATTCAAAAGTTTTATTCATGAGCCTAAACAAAAACAAAATGTTTAATAATGAAATTGATGGGTGTTTCCAGACCCCACAAATGAATGACATATACACAATATATATAGCAATATTTTGTGGGCATTTATGACAAAAAGCAATTTTTTGGTTCAGTTTTGGTCCATTGATCTTCAGTTCTCCAAAGTTACAAAGATCTCTCTGAAGCACAACAAATAACTTTTGCCCTTTTAGAAACCGGTCTTCAGTTGTTTAGACTGGTTGGGATCTTTGTCTTAAAATCTTGTCTCTCTTGGCTCATAAGACTAAATGTCTTATCTCCCTGATGATTCATTAATGTTTCCTTCAATGCTCCACAATTATTTGTAGAGAAGCATCAAAATATTCTGATGCTCCCACCTCCATACTTTTGTTTAATATATTTAACTATATTTAACTCTTTTTAAGCACATTTTAACTATGGATATACTGTTCATATTTATAGATACAAAGTCAAAAGACAGTGTGATTTTAATCAAATAATAAGAGAGAAAGGTCGAGAATGACAGAGAGCAGGAAAGAGAGAGAGAGAGAGAGAGAGAGAGAGAGATAGAGAGATAAAATACCTTGCCATATTTCTGTGCATAAGACCCGGTGAGAAGGGAGTGGAACACAATGATGGTCTCATCCAGATCCCAAACAAAGACTCTCTGTAAAACACACACACACACACACACACACACACACACAGTCATAAAATGGACCCACGGTAGCCAGAGAAAGGTCATTGTGTCACCATCCAAAGGAATTTTCAGTATGAAAGTGTGTACAAATGGATGTATTTATGTGTATATACACCACCTAACTGCTCATTTTTTCAGCATTGTGCTATTACTAAATTCAGGTAAACCCAGCACAGAACATATGGCTTAAAATTCACACAGAGGAGGGCAACCAATTTAGTATTAAAGAAAAAAGCAATGCTACGAACCTAGTCTTATTTCAACTCACATCCAAAAAATTATGAGATTTTGCAGAGTTAGACAACCAAATGTGTCCAGCACAGTTTAGTGGATTTCATGCCAAAACACACCTGATTCAACTTCAGGTTAAATGAGTTTGAGCAGGGAAATCCAGGGAAATCCAAAGGTAAAGGTAAAGCTCCAGTTCATTTCACTAATGTAGTTTTGGTTAACATGTAGTTGATTTTTTTTTTTTACTTTTTGTAGATGCTAACTAACTTTTTAAAAGACATTAAAAAAGACAGTCTGTTAATCTCAAACTTTTTAATTGCCTGCTTTTCTCTGTGTACATTTTAAGCCATATGTCACTTGTCATTATTTGTGATCTTCCTGTGGGTTTAATCTAATGCAGTTATAGCATAATGCTGAGTGGCATGCTCAGAATAAGGCTGAATTTTGAAGAGTGGTCACGCCCTGTAATGGCGAATATCGATTCTGGTATTATGAAATGACCTATGACATTGTGTGATACAACATGTGTAGTGTACAGTGGTCTTATGTGAGTGTGTGTATACCTCCAGATCACTGTCAGGAGGCGGTGAGGGGTTATTCTTTCTCCCTCGTCCCCGGGTTTTAGCTCCACCCCCTCGGCATGTCCTGTCATCCAGTTCTTTGATGGGTGTGGACGGACTCTGACCCGCCTCAAACTCACCTAAGCACAAGTAACACAATTTTAGCTCTAAATTCAATCCCAGCTTGTAAAGGGTCAGTATAACATCAGCAGCACAAGTGAAGACAGAAACTGAATCTGCTGAGATGTGTACTGATGAAAAATGTGGACGCAAATACAGTATGAGCCTTTCCTGAAAATAGAGGAATGAGTGTTTTTCTGCTTTGTGCAGTTGTATGGTAGCTACATGCTGGAATGTATTACATGCTTGACAACACCTTTTGGAAAACTTTGAAACAGGACATGTCCACATTTATATCTCCTGTAAGTCATTTTAAACACTCAATAAGGCAACACCGCCTCCAACTGTTCATCTAAGACAGGGGTCACCAATTTTAGCTGCAAAGAGCCAGTGTGGGAACAGGTTTTAACTAATGCATCTTTAGCTGGGTCACAATTGCTATCTAATAGTGCTTTAATTAATTAACGTGATACATTTACTTGATGAAACAGATGGTAGTTACAAATCAATCACGTAATACCTTTTCCTTGTTTTGGCCCATCTATGCACCACAGCCTACCTAGTGTTGATTTAAAGGTTGCTGATTGGTCAGCACTCACCTTGGTGCAGCTCGGGGGCTTGTCCTGTTATTACTGGTGTGGGCTCTTGAAGCTGATAGCTGGAGGTGGAGCCTGTGCTGTCCAATGTGTTGTTAGATGTCATATAGGAGCCGTAGGAGGAAGCGGAGTAATACTGAGCATACTGATTCTGCCCAAATGTTGTGTATGAGGGATACTCCTGTAGTTAGAGAACAAAACATTTACAATCCAGTGAATTAAAGTTACATTCACATTACAGAGTTGAAGGCCCGTTTTGACACATCTCATTTTGAACATAAAAATATAAACTTGGACACTTCCATAAGTGGGCCTAGGTGATTAGATACATACCTGATATGCATACATATACATTATCTACTTAAATATGCAGAAATCTACATATTTTAAAGAAATCTAACAAATCAAAGATGTCACCATCTTCCTTGTGAAGGGTTAATATCCTGCAGTGTTATGATACTTTTTCAGGGCTTCTTATTTTGCAAATCCAGCATACATGCAACAGTGTCAGGAAATCCATGTTTAAAGTCTTTCAAAATATGGTCATGAATGAATGTGTGAAACGTCATGAATGCTGGTATTCTATAAACTGAGATTTTTGGTTCTGACTGTAGAGAAAAGCTAATTTAGAAGAAAAAATTTGCATCCTAACGTGAGATCTATGACACCATTCACCATTTGTGTAAATGTTATTAGTACAAACAATTTTTTTCGGCCATATTTGAAGAGCTCAACCAGAAATGGCACAAGAATGGATGTGAATTGACTAAACACTCTGATCGCCACAAAATATGAGCTCTGTTTTGTAACATTTGAAACAAAAAGCAACAAAAAAGACTTTTCCAGAGAGAGAAGGCCCAAAGGAGAGAGAGAGACGGAGAGAGAGATGTGAAGAGAAGATAAAGGAACTAAGAGACTGGTTTGGCTGGAACACAGAGAGAGCACTTGATGGGGGGATTTTATGAATCCCTCGGCTCTTTTCTATCTGTGAGTGTTCTTTACTCACACACACATACAGATGGTTTTTTTTAGGGGAGATGCCTCTAAAACTGTCACTAACTCAGTCTCTGAGCACATGAACGCTGCAGTAAAAATGCTCTCAGGAAACTGCTATGCTTTTTTTTAAGATTCATTTTCCCCCCTCCATCCATTCATTCTTCCTCAGAAAGCGCACTCCTTCATTTCAGGCCATCACTCCCTTTTGTTTACACAGGCAGATTCGTCATTTGAAGATGAATCCAGGTTGGAATTTTGCTCTGACTCAATGTCTAAATGAATAAAGTTTGTGAGAAATTAGGCGTGAGAGAAAGTAAACACGTGCTGCAATTGACACTGCATGAAAACTTCACAATTAAAAAGGACATAGAGGGTTCCGGTTATGGCGGCGGAGTGATTAGACGTGTGGTGTCTTGCTCCTCCATACTTTTTTGCATTTATCTTTAACACCTAAATTTTTTGGTACGTATTGCTCATTTTTCTTTTTGTGAACATCGTCGTGTTTTTTTTCCTTCAGTTATAATGAGTAAAACTCAAGGAACTCGCTCTAAAAACCAAGCACAGTTGAGCCAGCACTTCAGCCCGCAGGCTAAGATCGCTAGCCCAGCTAACGTGCAGCCCCTAACGCTGGATATGCTAGTTGATGAGCTCGGAAAGCTACGGAAGGACATGATGAGCGAACTTACCACATCTCTCAACTCTGCCTTAGCCCCAGTCCAATCTGCTCTCCAAGCCATTAATGAAACTGTGGCTTCTCACACCACTACCATTTCCAACATGGAAGTGGCATTATCTTCCCACTCGGACGGTCTCTCCAGCCTCGAGCAGGAGGTGGCGAGGCTAAAAACGAAACTGGAATCCACTACACAGGCAAACGAAAAATTACAATCGGCTGTTGAGGATTTAATCTCCCGGTCCAAAAGGCAAAATCTCCGTGTTGTCGGCATACCAGAAGGATTGGAAGGGAAGGATGCTCGGCTCTTCATGACTGAGTTATTTAAGCAGGTTACAGGAGGGACAGTTCTGGACTCGGACTCGGACCTGGAATTGGACCGCGCTCATCGTAGCTTAGGCCCCAAATCGCCCCAAGGTCCGCGTGCGATCATTGTCCGCTTTCACAGATACACACAGAAGGAACGGATGCTGCTGTGGGCCAAGAAAAACAGGGACATTTCCTACCAGGGCCACCACATCAGAATTTTTGAGGACTTTAGTCCAACTCTCGCCAGAAAACGAGCATCCTTCAATAAGGTAAAGTCCATGCTTCATAAGGAGGGCATACGTTTTGGCCTACTGTACCCGGCACGTCTGCGTGTTACATTGGATGGACAGACACGCACATTCGACTCAGCCGAGGAAGCCGAACAGTTTTACCTTGAAAAACACCGTTAAATTGTGTGAGCCACGGTGGTATGTCGTAGGTTACTGTCGGTGATTTTACATCCAACTCGGCCATAATGTTTGTTTCCTTATTCTGTTCGAAGTACAATTTAACGCTTGACTGTGTAGGAGACTGTCTTAAGTGTTTGTTTGTTACATACTTTAGGTAGCGAATTTAGTTCATGGCCGTTTAAATAAGGTGTAATTGTTTTTTCCCAATGGAGGCGCAGGAACCACCTGATTAGCCGGTGACGTGCGTATTCTCCTGCTGCTCGTCCGTGTTGAGAAGACGAGCTTAGGTTTTGCTTTTGGTAGTTAGTCTGTTTATTTGTTGTTTTATGGGGTTTCTTTTTCTTTTCCTCTTTTTTGTGGGGGGGGAGGGGTTTATGGGGTTTATTCCAATGTTAATCTGTGTTTTAAATGCTCTACTCGCCCTTTATTTTTGGCCGCTTCTAAATGACTTTACTAGGTTTGTCTTCACTTCTGTTGTATCATTTTTAAAGCTATCTTTTATTTATGATGAGTAGTAAAATACAGGGAGACGACTTGGGATCAACCAGGTTTGTGAGTTGGAATGTCAAGGGGCTGGGGAGTCCTGTTAAAAGAACTAGAGTGCTCTCTCACCTAAAGTCTTTGAGATCTGATATTGCATTCCTTCAAGAAACTCATTTGCGCGTGTGTGACCATAATAGATTACGAAAGCCATGGGTTGGGCAGGTTTTTCATTCTGGTTTTAATAGTCGGTCAAGAGGTGCAGCAATAATATTACATAAGGGTGTACAATTTTCACCTGAACAGATAATATCAGATCCAAATGGTCGCTATATTGTAATTGTTGGTGTTTTATTTCAAACTCCTGTTATTCTTGCCTGTGTATATGCTCCTAATTGGGACTGCCCTAACTTTATGACCTCCCTTTTTTCCGCAATACCTTGTTTAGACTCTCACCGTCTTATTTTAGGGGGCGACTTTAATTTGGTCAGTAACCCTGTACTAGACAAATCGACCACAGCCCAAGGCACACAATCTAAAATGGCCAAAGCCCTTACTACATTTACGAATCAGATTGGTTGTACTGATGTCTGGCGATTTCTCCATCCCACAACTAAGCACTTCTCTTTTTACTCTCATATCCACCATACATACTCTCGAATAGACTATTTCTTTTTAGATAAGCAACTCTTGTCCTCAGTGAAATCATCGGAGTATTCAGCAATTGTCATCTCAGACCACGCCCCTCTTCTGTTAGACTTAACTTTACATCCTGTGCCTTCAAAACGCCCTAACTGGAGACTAAATACTAGTTTACTGTCCTCCAAGAAGTTTTGTGATTTTATTTCCGAGAAGATAACCCTTTTTATACAAAACAATAAATCAGAATCAGTATCTCCATCCCTGCTTTGGGAGACGTTTAAGGCAGTGATTCGGGGAGATATTATCTCTTACAATGCAGGACTAAGAAAGCAAGAAAAACAAAGGCAACAGGAATTAATAAAAGCAATTTCTCAGATTGACAGGAAGCACTCGCTGTCCCCCTCTCCAACTCTCCTCTCTGATAGACTAAAACTACAAACTGAATTTGATTTGATTTCCACCAACAAAGCTGAGTTTATTTTAAGAAGAATAAAAAGTACATACTACGAATATGGCGACAAAGCTAGCAGACTTCTTGCTCTGCAGTTGAGACGTCAGGCTGCCTCCCGTTTGATAACACAAATCCGTAGGCATCCAGACACCACAGTTACAGATCCGGATGAGATAAACAGCACTTTTGCTTCATATTACTCTAATTTATATAAATCAACGGCCCCATCAGATAATTCTCTGATGAATAATTTTCTAGATAAATTAAAGTTCCCCACATTAGACGAAACAACTAAAAATAACCTAGACATCCCTTTCCATTTGGAAGAAGTTATAGCCAGTCTTAATATAATGCAGAACGGTAAGGCACCAGGCCCAGACGGCTTTCCAGTTGACTTTTATAAGAAATTTTCTAAACAAATAGCCCCCCTCTTATTGGACATGTTTAATGACTCTAAGGAACGTGGTGCCCTCCCAGTATCTCTAACTCAAGCTTCCATTTCACTCCTTCCCAAGAAAAACAAAGATCCATTAGAATGTAGTAGTTGGAGGCCTATTAGTTTGCTGAACGCTGATATAAAGTTACTAGCCAAAATTCTGGCTCGCCGATTGGAAACTTGTTTACCTCATCTAATTTCTAGCGATCAGACCGGATTCATTAAGGGCCGTCAACTATCTTCTAATATTCGCCGTCTACTCAACATAGCATTATCCACACCAGACTCAGAAAAGGCTGAACTGGTTGTGTCCCTAGACGCAGAAAAGGCCTTTGACCGAGTAGAATGGGACTACCTTTTCTCGGTCCTTGGCAGATTTGGTCTCAGCCATGAATTTATTTCCTGGATTAGGCTTTTATATAAATCCCCTACTGCCAGTGTAATTACTAACTCCACTCAGTCT
>JBBPDB010000134.1:25358265-25371057 GCA_037974465.1 Brachypetersius altus
TTTTCCAGATTTGCGATTAACTAGTTAATTTTAATTAATCGCTTTACAGCCCTAATATATATATATATATATATAAATAAACTTTCTATGATAATTTCTATGTTAATTATGTATTATGTTATTTTTGCCACTTAATTAATTAAATACTGTTGAGATGTATGAAACGTATGTACACAGCATATCATGGACACAGTGTAAAATATTTCATAACAACAACGATAAATCTCACAATACAGCACAGCCATGTTACATATAATTAGTAATCAGCATTAAAAACAGAGGCATTCCTAATTAACAGAGCGATAGATCATTCTAAAATTGATGAGCTGTATAACTATATAATTAACAAATGTTAATTAATATTTCAAATGTTAAATTGACAGTCAAATAATTTGACCAAATATCATTATAATACAGATAATGACCGTATATGTATTTATAACCTCTTTTATTCACAAAAAAAAATGGGACGAACGTTAAACCTGTGGTTCAGGGGGTCATTATAGTGTATTCCATAGCACAAAAGGATTAATAACACGTATGACTCCAAATGTGCAGACACTCATGACAGCAGGACACAAAGAGGTTTTGAATGTCTGTATGAAGAATTGCGTGCTCTTAGTCAGGTGTGTTAAAGTAGGGAAAACAAAAATACACAGACTGTAGGGTCCCCCAGGACTAGGACTGTTACACACTAATATAGACGAACCTGGTCTCGCCAGTAAAATTACATTTTCAGGGAGGCACTGATGGCACATCTATTAAATGCTATTAAATATTGTAAGTGGGTGTATTCTCAAGTATAATTTTCATGTTGTATTTACATGTCAGGTTTGAAAAAAATATTGTTTTATTCCTCATAATAAAGGCAGAGTAGTATGCAGCCATAGAAATGTTGCCATGGAACATTTCACTGACGGCTGCTGGAACCGGCAGAATTTTCCATAGATGAAAACAACAGAATATTCTTCGACTATCTACACCCATGTAAATGCAACATTCAACTTTTTAGTTATTTATCTAAATTATTAAATTACTATCTAAAGTGATTTAAATGACATGTATTCGCTAATTTATCCATCCATTTATTACCTGAGCTACTTATCCTAACTAGTGTAGCGGAGGATGCTGGAACCTAACCCGTAGGGTGAAAGGCGAAGCAACACCCTGGACAGGTCACCGGTCCATCACAGGGCACACACAGACAAACACACTCACACACATTGGCAGTTTAGCATCTCCGGTTCACCTCCGGTTCACCTGATGTTCATGTGGGAGAAAACTGGAGTACCTGATGGAAAGCAACCCATACACAGGGAGACCATGCAAACTTGAAGAGACCAGGACCTTACAGACCCATGTTCATTTATTCAGTTTTTCCAGTAAAGTATACCAGCATTTGCAAGGTTTTCTGTACTAAAAACCATCATAATGACTTCTTTTTATCTCTTAGAATTAAACGGGCTGTGTTTGTGACAGTATGTTTAAGGCTGGTATATTATGTCACTTTTCTAGTAAAATAACTTTGTAAAAGACTGAAGCAACAATTCATCATGAATGGAAGAAGTTAAACTGCTGTAGGTCATATGTAGATGTGACCTCATAACCACAAAATGGGCTGTTTAATTTTCCTAGATTAATCTAGATTAATCTCAAGATTACAATGAGATTAATCTAGATTAAAAAAATTAATCTATGCCCAAAAATATATATATATATATTTACATCGACATCAAGCCTGTTCCACATTTTACAATGTTGTACATCAAACTCATCTTTAAAAAAGAAGCACTTGAAAAGAAACGCTATAGTTATTTATAGAGGAAGATACTTGGCTAATGTCTACTTATAGACAGATGATAGATGGTATTTGCAGATAAGAAAGATTAGTTTGAAAGACTTGAATGAGAGATAATTCTGACATTCAGAAACGTTCCTGTTTAAAACAGCCCCGTCACACTAATACATATGTTTATGTCCTAGATACTGAAACTCAGGCTCAGTTACACCTGCACAACACACACATACACATACAAGTGCACACACACACACAGACACAGACACAGACACACACACACACACACGCACACACTTGTTCTGAGCTTTGAGTATTATGGTTATCACCACTGTAACTTCATCCCCTTCCTTTCATGCTTTCATGTAAAACACATTGTTACACCCACCCCCCCCATGCGCGCACACACATGCAAACACACACGTTTCAGAAAGCCCCAGAGAGGTGTAAGACTATCTCCTGCGTCTCCTCCCAGAAATACTCCTTTCTACAGGTCAGAAAGACGCAAAAAGTAGAAGAAAGGAAAGAAAAAGAAAAGACACACCCACGCACCCACAAAAACACACACACACAAACCTACACATATTGCCTGGGCCTTCCAGGTGACGCGTTGTATTGTCTAAAAAGGTGAAACCACCTAAGGCTTGAAGCAAATAAGAAATGAAAACTAAAATTAGATCTCGCTTTCTCTCTCTTTCTTTCTCTCTCTCTCTTTCTCTCTCTCTCACACACATACACACGCACATTATTAATTGCTGAATATCTTAATATTTGAGCTAGAAGGCCCTCTTTTAAGAACAGACAGGAATAGGGAGGAGACAAAGGGGGTGCTTGGGTGGTGGTTGTGAAAACGTTGTCACAGGAGACATAAGATAGAGATGAAGATGAAAATGGACCAAATCCATCCATTTATTATTCTGATTTGGGCCAATCTTCATTATTATTGTATGACATAAATAATATGAGACAGGTAATTGCACCCGCATTGTATTCGAAAGCTGTTTGCTGAACCTGTGCCAAAGTGCAGTATAAAAATGCACGCAAAGGATCTGTCAGATCCCATTAAATCAGGAATTTATCTTTAAAGAGCACGCTTCATAAAATGACTGCTGACACAGCAATGAGAATTGTCTGTAGCCAGACAGTAAGTTTATCACGATTACTTGATTAAACACATTTACGGATGAATGTGCTCAGTAATTAGTTTGCACTCTGAAAGATAAACAGGGTATCAGCTATAAAGTCATGTTTGGCAGTCTGAAGATTTCCCACAAGGGGGTGCTATTAGCACACTGAAGGACTCACTGTAAAACAGGTGGCATTCATAGAATATAAAACTTACAGTCACCTACAAATGCTTTAGATGTTCAGATGTACAAGTACAGAGAGCCTAGGCAGTATTTAACCCTGTGTGAAAAGTGAACGCCACCGCTTAACTTGCCAAACAGAAATGCTAGTGTAGGTGAATAGCAAAACAGAAATGTTAGTGTAGGTGAGTATTATCATACTTAGGCTTCTCAGAAAATGAACACAAAATGAAATTTGCAGTAAACACTACTTTAAAATACATAATTATGTGTGCAGCCATTGCAGGTTCAATAAATGAGTGATTTCAATAAATGATTCCTCATCTGGCATTCAGATCTTAAAATGCATTCAGCTGATTTTCCTGACTGGACACATGTTATATGTATTTTTGCCACATTGTATTTTATTTAGGTTTGAAGCTTTCCTTTAAGTATATTATAAGTATAATACATAATATAAGTGTAGTACATAAATAGTACATACATCAATACTACAAGTTGTTTGCGTTTAGTTTTTACTCGACTGTCAAAATAATCAGTAGATTACCCTTATAATAGCACCAGCCCTACTAGACAGCAATACATATAATATTGCGAATACTGTATATGTATTAAAAACTGACAGTAGTAAGATCATTAATACATTTACTGTTCAGATTATTCATTCAGCCCACATGTTCTGTTCTGCGTGTTTTTTTTCATTAAAAATGTTTCATTAAAAAAGTTTTTATATTTTGCTGTTGGTATATTTGAGCTATAGAACAGTTACTGAAAATAACATATAAAACACTTGTAGATAATGCGTCTACAGTTACAAATTTTCCAGGCTTAGTCCCTAAGGGACTTACTGGTTATATTAAAGTTAAAAAGGTATTTCAAAGCTATATCAAAATAATATTGTTTAGACCATTTGAAAATAGTAGCTGCCCTTTTATGCTGTTTGGATAAAGTTCATCTCCTACTAAAAGAGGTTTATCACGACAGCGATGTTATTCTGCCTTCTATCACTATGACCTCCCTGTGCCCGCGTCTTAGGCTGCTCCGTTTCTATAGCAACCCAATGTGCGTGCTTACAGTGGTATATTCCGCCAGGGGGGAAAGAGGACAGAGAAAGAAACTGGACACCAGAGCAAGCCAGACACACCTACGCAGCATTTGAGAGATTGTGTGTGTATGTGTGCCTGTGTGTGTGAGCGCATACGTGTAAGTGTGTTTTGCTGTGTGTGTGTGTGTGTGTGTGTGTATTTGTATGTCTGCATGCGTGTGTTTGTGAGTGTTACAGCATAAACTGAAACTTTATATAAAAAAGCACTCTAGCATTAAAGTGCCCCTTTCCCCTCTGATTGGAACAGACAAAAATGCTGCTTAATTATTAATGAGGCCTTGTGCTTGTGTCAGCTCCTCGTTAATTATTTAAATTAATCTCATTAACCAGGGGCCGGGTTTCAGCAGCATTTAATTAAATGATGAATTGCTTCCCAGATGTCGACGTGCTTGTTAAATAATGTGCTCAGTCTGGACCCAAAGTCTCCTTTCAGGCCTTCACCCTGGAGTGGCTTTTGTCTGAGAGATAACTGTGTTCTGTCTCAGCTCTAAATGTAATAAGGCCTGTTGGTGTGGAAAAAAACACTGTCTGTTAGGGCTGTCATCACTCACACTCATACTGCATTACCCCAATTAAAAAAGTACATCAAAATTGACCATGATCAGCATGTTTTATAGACCTGTTTTGTTCTCCCTACAGTAATTTTTGGGTTTATTTACAGTTAAGGAACTAATACATAATATAATATAATATAATAATAGAGTATACTAGAATATGATATATGATATTCAAGTATTCTGAGATCTTTAAAAAAGCGATGTGTTGCTTGTTATTTTTATTTTTGTTCACTCACTATTAAATAATCAGACATCTGGTACCTTGAACATGTAAAATGGAAGGGAATTAGTTATGCCTAATCAAAGACGTGATTTTTGTCATCTATCCATTCATATAATCTGACAGCCCTCCACACAACTCACAGTGAATAATTTCTCAGCACATCACTTTTCTGTCAGCTATTTGACTTTTTTCCCTTTGATTTGTACAAGAGAAGAGTTGGTTACCATGGTGAGTCTGAACTACCATTAAGATCATTTCACTATTGAGGGGCATTTCTGATAATCACTCCCTCTGCCTGTCTCTTTCCATCCCTCTCTTTCTCTCTCTGGTTCTATTTTTCTTGCTTAGTGTCTCTCTAAATCTCTCCTTCTCTCTTCTCCTTTTCTCTATCTTTCTTTCTCTTTCCTTCTTTCTCCTATCTCTTTCTCTTTCCTTCTCAATCTCTCTCTCTTCTCTGTTTCTAAGTACTTATGTGTAAATGATGTGAGTGTCTCTGACTCTGAGTGTGTGTGTGTGTGTGTGTGTGTGTGTGTAACCTGACCTCCCTCTCTCTCTCTCTCTCTCTTTCTGTGGTCTCAGCTCTGGGGCTCGGACTGCGCCAGAGGAAAAGGCTCCAGCTAAAAGTTTTTTTTCCTCCTCCATTCTTTTCTGTTTCTCCTCAGCTTTCTTTCTCCAAAAGCCTGCACACATCCCCCTGGGTCACACAACACACCACTCTTTCAATCTAACCCCCCCACCACATCCCCCACACTCTCGCTCTCTCTCTCTCTGCTATGGAAAAAAAAATCGTACAGCACTAGCAAGGGGTGTAACGATAACTGATAATACGATGTGATGCAGTTTGAAATGATACACTTTCAGTACAGATTGCAACTGTAAAAAACATTGCAGGTATCGTTAACATAAACATGATATATACATTCAAATATACACAAAGTAGAATAATTCTACTTATTCTTAGGTTCATTAATATTTCAAAAATATCATCACAGACAGGCCTGATTCTATGCCAGGTCTAGGAACTGGGCCGATATCAGCAGAAAGCGTCAGACTGAATATCAAAGGGCAAAAAATTGGAACATGATCCGATCCTGTAGCCTTTTTTAAAATCGTTTTTATACAGTGTTCCATGTTTTGTATTAATATTATACTCCCCCTCTCTGTGTCCCAGAAATCAGAGCCTGTATTTGCAAAAATGTTTGGACGTAATTTGTGTTGGATAGATAAACCAATAGGAAAAACTTTAAATCAGATGCCAAACACAATCCCTCACTGCAGAACTGCAAACTTCATCATCCACATCTGTCCACTTTAGCATGCTTCATCCATCACTGACCAGCTGAAAACATTTTCGCACAAATATTTTTTTATATATTAATCTATTAAAAATCTGTTTCCCATGCATTTTTGGCAAATGTTTACATTTTCCATCATTTTCCGTCGTATAGGTCACATCATTCAGGTGTTTCAGTTAGAAAGCTTTCTGTTCACTCTGGTTATTCTCTGAATCTTTTGGGGATTTATCCTGATCACTCGCTTCCAGAACCAGCACAGCCTGCTTGTGGTGGGAGCACACACTCACCACAAGCACACACATGCCCATACACACACACACACACACACACACACACACACACACATACACTTGGCTGCAATATCAAATTCACATCAATACGATGGACTCAGGGTGAACCACCCAAAAAATAAATAAATAAATAAGACAAAGCCAAAAGCTGTCAGCGATCACAATCACACACCATTAATCACTGCCACTGAAAATCTGAACTATTAATAGCAGAAAATGTATATAACTCAAGGCACAAGGAAACTTTACACCTGTTACCCTGCCCTGTCCAAGCTTCTCTAAAACTAAAGTACACACAGTCTCCCTTTCTAACAAGCTCTCTTTCTCTCTCTCTCTCTCTCTCTCTCTCTCTCTCTCACTCTCACACACACTCACACACACCAGGGATGTGCATGGATATGTCTGTGGTGCCAGTACTGAAACTACTATTCAGTGAAAATAGAACAGGAGTGTGTTATCAAAAATAGTTCAAAAATCAGAGTTAAAGAGGTTAATAAACCTACACATGTAGGGAATAAGGTAAGAAAGAAAGAAGGAAAGAAAAGAGAAAAAGAGCAAGAGCTAGCATGAGAGAGAGACAGACAGAGAGAAAGAAAATGAGACAGAGTGACAGACAGAAAGAGGGAGAGAGAGAGAGAGAGAGGGAGAGAGAGCATGTGGACATGTGTGAACGTGTGCTGGCCATATGGCTACTGTGTCCAACAGCCCCCCAACCAGACCCAGCCGTCCAGTCTTCATCTGCCGAGTATTAAAACCCTAATGTTGCTCACCAATTCACTACATGCCTGGGTGGCCCTCACACACACACACACACACACACACACACACACAAACACGGGCACACACACACACACACACACACACACACACACACACACTTTCTACCCCAACCCACAACAACAGGCCAGCAGCTTACTGATGTGTACAACACAATTACAAATGAAGTTCTTTACTCTAAAACACAGCAAAAGGCAAAACAGGCGGAATGAATCAGCCTGAAAGATCAGCTGAAATAGATTCAGAGCTGCCTGCATCATTTATTCTCTATAAGGCAGTAAAATAAAAAAAAAACTTTAAACGCCTTGAGAGTTTTTGAAAATCAGACCAAAAACCAGTGGAAAACTGTGGTGTTTCTGAGCTCACCAGAAAATGATTTAGTGGACAGAGTGAACTGCACACACAGCTTGCAAAATCTCCATAGAAAAGCATCACCCAGTCTCACATGAGCTTAAGGACAAGCGTTGGCACTGGGTGTGATGCAGTGAAACTGTGTTCTCCAGAGCCTTTCCAGAAGAATAGAGGCAGTTACTGTATTCTTCAAAATTTTCCCAGAAGAATAGAGGCAGTTACCCTACTATTAACCCTTGACTGCCGAAAAACCCTGAAGGAACAGGTGTCTGAAAACTTTTGGACATATATTTTAAATGCAACCGGGCTTATAAAACCATAAGCATGTGTGTGTGTGTTTCTCTTACTGCCTGCTCGTTCAGGTCCTGTGTATTCTCCATCAGTTGAACGCCCTCTTTAGCTTTAATTCAGGTATCTGTGGACACACACACAAATATGACTAGCTTAAAGACTATTTTTCCTTATAATCCACCCTTCTCATGAATCCATTACCATGATTTCTCAAAGCTGTTAGCTCATTTATTTTGATTATTCTGATTCATGACATGATGTAAACAAAGCTGAAAAAACGTAGAATATTGGTTGCGTAGAATATATTTTACACATCAGGGGCCTTTGGTTTTTACTTAGATTGAATAAATCAATAACAAGCATTTCCATAGCAATGTGAACAGCATTCTGAATATGTGGACATCCAACAATAAAGGCAGCATGCAGCATTATTTATACAGTGATATAAGACATTGCAGCACACAAAAAAGCTCCAGTTCCACATGCTGATCCATTTCACTGCCCAACGTAGACACAGTAAACTACTACGGGTGGGGGTAGTATTTTAATGCGTTAAAGGGTACAAATACAAACACTTTGAAGGCAGTGCTCTAGTGCACATTCATTCAAAATGATGATGAAAGTTCGTTTACTATTCCCAGATTAGTCAATTTGATAAACGTTAGTCTTGTGCAAAAACAGCAAGCTAAAACGTACAATTACATCTGCTCTACTTCACTACATACAGATGATTGATAACTGTTTAAAAGTACAATTAAAAGTGTCACTGCATCATGGTTTATGTCTGTGCATATGTGTGCTTGTAGGTGTGTGTGTGTGTGTGTGTGTGTGTGGGCAGTTATGGGAAAGAAAAATATCTCTTGGCTAAATAACACAGCAAAGCTGAAGTTAATATAAATTACAGAAGTGATCAAACAATAAAAAGGGAAAATAGGGCCCTACCACCCACTATATACATGCATGCACATAAAAAAACAAGGCTCTTAAAGCAACGTGATTCGCTAAGTTCGCTAAAAATGCATTTTTATAAAGATGTATAAATGTGTGAGTGTGTAGGACCTTTTAAGTCTGTGAATCACTTTTTTCCACTTGTTTACCTCTACCAAGTCAGAGAAAACACACACACACACACACACACACACACACACACACACATCTACAAGTTGACCTGGTTACAGTGGTGTTAATATAGCATCAGCCATAAAGCACACTGGAGCGCGTCTCTAAGCCGTGACGGAGACCACTGAAGCCTCTCTATCTGCACTGGCTGTCAAACATTCAGGCACACTTTCCTTACTTTGAAAAATGAATTCAATCACTTCTACTTTTCACCTGCAGAGATTTATTAGCATGAATCGGTTATTTGCTAATACACTCAGCTTGATGTCTTTTCTATGGCATATGCTTACGTCTCTCTTCAATGAATAAAGATTTGACCACTTCATTTAACTGTTGTTAAAAGCACATAACGAATGTCTTTTGGCCTAAAGGTGGTTTAAGCAGAAGCTAAAAGTTTTGAGTGCTGATGACTGATGACATCACAGCAAGGTGGTAAAAACTGTGGCCTTTGGCTTTATTCCCAAGACGGCATGATCACCAATACTGTCACAATATTTGCATGTGCGATATTGTTTTCCTCTAAATTAACCAGCTTAGCATTTAATATGTTCAGGGAAGCAACAAATAAAACAAGCCCTTACCGGCCATATATGGGAACTAAGCAGCAAAAACGTTGTCACATGTACAAATGTCTGTTTAGTCCATATTTAGTCTACAGCCGGTCAGCACTGCCAGTTCACACTCCAGTGCTTTTTGAACAGTGCCAGTACAACACATTTACATATATCTTATACACAGTCACAAAAACAGGAATTAAGAGAGAGATTAGAAATGGGTCATTTTAAATGAAGAACAATGTAAGCAGACCCTGGGGGGAAAACAACATACAGTAAAAATGTCAGATATGGGCCCTTTAAAAAACCATTTACAGCAGACTATCCGTCACTGAGAGGAGGCATTTAACAAGGCAAAGGACCACTTAAGCATTCAAGCGCTTCTTTACGTATATTCAGTAAAGACAAAGTGTGTGTGTGTGTGTGTGTGTGTGTGTGTGTGTGTGTATCTACAGATAGATATAAGATATCATGCCTTTGTATATCAATTGTCTTCATTTAGGAACATTTAAAGATCCTTTTTAAAATGGGAGGGGTCACACTGAAAAAAAGGTGCACTGCATGGTCCTTTTCTCTTGGGCTTTCACACTTCCAATTGCATGGCTCCCTGTATCTCTGTCTCTAAGCAACAACAGTGTTTCAGCTTAGTCAATCGGCTATACAGGCAGAGGGTTCTTTTACCCTTTGTTTTAGAAAGTTATCTATTATCAAGAATTATACTGCTGCTAACACCAAATCTAAAACATCCAAACTAGAAAGGTTTGTTTAAGCTTGTTTTGCTCCATTAAATCATACAGTTGATGTTACTCTGGAATCATCATTGAAGGCACAGTTCCCTTTTTCTCTGATTGGTCAGCACAGGAAAAACGCTTATGATGCACTTGACCATTTTGGGTTGAACTTTTCCAACTCAGAGTGCCTGGAGCACTTTAAACTAAAGAAAGCCGCCCAGCACACAAAACACTCTTCTATTGAAAACTACAGAAATAAAGCCACCTCGACCCACAAAAAAAGTGCGGCCCCTCCCTGAGGATGCAGATCATCTTTTGAAAAGACAGGCGTTGTTATTGTTCAGTAAAGTTCAGTTATTTTCCAAAATCTTACTCAGCTAATTAGCTAAATAATGTGCGGATAACAGAATCAACAGTAACAGTTCCAGCAATCACCAAATGTTATTATTATGTATTTCATACAAATAGAGCTTTCTAATATAAGAATTTTGTGCTAATGTCGCAGTGTGTGTGATAGTGTGTGTGCGAGTGTGTGTGGACGTGTGTGTGTAGCTGGCTGAAGGGCACATGATTTTAATTTTTCATTCGCACAGTGTCACTGTGTGCTGAAACTCTAGCCTTTAATGCTCAGTGGGGAGGGAGCTGAGCAGCATTGATTTGTACTGTTATCTGCGCCCTCTGAGCCCACTGTCCTACTACACACCCACACCCACACACACACACATACACACACACTTAACAGACCTCATAATCCGAAGTAGATAATAACTAGCCCCATTGACTCAGTTTCACTGTAAGTAACAATTTTATGGATTTGTACCTTTTCTAATTCGTCTCAAATGCTAATACTTTTCTCCCTATATAGTACAGAAATAATATAGCTTTCTGATTCCTCCACTTGCTTTAAGTCCTTCCCTTTAAGCCTCCTGGTTGAATTTTATTCTGTTGTGTCAGTGTTAAACTCCTGAACTACTTTGTGATTGGTCACACCTCTCTTCAAAGGTTTATTTTAGGCCAAAAAGAGAAAAATTGAACCTAATAACCTACTTAAAAAAACACAAGGGTCATCTTTCTTCAAATAAAATGAATGAATGCTTCATCTTAACTACTTCCTTTCATTTATCAGTTTTTTAAATGAGTATTATGACACAGATTTGTAAAAATGGACTCATTTGAGCCCTGCAACGTCACTACATCTGCACACATAAACACATTTTGGAGTTTGTTTGAAGGAAAAAAATTATATTTATTTGAAAACCAAACACAAATGTAAGTTTCATAAATGTGCTATTATTTCAGCTGTCTGTAATTAAGGGTTAAGCATGAGCTTTATAGCAAAGACTACAATTAGTAATGTTCTAGTCATTTTATGTGCATTCCTACTTTAGCTCTTTTTAGATTTATGTGTTTTTGTTTCGATTGAAGAATAATGCAATTAAGAGCACTCAGATGACGTACTGAGATAAACAAATTCAGGCTGAAATTAATGAGAAGTGGACGCAGGGGGAAAAGCGCTGCACTAAATTTACTAGATTCAAATGTGTTAATCACTCACACATGAATAAAATATATTACAATGTAACTGTAGACCTGTCTTGGTCATGATGTTCTAGCTGAAAATGAATTGCCATATTAATAACTGTGATAAACGATTCCAGCGCCCATGCTGCTTACTGTGATTGAATAATTCTGAATGTAAATGATCATGGACAGCCTAAATAACTACAATCACCGTAATAATTATGTAATAATTCTAACATACCTAACTGTAATACACTTTATTCATGTGGAAAAGATGGACACATTTAAACCAAGCACATCCACCGCATGACTTCTTTTAGCGGAGGCTACGTAATGTTACTGCATCGGCACTCTCTGTGCAAAATCCAGTCTGCAGATGTAATATGCAGAGAAGGGTTCAACAGACCATATAAGAACAAAAACACAACCTAGTATTCTCCTTTTTTTAAACATAATTCATAGCTTGAAAATCTGTATGAATGGAGCAATAAAAGTGGCCCAAAACTACTAGGAAAAAATCTTTTTACATTTTCTTCCATTGTAAGAAGTTCTTTGGAGGTTTTGCTCAGACAGCAAGTGTTCTGTCTTAAAGAAGTGTCTTCATGTGACCTGGTGGCCTTCAGGAGATGATCAGACCTGCATAAATGACCCTTAACTGGGTCCTCAAAACACAGCCCCTCCTACTCTTCTGCAAATATGCAGGCCCACAGCACATTTCCTTCAGATTAACACTCAGCATTAATTGCTGATGTGTGACATTTCCAGGCTTGTGTAAGGACTCAAACTCATCCTGTGTGGATGTGTGCGAGTGTGTGTGTGTGTGTGTGTGTGTGTGTGTGTGTGTGTGTGTGTGTGTGTGTGTGTGTGTGTGTGTGT
>JBBPDB010000134.1:25414338-25432108 GCA_037974465.1 Brachypetersius altus
ATACATTATACAAGTTTCACTTCTTGAATGGAATTAGTGAAATAAATCAACTTTTTGAAGATATTCTAATTATATGATCAGCACCTGTACATTACAAATCCCACTGTGTGACATGGGTAATAAACTCTGCCACTCTGGCAATCATGCTTTTAATTTGCAGAGAAAATTTCAAAGAGGCAGCTGCATACAAGTGACCTAAGTCAGTCTTTGAGTCTTTCTCACAGTACGATGTAAAACCACCATTTATAAAACGTAGAAATTGTGAGTAAGGCAACTTGGATTAATATCTGTGGACATTTTAGCACAGTAGCCCTGCTTTTTTAGTGCACAGCAAGTGCAACTATAATAGCTTCGGGTCTTTTGGGAAGTCTGTCCATAAGGTTTTGTCTGGCAATATCATCTGCCAAACCCAGACTAGTCCTTTGGATTGCCAGAGAGACAAGCATGATTCGTTATTCCAGAGAATTAATCTCTGCTGCTCTTTACACCACTACATCCGACACTTTTCATTGCGCTTAGTGATGTAAGGCTTGGATGCTGCTTGGACATGGAAACCCATTCCATTAACGTTAAAGGTTACTTTGTCATCAGCAGCCGTGTGCTTATACATAGTGATGTGAGACGTTTCTCACATATAGCAACATTATAGCAAAGTTATCAGTCAACAGAGTCCAAGTTACAACAGACATTAAGCTCTCTAGGCACTGTTCTGATGGTGGTGAAGGTGTGGAAAATTCCTGGTAAATTTCCATGAACTTTCCATGGGAACATAGTACGAAATATTCCAAATTGGATACTTTCCACAGGAATTTATGGGAATTAATGAGAATTAACTGGACATTTTGGATAATTTAAAGACAATTTGTCATATACAATTAAGTATATTTTATTGTCATAAACAGATACACATACTGATTTATTTATGATGCTGATTTAATCAGTAATTTAACAATAAAGTCGCTGAACATGTTGAGTGGAATATTCCTTACAGTTCCCCTTCAAAATGTAAAATGAAAGGAGCTCCTTTTCCTTTCAAAAAGTCCAATTAAAAATGTTAAATGAAAGCAGCTTTCCCATTCAACATGTCAAAAAAGCATTTTTCCTGAAGCTTATCAAGCCTGGGTTCTGCAAGTTTGTGATGGAAAGGCCTTCAAAATATTTTACAACTGATGTATAAAATCTTGTATGGTTACATAAATCATCTAGCAGGAGGCAGAAGAAACAGCATCACATTTACAGTATATATATCATAATAAGCTAGCCTCTTTAATGAAATTGTGCTAGCAAGCTTACATTTAACATATCTGGTTTACCAGTTACTTGGCTACCGTATGAACACACAGTTGCTAGTTAAACTTCAACACCATAGATCAAATATGATCAACCTCGTAAAATCCTCAGAACTTACCTCACTTGGGGCTCATGTGTGTCTTCAATATTCTGTATCTGTGCTGTGGGCTCAAAAAAGTTGCTTTTGTAGTTCAGAATTTTAGAAATCATTGGGCATGTGATGGAGGAATGCATAATGCATGTAGGGCAGTGGTCCCCAACCCCACGGGCCGCGGACCGGTACCAGGCCATGGGTCATGTGGTACCGGTTTGCGGGCTGCACAGAAAAAATAAAACGTGTATGCTACCCGTGTTATGTTGTTGTTGGCTCGTTGTTATGTAAATGCTGTTAATAAAGCTGCGAGTACACATTGGATTTACATTTATTATTGTATTTTAAAGATATTATTATATTTTTAAAATAGCCCCATTTTTATGCATAACATTTATTTGTGTAAATACGTACATTTATCTGCCACTCCTTAAAGGCCGGGCCGTGAAATTAGTTTCTGATATTCTGGTCTGTGACGAAATAAAGGTTGAATGTGTCCTCAATGGCCCTATGTGCCTGTGGTTGAGGAATAGCATAGATACTCAACTGTATCTGCATTATCTTTGTTTATGCTACAATATATTTTTCCCAGCTATATTTTGTTCCCAATATTACACTTTGTTATAATACCACTAACAGTTCACCTAACAGTTTAGTAGCACGGAAGTCTCATGAATGGACTTCTTGCACAGGTGGCATCCTATCACAGTACCACAGTTGAAATTACTGAGCAGCCCATGCTTTCACAAATGTTTGTAGAAGCAGTCTGCATGCTTAGGTGTCTGATTTTGTATCCCCGTGGCCACAGAAGTGATTGGAACACCTAAATCCAATAATTTGGAGGGCTGTCCTTATACGTTTGGCAATACAGTGCACTGTTTCTCAGCTGATTTCAGAGTCAGTTGATTCAAAAGAGGACACAGCAGTAATAGGAATGATCTTTTACATGACAACGAATGAGTTATGTGGCAAAATAGTCCTCATGGTGTCATTGGTTGTGTTTTTCTGTCCCGCAGAAAGTTCTAATGAAGCTACGGAAACCTCGCATTACAGCCTCCATATGGTCATCAGGGAAAATCATTTGCACTGGAGCAACAAGGTCTTAAATTGTAATAAACTTCTGAATATAAATCCAAATGTGTCTTGTCATAAAAACTACACACTGATAAATACTGCATGTGCATTTTGTTTTTCTTTGTAGTGAGGATGAAGCTAAGCTCGGAGCCAGAAGGTTAGCCCGCTGCCTCCAGAAGATAGGATTCAAGGTTTCTCTTTTTCTTTGTTGTTCCTGTTAAATGCATTTTCATGCTGAGTAAGATGAAGTATGAAATTCCATGTTTCTATGTTTCTTTCTTGCAGGTGAGGTTTTCAGACTTTAAGGTTGTAAATGTCCTGGCAGTTTGCTCCATGCCATTTCAGATTCGTCTCATCGAGTTCACTAAGAATAACCGTCCCATTGCCAGGTACTACTAACGGCATTCTTTCCTTTTCATTTTTTAAGACAAAAAATATTTTTGCACACCATGCCTCAGAAAAAAACTGTGAAAGCTGAAGAAACAGAGTATGTTTTGCAGTAGAGATATAGCTACCAAAAATGTGATTGTATTGCTGCATGGTGCACAGCACTGATAAATAAAAAGTGTTTTTTTGGTTAATTTATCTTTGTTGGATAAAGTGAAACCCTGATTGGTAAAAAAAAAAACACCAAACATTCCCATAAACTCCAATCTGGAGGTGTGATTGATCATTAGCCTTACAGCACACAGTTGTGTTGCATACCACTGTATTGCACAGAAGTGATACTTTTGTACCTCCTATAGAAGGGGTTTCAGTCCAAGTCCTGCACATTTAGTGACCATGACATACCTAACCCAGCTTATGAAGGGTTTATTAAAATACCTCAAGCTGAGTCATGATATGAAAATACAGAAAGGAGAATATGCAGTCTAAAGTGGTCACATTTTACAGCCCCAGCGAGAACGGATTACTGTGGAGGAAGAATTACGGCTCCCTCTAGTGGTCATAGGCCTGCTGTGCACTCTGGTTAAAGGGCGCTAGATTGCAGTTTGTCTAAGCTCCTGGTCTTTTTGTCTGTCCTATTTCTGTTTATATGTTCTTATGTTGAGTTTTTATTGTTTATTATTATTTATCATTATTTCTTTTTAATTTATGGGTTTGTGTTGACTTTTTACTTAGTTATGAGCCTGAGATTCACCCTGCTGCTTCATACAGAATCAAAAACCTCAGGGCCACAGTGCAAGTGTTCTCCACTGGCAGTATCACAGTAACAGGTAAAGGCTGCACATCAGGATCTAGGCTGTGTTTACTGTAGAAAATCATATTTACTGTAAGTCATCAGGAAACACACACCGCTTTGATGTCTTTGCACTGCTCTTTCCCAGGCTCTTGCACATCTAATTGAATATGATAAGTAACTAATGCATAGGTTTCCATTTGTGGATCAGGAAAACCCACTGCTCTGCACATCTTAGTGTTTTCCTAACCCACTCAGAAGTTTTTGAGCTGATTAGTTGGATCAGGTGCGTTTGAAGAAGTGAAAAGAGTAAAATGTCATGAGCAAGGAGGTGCGTCACTAGCAAGATTATGAATCTCTGACTCAAGTATAATGAACAAGGGCATGCACTTAACCGTGCAGTGCAGTGATCCTACATGACTGGAATTTGAGAAACCTGCCAACTACAGTCAATCCAACCAAATCCCCTGATCTCACATATATTGGAAACATAATACAGGACATAAAGTATATTTTAAGTGGCATATTCCTACATTAGCCATTTCCAGAACAAATACAATTTTAATTAAAATGTATGGAAAATGCTGTAGGATTTGCTCTTGGTGCCATTTTTGTATTTTCCTATAGAGGATAAACCGATTACAGCATTAACCCCATAACTTTAAGACTTACTCCTTGATTTAGTCATCCAAGGGAAGCTCGAAGGCTACGTCTCTGCTTTTTCTGCTGTAAGCAGTCAGATTTCCCCAAATGAATAATATATTAACGTTAGGCTCACTGCACAAAGCTGTAGGTGATGTTGCTTAGTTTTGTCATGCAGCTCTATTGTTACAGTCTCCATGTTTTTACCTTTACATAAATATAAGACGCATTCACAAAATTTGCTTTACAGTCTTGGAATGTAGATTCACTCCTTGTGACTCTTTTTTTTTTTTCTCTCCAGGACCAAATGTTCAGAATGTTGCCTTGGCTGTGGAACAGATATATCCTTTACTGCTTGAGTGTCAGAAAATACTGGTGTAAAATTCTCACACACACACTGACACACGCGCACCGTCTGAAACGAAGAAGCACCTTATGAGTGAATGTGTTGGTGTTCTAAGACTTTAAACTGTTGTACTGTATGTCAGAGAAGGCAGGTGTCAGAGTCTCAGCAGGCCTGGCTTGGTTGCCCTGTTGACCTCTCGGTGCAGAACAGTGAACAGTTTGATTGAGGGCTTTGTCCATCTGTAGTTCCGGTTCATTTTAATGAAGCATTATTTTAGTGCATGGTCACCAGAGTGGATCCGCTGATGAAGGCAAAAAGCGGTGACTATTTTTTAATGATGGAGTCTTAGATGAGGTCAGAAGGGCAAACACACTAGAGGCGTAAGACAGAACATGGTTTAATATTATCGGCTGCATTCTGTTCAACATGAAAATGGTGGTTTGTGAGACTCTGCAGTGTACATGTTTATGTAAATGTTCCCCTTTTGTATTTTATAATAAAAACTAAATAAAATAATCTTTGTCTTCCAGTGCTTACTTGATTTAGAGTCGAGGCAACGTCATCCATCTTATATATTAGTAAGATTAAATCAACATAACTCTCAATAATGATTCTTTTACCATGCCAGCACCAAATATAAAGAATAATTCATGACACTCAATGAGGAAAATGTATGAATCTATTGGAATTATCAAAACATACAAATTTGACTTTTGTCGAGGCTTTACAGATGTCATATCTGTAGACGTACCAAAACTACAAAGTTTTTTTTTTTTTTGTTTGTAAATCAGGTGCTTAAAAAAGATTGACACTTTGTACTGTGCTGTGTCACAATCTGTGAGTCAGAAACAGCTACTACCTAAAACACATCAGCAGCCATTTCACTGACAGTGTTATCCCAGTCACACACTAAAAATAATCAGGTCATCTTCCATCTCTTTTCATAATTTTTGCATCATTCTCTCTCTCTCGAGTGCAGCTTCAGACTGTTGCTAGGCCTTTCTCCTCCTGTGGTAGGTCAGCTTTGGGCTTCTTTCGCCATGTGTGGCACAAAAGTGTGCTGTCAAGGTGGTTCCTGCAAAACCAAAGGTCAGGTCAGTAACACACAAGGCCAGGTCTTTCATTGGAATTGTCCTTTTAGAATCAAGATTCTTTGTCACATACAGTTCTACAACTGAAAATGTGCCCCTGAAACGTCTTGAGACAGCAATATACAGTACTGTGCAAAAGTCTTAGGCACCTGAGAAAATTAGGCGTAAAAGCTGTTTACCGCTGGGCAGTAGTGTTGGTGTTAAAACTCCACAAATACAAACAGCATTAATACAGTAAATTGTGGTTTTATGTGTGGCAAAGTTTCCAGACCTCTTTCCTCACGGAAGCCCAGTTTTACTTGCAGAGCCTGGGTTGGCTCTTTTTACTGCAATAGATTAATTTATTCACCCAATGACTGAAGGCACTGAGCAGAAACCTGGATCCAAACCTGTGTTCTTCTAACCAGCTCACAAAATACGGTCTAATTTTTAGAAAAAAAGAAATCTTCATACTTTTCCTGCTTGCTTGTTTGTTTTCATTTCTTCTAATATTCAGTTGTTTTTTGATGGCAGAAAGAAGCCCACTGCTGATAAAAAATTACTTCAAACAATTTGCACAGGTGCCTAAGACTTTTGCACAGTAGGAAAAGTTTCAATAACTGAGGATTGCAGCAGCATACAGAAGAACTGGTTTACTATAGCTATCCTGCAATGTGCTGAAAACACAATGTGTCATGGTTAAAGACTAATATGTATTTTTAGGTCACACTTAGAGATAAGGCTCCATGTTTGTGACACAAAAGAAGCCTTGTGTAAGTTACATAATTTTTTTTTTTTTTTTTTTTTTTTACATGACCATGACAAACCAGTGTAATATGGTCCTGTTGTACATTTTGTATGCCCTCATCAGCTATGACTACTCAAAGGTGGATCACATATTGGGGCAGCAAGTTGTGGTTAATTAAACTAGAACACACCTGCCTTCAACTCTCATCTAACCTATATACTAGAGCCCGACCGATTTATCGGCAGGCCGATATTATCAGCCATTTATCATTTATTTATCGGCATTTATAATAGCCGATAAATGAATATTTAAAAAAAACAAAAAAAAAAACGGACGAAACACCCTTCAACCATGTCATGAGTGTTGGCGTTGTATAGTTTGTCCACCAGAGGGCACTCTACACCGTCCCTGTTGGCAACACTCGTGTATAATGCGCCACACATCCTGCAACCTGCCGATCCAGCCATTTTAGTACAAAAAGACAGAACACATTTTCTACCTCTAGCTAATGTGTAGTTGCAGCAGTACAAAGTTATAGCGAGAGTGATGTTTAAACCCAAGCAAATAAAATGGGTGTGGTTTTGAAGTATTACATATTTTAAATAAGCTATTTAAAGTAAACAAGTATTTTTCACTCATTTCTTATCAACCAAAAAATCTAATTTGTGTTAAAGCAGAACATCTTAAATTTGATGAAATATTTTTGTGTCGCCTTGTGTTGAGAAAAAGATCTGTTGCCATGCATCAAATGAAGAATGGAATGGAAGTGACACTGTTACGTTTGTAAAATGTATTGTAGCGCAAAAGTAATAATTCTTGAATTTTTGTGTAAACATAAGTCCACATTGCTTACGGTGTTCCATGAGTCTCTGAAATCAGTTTCACCTGACTGATAGATGTGCATGACTGATTTGAATGAAGTGTGTGAATGGCTGTGTAATGTGTGCGTGAGTGGTTGCTCACTTCATGGCAAGCTCTTTGGAGATCTGTTCCAGCGATCGTCCCTTTGTTTCTGGCACATACGCCATCACAAACATCAGCAGCACGAAGCTCATTACAGCGTAGGAGAAGATCACACTGGGCAGGCCGATCCTCTCTGCAATCAAACAAAAACTTTATGGTTGTCTTATATAAACAAACAAAATGTAGGTGATGGCCTTAACAGTTGAAAACTGCATTTAGTTTTATAATGGTTTAGATAACTCAGTGTTTAGCTACGCAATGTAATACTGTGCATTTCTGTTCATTTTTAAAGATGTCTTTATTGAGTGTCAGAAACCACATGTGCAAGCCAATTTGAGATCATGTACTTACTTCAGGTCATCATAACTTAGGCATGCAATTAGCACAGTACTCATTGGTGAAGTATAGTTTCCATTACATTTTATCATGTAGCAACAGAGCTGGCAAAGCAACCTTCAGACACCCAACGTGCCTTGGGTACTTGATTGTATTAATTAAAAAAAAAATAAAAAAAAATTAAGGCCTAAAAAAAACTTTTAAAGAGGTGTTCAGCAGCTTGTACTAAAAATAATCCCCAAGGCCAAACAGAGAAGACAATGCTATTAGCTTGGTATATTTTCTCACAATACACAGTAAATCCAATGAATTAAACACATCTTTTCACACATACATTTTTGCAGGTTAGAATTCCAACATATTATAAAACTGACAAGTTCAACTTGCTTGGTGAGGGCATTCAGAGCTTCTTATACCTGTGTTCCTAACAGGAGCTAAGTTTGGATAACTATGTTCTATGTATATCAGTTGTTCCCAAACCAGTCTTGGAAGACCCCCTGCTCTGCACATTTCAGTGTTTTTCTGATCCCACCACACCTGATCCAGCTTGTCAATTGCTCAGCTATTCTTAAGTTGAAGTGTGTGTGTAAACACTGAAATGTGCAGAGTAGTGTGTATTCACACATCACTAATTTAGATAATGTGTAATGTTTAATTTTGAACAATTTCCGGGATAAATTAAGTTTTCTAATTCTGATTCTGATTCTGATTAGAAATGCTAAAGCTGCCAGTTGGTATCTGTCCTTTTCCCACCCTTACCAAACCAGATTCACTTTGAAAATTCTAAATGTTCACTTACACTGGATTCATGTACAATAAGCATTACTAAAACCTGTTCCTCGGTACCATGCAGATTAACTCAAAGGTCAAAGTTTAGGTTTTAAGTCACATATTCACACAAGAAAACCAATGACAAAACATTCTTCTAGGAAACTTGTCCAAACGTGTCAGCCAATCCAGCTGTCACCACGTGACCAGTCTAACCTTTTGCAACATCTCTTCTAACTGAGCGTGAGAAAAATCTGAGAGTTTCTCATTTTTGGACTAATGCTGTATAATGCCAGCAGTATCAACACCAGCTTCAGTTTTGAACAGGCTGCAGCCCACGTCCAGCTGCTTTACAATCAATACATTCCCAAAGTGGGCCTATTATTCAGCGGATGCTGGTGAAGTCAGCTGTAAAAAAGTATCCCAAATGGGTCTTTAATACATAAACAAGAGTACATGTGATTACTTAAGAGTCAAAGCAAGCCAGCCATCCTGTTTTCCCTTTTCACTGGACTTTAACCCAAGGCATGCCTGGAATATGTCCACCTTGCCTGTTGTGTACTAGATAGGTGTACTATCAACAGGTTATCTGATTATCTTTCAGCAGAAGGTGAATGTTGTTGGATGAGCTATTAACCTTCTAGCACCATGTGCTATTATGAAAAGGGTTATCTAATGTAAGACGCTGCTGATTCATGTTAGGGATTACATAACATTCCAGCATGATCTGCCAATACTCTTGCCGAAAACGTCGCAGTCATACTTCATTTTCTACCAGTTTAAGACAATTTATTCATTCATAGTCAGTATGAACACAAGAACACAAAGTTTTGTCTGTACAGATGGCCAGTAAATGTAGTAGTGGCTGGTAATTTTTTTCTAAATACTACATACCATTAGAGCTTTGCAGTTATAAACAAACCTCTAAAAGGTACAGGCCTACTATACAATTATGAATCTTAGGACTTCTTAGGAAAAAATATTTAGTAACTACTTTGAAACTAAGTTATGTAGTTATGCAACACATTTGTATAACATGCAGATAAAATAATAACATCTGAATGGAAAGGTCTCCTTGTAAGAGCGATTTAATTTGATCTGTTGTGCATCTTATTGACTAACCAGACAAAGGTATTCTACCCTGAGTAAGAGCTCAGTCACTCCATCTGTGTTGTACATTGTTTAAAAAGGCACAATTATCCAAACCATAAATGACTTGTCTAATATAATTAGCAGTGACATCTGTAATCTATATTGGAATGTGCTCCAAAGGTGTATTGTGCAGATGAATGTGTTTTACCTGTTAATGTAAGGAAGGTCATTGATATGAGCAAGTTCATGGCCCAGTTGAAGGCAGAAACCACAGACACAGCCTTTCCTCTGATTCCAGTGGGAAAAATCTCACTCAAAACCACATAGACCACTGCAAAACACACACAGAAAAACTGAGTGATGATGTAACCTCTAATATGATGTTTGTATTATGATTATATTGTACTGAGTTAAGCTTCGTGCTTTTATTTACCAGCAAAGATACAAAAGTAAGTAAATCCGCATTCCCATGGACAAAACAAACTAATTGTGGTTACATTTGAGGTACTTGAGGTTTTACTGATATGTAATTTCACCTTATTACCAGAATGTAGCAAACAATGGCAATATTGCACGCCTAAGTGTAAGTACACCTTTTACACCTATTACTGTGAATGCTTATGATACACCTGACCGGTCACATTTTTGCTGAAAAACGCAAGCTTTTTCCTGCTGCTTAGGCTGATTTGACAGTGAAGTGGTGGGTACATTTAAAAAGTCTAAAAGTGGAATTTTAAGAGCAAGCCATTGAAATGCAATAGAAATGTTGATATGTGAGTCACTATATTTAGGTCTATTAAATCCACTGATTGCTATGGACCCATAACTGCATGTGGAAAGTTCATCTGGCTTCCCAGTTCATTATCTGAAGTCATAACACACTAAAGTCATATAATCTCTCTGTTGTTGAACAGTTCTTATTGAAAAAGACACAAAATACCCTAAAATCGTCCTAAATAGGGGTTATGTGCTATATTGTGTAGTAAACAATAATTATGTAGTGTTTCAGCTTCAGAGACTAATGATGAGATAAACTGCAAGTCTTAGTGACTTAATAACAGGGTTGCACAATATGGACAAACTAATAATACACACACTGGTGAATCCATCATGTGATTGTCCAGCTCTGCTTTTGAGCAAAATATTTCAGATCATATATATTTAGTCATCCAAACACCTAAAAACAGTTACAATCAGTCAGAGGACTCATTTGCATTCTTCAGTCCGAAAGCTAATCAGCAATATAATGCGCAGCCTTAAGAAAGAGTGGCTTTATAGCAGGGTAAGTATGGTTAGCAAATTGGTAATTTGTGGAAGACCATAATCATGTATTCAGTGTTGAATTCACTTTGACGGAGAAAGGTTTCATCATAAGATGAACTGTATTGGATAATGGGTGTCTTTGTTAGAGTAAGTCTCGGACACCCTTAAGCACTATTTGGATAGGATTAGTTTTACATGGGGAGGTGGAATGACATCATTTACTGGTATCTCCTGTCCACACCCACCATGTAGGTCATTTTTACAAACTGCACTCTGATGGTTAAAGTATACAAAAACAATGGTTAAATTAAATGTTTTCTGTTCCCCATGGAACACTAATCCCAACCAAATAGTATTTAGGTGCCTTTATAAAGTTTTGTGGATGTGCTCTGATTGTGTAAATGTTTCTGGAGTGACTCTTACTTGGTCCCAGGCTGAAAGAGAATCCAGCCACATAGACTAGCAGACTGACCAAAGAGATCCACTTCAATGAAGTTGACACTTCACTCATTAACATGGTTTCTAGTGCAACTTCAGCTCGGTCTTCTCCAGAATGGTCTGTTCGTGTCTCAGAGTTCCTAGCTACTACATTCTGGTCCTCTGTAGAGTTGAAAACCTGATGCATTGGAGTGTTGTTAACCGAGTGTATAAGGCCAGGACTTATTCTGTAGTGTGTATTATTTAGTTTAGTATGAAAGTCAGCATGATGATACAAGCCCTGAGGCTGTTGTGGGATAAAGTCACTCTCGTACCCCTTCCCAACTGGGGTGTGGTTGAGAAGGATGGGGCTTTGGCACAGGCTGGAGACGTGGGTTTGACTCTGTAAGGTAACTGCACCTAGTGTTGCTGTAGATAACGTCATGACAACAGCCCCTAAGCACAGGAAGGCTTTGGGCCCAACTCGATCCACGAGCAGGATTGCAGGAATGGTTCCACCAACTTTGACCAAACCCAAACCAGTGGAGGCCAGTGTGGCTGCCTCGTTGCTGTGGAAACCCACACTGCGGAGGACAGTGGATGCATAGGCCAGCAGGTTGGGCTGTCCAGTTGCCTGCTGTAGAAACACCAAAACCAAGCCAACGAACAATCTTCTGCGCATGTTGTCCCTTGAGCGAAAGAGGTCCAGAAATCCCTGTTGACTTTCAGCCCCCAAGGCAACCCGTATGGCCCGAAGTTCTTCCTCCACAGCATCCGGGGTGGAAACACCTCGCAAGCGGGCAAGTGTTGCCCAAGCCTCTTTCTCCCTTTTCTGTGCAATCAGGAAACGTGGGCTGTGGGGAAGCAGGGGCATTACACAGACCTGAAGGCATGCTGGTAGAAGCACACCGCTCAATGTAAACCTCCAGCCTCCCTCTATACTTGTGAATGCCCAGCTTAGCCCAAAACCCAACAGTACCCCCAGAACCACCATAAGCTCATAAACACACACACAGCGCCCCCGCCAAGCTGCGGGTGCCACCTCCGCTACATACAGGCATGAGGCTGTGCCCGAGAGAGCCACGGCCATTCCTACAAATGTCCGGCCCACCACCAGTGCCCAGAAGGACGGTACACAAACACTAAGCAGTGTCCCGCATGCACAGAGTGCCGCTGTGAGGATGATGGAGAAACGACGGCCATATCGGTCCACAATAGAGCCCCCGACCACTGATAGGAGGAAAGCCCCAAGTAAGAGAGCCCCCACTGCCTGTTCCTGCTGTGGACATGAGAGAGCCAGAACCTCCCTGAGCTGGAGTAGTGCTCCAGAGATCAGACCCAGCTCATAGCCCAGCATCAGACCGCTGAGGGTAGCTACAGACACGGCACACACCACCAGCATCCCACCATGACCTGGAGAGAGAGGGAGAGAGTATTCAGTGTTTAGGTTGACAACACTATAAAAAGTAAGGCATTAATAAATCATCTAACCACTCAAATATTTAATGTAAAGTCATAATTTCTGCACAAATTAAATTTGACATCAGCACAGTTACTACCAAAAGTGTCTGTAGCTGAACACACACCCATTTTGACTTTTCTGAACTGTTAAACTTACTTAATGTTAAACTTACTCGGCTGGTTTATATCTTTATCACTCTGTTCTCTTGTCTGCTATGTTATCATACAATACTCTGGCCTCTATTAATGACGCTATGTAAATGATAATGCAATCAGTAGTTAAAGCATGTTTGTACATTACAACAATCAATTTACATTATCAGTAAATAATAAATGATTATTTAATCATTATGAAATAAAACTGCTGATGGATTCTGATTTGGAATATAATAAAATCACGCAGTGATTATTAGCTGACTGGCTGTGCCTTTTACTGGTGGCGTGATCTGCACATTGAGGATGTAATATTGGGGTTGTTCTAAACAAACCCAAATATTAAAAAACCAAAGACTCCATCACCCTCCTGTGAAATGTCATGTCTTTTGTGTTTTGCTTGTAGTTGAAACACAAAATACAAACACAAGTCAGGGAGCCTATTGTTCTGCTTTAGGTGTGTCTCAAGTGGTCAGATGGTTTTAGGCTGCCAGGCATTGTTGCATAAAGGGGGACCAACCACAGTATCTACCTTTATCTATCTTTATCTATCTATCTATCTATCTATCTATCTATCTATCTATCTATCTATCTATCTATCTATCTATCTATCTATCCGTCAATCTGTCATATCTATACACACACATTAAAACCACTGATTATCTCATTACAGTGGGATAAATTAGGTAGCAACTGAATAGTCAGTTAATTCACTGGAAGCAGGATCTGAGCGTTTTTGACTAATTGTAATGACTGGACAACTGGGTCAGAGCATAACGGCAAGGGTGTTCCCAGTATCCAGTGGTTAGCACCTCCCAAAAACTGTCTAGGGAATGTGGGGAATGAAGGCTAGCCCGTCTGGCCTGATCCCACAGAAAAGCTACTGTAGCACAAAGAGCTGTAAGTTTATTCTGGCTACAATAGGTGTCAGAACCCAGGGCAACACCGTTTGCAACACAGCTGGGGCTGCGTACTGGTCAGAGTGCCCTTGCTGACCCCTGCCGAAAGCATGTACAGGGTGCACACGAGCATCAGAACTGAACCATGGAGAAAAGGAAGAAGATGGCTTGGTCTGATGTATCACATTTTCTTCCACATTACAGCTTCAGAGGTCTCATTGAGTCCATGCCTGTATGGGTCAGAACTAATTTGGTGGCAGAAGGAGAACCACACAATATTAGGTTTTAAAATGGCTGATTTCTTTATATTATCAGTCATTTTAAAGCAAGACACTAAACAGCTTAAAATATTAATTTAGCAAAAACAGAATGTTGCTATATGAATTACCTTTTAATGTAATCATCTTTTCTTTTTTTATTGTAAAGTTACTACTTAGGGAGAGAAAGGTTTGTTACGACAGCAACAATATGACATTTATCTCTGTCATGTATAGCAGGTTTTTTTTACATAATTTGAAAACACCAGGTGCTCTTTACCTTGTCTAAATGCAGATGCATAAATAGCAAAGACACAAGCATGTTTTTACATGTAAAATCTTAAACCTCTGCTGCAAAGTTACTTTTTAGAGATATTAGCTGTTGATCTCACAACTCACATGGTTATATTTTTGTATTGTTTGTTTATGAATATTTTACCTTTTCTGTAAATATCTCATACTAGAAATGGGGAAGCAGTTGGCCTGATGGTTAGGGATTTGCCCCTGAGATTGGAAGGTTGTGGGTTTGAATCCCAAAACTACCAAAGTCAACCCTGAGGTACCCTTGACCAAGGAACTGGCCCCAGACACAGCATTGCTGTCTGCCCACTGGTGATTAGAGAGTTGCCCCTGCAATCAGAAGGTTGTGGGTTCAAATCTCAGTACTATCACTGGCACTACTGAGGTACCCTTGAAGGCACACTGCTTCTTAGGCGCTGTGCCAGAGGTTACCCACTGCGTGCTGTACTGTGCTGTGTTGTGTTGTGTTGTGTTCGCATGCGACAATAAAGGGCCACTTTACTCACGTCTCGGTAGAATTCACCTTCAAATACATTTCACAGGTAAGCAACACGTCAGTGTAAAACAAAAACTGTCATATGAAGTCACTTCTCGCGTATGCAGCAAATTCTCAGAAGTGGTTGCAGAGCAAGATTGCAAAACTAACTTCTACAAAAGCATGGAGGTGGCACAGGGGCTACCCGCCGGCGTGATCATCATACTAATCACAAGTAGGCGGATATCTGTCAGCAGGCTCATGTAGGCAAGCAACAGGTTTGGGTAGAATTCCCCTTTAAACACCCTGACATTTTACAGGTAAGCTACATACTGGCATTACACAATAAACTTCTCAAATATGCATAAAATTCTCAGGAGTGGTTGCAGAGCAAGATTGCAAAACTACCTGCTAATTCAAGTACAAAAAGCCTGGAGGTGGCGGAGGGGCAACCTGCAGGCGTGAACATCATTATTGCCACAGGAAGGCAGATATCTTTCAGTAGGCATGCATAGGTAAGTGTCTGACACAATGAAATATACCTGAATGTACAGGTGTGCTTTTCTCAGGCTGTGTGTGCACATCCTGATTCTGCAGTGCAGCCTTATTCAGGAGGTCAGAGGTCATCTTGTCATTCTCTGCTAGAGCGTCCATTCTCTCCCACCAGGGCAGTGCAGCTGCAGAGAGTGGAGGAAAGAACCCAAAGAGAGGATGGAAACTGTAGAATCTCTGTGAAGGGATGGCGGTGTGACGGCTCTGGTGTCACTCCCGCTTTTCATGCATTTTTCTGAATTATTAATCATATGTTTTGCGTAACACTGACATTTGGCTCTGACACGCAGTTCAGAAGCAGCTTGTTCTTGCTTGTCCACTCATTCGATAAAACAGAAATAAACCAAAATGCTGAACATGTGTTCAAAATAAACACATGCTGCTTTTCACTTTGTCATTGAAAAGCATGTTGGCATATTAAATAGTGCTATTTTCTCATGCATGTGTGTCATATTCGCTCCAGTGTATATCATAATAACATATTGTAGCTGTTTGAACAAAAAGTTATTGTACAGAAAAAGCAAAAAAACATCGTAACTTTCAGTACAAGTTAATGTAACAAGGAGCTTTTATTAGGAGTAATATTGTATTAAGTAATTTTGTACCATTTCCATTCATTCTATGTTTGTTTAATATAAATCTGTGTGTAGGCCCAAATGTATATACACATAAATGGTTTTGTTTCCCAAGAGTAACAGTACAATCTATTTTATTCAAACACACATTTGCTGCCTACACTATTCTCTACAGAACCTTTCAAAAAAATTTCTGCAAAGGAATACAGTGCAAGCACCCTTTTAAAGTTTACAGTGACTTCACAGAGCACAGTAGTTCTATTCCAATGAAACATTTCTCCAAGATCTATTCACCCAGGCCAAGAACCTTTCAGGAACTCTGATTTGTAATACATGTGGTGTTACTGCTACAGAAGCAGTAGTAGGGGAACACGTATCAAACTACCACTACACCCTTGAGCCAAAATAATGTCCCCATATACAATTGCCCAACAGGTTGCAGGAGCATGTTTACTAGAAGGCAGCAGGCACACAAATAAACTGTCCTCAAGGTCACTCAGTTTCAGAGTTTTGACAGCCTGAAGGGAGAAGCGTGCCAACCACAGGCCACTGCTTTCCGAGTTCCAGGCTGGACTACAAAGTCTCAATCAGTTCTGTAAGAGAGCGTGTGTCTGTGTGGCCATGCAGCTCCTCTCCAAGACCACCCATTTAAGGAAGTCTCTCAAAATTCACTGAAAACTCGCACAGTGGAAGGACTGGTTCTTACCTGTCACCTGCGCGCGTGTGTGTTCCTGTCTCTCCCGGCTTTAGGAGGTCATGGCGGTGCTGTGGGTCTTTTCCTTTCTTCTCCGTCCCGGGCTGCAGCCACTTCTGTTTTTCCTGCTCCTTCGTGCCTTGTTTTGGAGCGCTGGCTCCCATTAAACCCCGCCCACTCCTGCAAAAGCAGTGGGGAGGGGGAGGGGGGTGGGGGTCAGCCGGTTACACACTGTACACTGGACACACAACACAACACTGGACACACAACACAACTCTGGACACACTATACAACACAACACAGGACACACAAACCAACACACTGCACAACATTAGACACACAACACTGGACACATACAACACAACACTGGACACACAAAACAACACAACACTGAACACACAATACAACACTGGACACATACAACACAACACTGGACACACAAAACAACACAACACTGAACACACAACACTGAACACACAACACTGAACTCACAACAAAATACAACACTGGACACATAACACAACACTGGGCATTGGACACAATACTGGACACACAACACTGAACACTAGACACAACACTGGACACAAAACTGAACACTGGAAACACAAGATTGGACACTGGGCACAATACTGAACACACAAAGTTGGACACTGGACACACAATACTGTACACTGGACACGCAACATTGGACTCTGAACATATGCTATATACTGGACCATATAATGATCAGGTCTGTTGTATTGCTTTATTTGTGCTATTATTATATCGTTCCCAGTATTCAGACGTTTAACACTGATCTTGATTACCTCTTTCCATAATGACCACTGGTGTGTATGTTATAGATTAACGCTGTGGAACAGACGCACTATGGGTCTCTAAAGGGTGTGTTAAAGCAGCTGGATAAACGTGGAAGCGCATGCATGAATGTGTGCACTCGCGATGGGATTATGTAACGTTGTGTAGATCCACAGAGTCCGGCCTGCAATAAGGCAGCGCTCCAAAAATCCCCCAGTACACCACACACTCATAGATACACACTTTCACACATGCACACACACACACACACACACACACACACACACACACACACACATACACACACACACACACACACACACACACAC
>JBBPDB010000134.1:25432208-25442513 GCA_037974465.1 Brachypetersius altus
TCTTCTTAGTATTTTTTAGCACTTTTCTACTTCTTTGACATAGTGGGTTGGTCTCTTTCCTGATTCATCTGCTCTAGATGTTATACCTAATTAGATCCAATCTTAAATGGCAGGTCAGAAGTTCAGAAGGTAATGCTACTTTCAGATAAGCTGATAAGTGACGGAATGAGATCAGAAACAGGCCATAAACATGTATGTACGTCAGACAAGAATGAGCAGTCTTGACGCATAGATCTGGCCTTCCAGCGAAGAGCAGAGAACAAAAGTCCACTGGCATCAGCTTAATCACGATGCATGATCAGCATGTGGAACTCACCGCAGAAGCAGAGTGGCCTGCGGATTTATAAGACATGCAAAGTGTGCATATAGGCCTGCTTCCCACACGGAAGCAAAGCTACTTAAGATCAGATAAAAAGCAGACTTTGAATTCTGCTGTCAGCACTTTTTGGCTGGCTGACATTATTCAGATTTATCCTCAAAAAACGAGATACAGCGAATACAATGAAAAAAATGAGCTGTTTTGGGGAAAATAACAATAAAGTTTTATTGCAAACCAAACAAGGTCACATAAATCGAACATTTTACAATTTTACAGTACATTTCTGAACAGTTTTAACAGTTATTGTTACATATAAGCATATCTTTAGTTGCTTTGTTCCATATACATTAAAACAAATACACAGACTCAAAATATACAAACAAACTTAAATAGCAGTACACAGTCATATTGAATGGAATGTGAATCGGAATGCTTTTTGAGCGGCTTTGTTACATCACAGAGGAGGCTGGAAGACTAACATGAGACGAAGGAGTCTGATTGGTTGGTCCAGGTGTCTATCTACACTCATGTAGCAGCAAAACCCTCCAGCATTGGCCCTCTCGTTCTAGCTAAAAAAAAAAAAAATGCACCGGAGAAAAAAGAAACAGATCTTTAACTCAGTAGCAGAATGTGCACTTCAGTGTCATGCGATTGTAAAAGCTTGGTCACATGATCTAGAAGACACATATGTGTGCGAGGGAAGGGAAAGGGAAAAATGAAGGCACATCCCTGTGTGAAAAACAACAAAACCTTCCGTTCACTCAACAGCAAGACCCTCGAATAAGCAGATGTTTTGAGGGGTGAAATAAAATAAAAAAGAAAACGAATGCAGAGTCCTTTTATCAGCTTTGTCCCTCTTTGCCTCCCTGTGTCCATCCAGAGCGACCTGGGTGTAAGCGGAGAAGTAACCATGCTCTGCGCAGTCAAAGACGGCGATGTTGAAGATGATGATGATGATAGTGATGATAAAGATGAAGTCAGTTCTCTCAGTGTGTGAGATTTAGGCCTTGAAACAAGGCCCGTGGAGCTGCCTTAGGCCATGTGCAAACAGCCCCCCTATCCGGGGGCAGGGGAAAATGGGGCTGGCTTCGTTCTCATAGTGATGCACTACAGGTGTGTTTCCATGGGTACGGCATTTCCATGGCAATGAGCTACAGGTAAGAGTCTATGGGATGGTGTCTCCATGGCGACAGGCTACAGGTAGGAGTCCATGGTGGGAGCATAGGAGAAGCCCAGGAAAGCCTCTGCCGCCTCACTGATGCTGGCTGTCACCAGAGCGCTGTCGGGCGAACAGCCGATTGAACTGGGCACCGGCTCGTCCGTGAACTCTGGGTCAAAGTGCCGGAGATCGTTGGGGCCAGTCTGCAACAAACATGATATAATTATTTTTAGAAAGGATAACGCATTGATTTCCTTGCACTAAAAGACTCCCTACAACTAAAGTACTGTAACGGATACAGCTGAAGAGCATGGAAACTAACTAAATATGCAAATTATGCACGGTCTTATATAACAATTGCCTGGATCTCTTTTGGATGATATAATTAAGATTTTCTGTGTTTAATGTCATTATCCAAAACCTTATGCTTACTAAAAATTACAACATCACATTGGAACCTACCACATTGGGGTTGAAAGGAGGGGTGAGCTTCTTAGCATTCAGATCATCCCAGTTAATGGGTGAGAAGAACATGTGATTCTTGATCTCAGTCTGTAAAAATGGAGGAAGAGGCACATGAATGACATTTCACATTTAAAAAGTTGCATTTTCTGTTTTTAACCTCCTAAAAAACCCTAATGAAGCCTGTATTTGCATGACATATTAACTTACAAATTGGTTTTATAATAGAAAATACCTTTCTGACCAAAATATGACTATGATTCATTTCTGTAAATTATATTAAAGGCCGTTTTTTGCAAAGACAACCGGCACATCTATTTTTCCTGGCCTTAGGCTTGTACACTACAAGCCAGAATGAGAGATCATCAGCTCGCCAGTTATTTTTATCCAATGAACACTTGAGAAGTTCAGTAATGAATGAAGTGGAATTCAATTAAAACTGCTGCTTTGGAATTCCAAACTACACTCTTTCAAAATGTGATTACAACACTGAAGGGTTAATCATTCTGCCCTCATTGCTCAATAATAATAATCTTAGTCTTAAGAATGATATCGGAATCACAGTTAAGGGATGAAATTTAAGGGAATAAATACATTTAGGTTGTAAGACCAACACTATTTCCAGCATAAAACACTTACAAAGTCATCAGTGCAGCCCAGCCTCTTGGTCCGGTCCTTCTGGAGCAGTCCCTCCAGCAGGTGTCGAGCGGCGTTGGATATGTTGGGCTTCAGCTGCAGAGGCTTGTTCAGGATGTTGTCATACATCTCTGCTGTGTTGCGGCTGTAGAAGGGAGGCTGTTGGCCAAGAAAGCATAAACTTAAAACTTTGCTCCCAGTACAGGTTATAAGAAGGCTATCGTATAGTTGACAGTTACTCTGATGATTTAACATGGTGGTACTCACCAGGCCATATAGCATCTCATAGAGCACGGCGCCCAAACACCACCAGTCCACTGTTCTGTCGTATGGCTGCTTATGCAATACCTCTGGAGCCAAATACTGGAAAAGACACAAAGAGAGAACAAGCATTTAACTTAGAGCTCACTTGATTTTCTTTTCAGGCACCACTTAATTGGAGAAGCTCGATTCATGTGAGATGAAAAGGATCCCACCACCGAGGATTACAAAAGAGGATTATCCATCTGAAGCAGTGTATTCATTTAGCCTTTTTGAAAGTGAAAAGTGAGTAAATCTATTCTGGCTACGCTGCTCACTACAGTCCAAGGCAAATAAAACAGGAACCTACCTCTGGTGTTCCACAGAAGGTGGATGTGGTTCCGTTGGGCTCGATGTTCTCTTTGCACAGGCCGAAGTCAGTGAGGATGATGTGCCCCTGCGAGTCTAGCAGAATGTTCTCAGGCTTCAGGTCCCGATACACAATGTTCAGAGAGTGCAGGTAGCCCAGAGCACTGGCGATTTCGGCCGCATAGAAACGAGCGCGGGGCTCCAGAAAGCACCGCTCCCTCTGCAAGTGATAAAACAGCTACAAAGAAAGAAAGAGAAAGATATTGTTAGCATGTAGTTATGCATTGGTTTTGTAATTATATAAAGGAGTAATAATGAATTGTGATTGATTATAATAATATTCAAGACGCGTACTTAAATGCACAATGCACCGGAGATAGATTTAATAAATGTTAAAGTAATTTACTATTAACTCAGCCACACTTTGGCAATAAATGAATCTTTTCTTAAATAATCATGAAATGACTCATTTTTAGGTCACAGACTGACAACCATAGTTCTACATCCTGAAAGCCATATTTAATCAGGGCTTTCTTCACTCTGCAACAATGGCAGGAAATGAGAGTGTACTTTGCTGAAAGATCCCCTACAGTACATTTGCACACACACACCTCTACTCCTCAGAATGGACGAAAGTCTCCATCACTGCTAAATCTGGCTGCCCCCTCACACACACAATCACCTCCCAGCCATTTCCCCTGCAGTTTCCTTTAAAGAACACAGCCTCTCTTTCCTCTGGGCAGGATATCCGCTCTCTCTGTCTCTGGCTCCACTGTCTGGCTGTCTTTCTAACTCTCTCCTTTGGCTCGGATATCATTTATGTCTTTTTCCCCCTCCCACTTTAGTCTACACCCCCTAATTCTCTCCATCTTCTGTTTTCCTTTGCCATCTCTCTCTTCTCCACTGACAAAACACTTCTCCAATACCACCGCCCCACTGTGATTCTCAAATACAGATATTTTTCCATAAACAGACCCGATATCACTGAACTTACCTCTCCTCCGTTGATGTAGTCCAGTACAAAGTAGAGTTTGTCAGCGGTTTGGAAGGAGTAATGCAAGCCCACCAGGAACGGGTGCTTCACATTCTTCAGCAACACGTTGCGCTCTGACATAATGTGTTTCTCCTACACAGCAGAGAGGGAGCAAGGTCAGGGGTCAATGGTCATGGATTATATCTCACATGAGAATCAGATATGAAGATACCTAAGCATCTGAGTCAACACTCAAGATTCTTCATTTGTCACAAACATAGAACAACATAGTAGAGCATCTATAAGATCATTTAAAATGATTTAAATAAACAAAAAAAACACTCGGAAAGGATTAATTTATCTAGGCAATAGCAATCACTGCTGTTTCAACAAAACCGTATCTCCAAAGTGGTTGGAAAATACTTTCCATAAATTTAAATGCGAGACTTCTTTGCTTATACAAACAGCACAAATACTGAGGTAGAAGGTTTTGGTATGACACAACAACAAAATATGTCATTAATGCTAAAGTGCCAGCACACTATATCTATTTAATGAAGGACTGTGTCAAGTGATCCTGTATGAAGCATTTGCCAAAGTTAACAGGCAACCAGCCTGGCCTTTTCAAAACGATCAGGTTTCTTACCTCTTTCTTCTTCAGGATGGCTTTCTTCTGCAGCACTTTGACTGCATAGAACTTGTCATCGCCTCGGTGACGCGCCAACAGCACTTTGCCAAAACTGCCTTTACCAATGACCTTCAGGAAATTGAAGTCTGAGGGCTTGGCGGTGGGATTGGAGGAAGGACCCAGATTTATCTGCTGGGATGGACTGGGCTGCAGTGGAGGAACATTAGATATGGTCAGACAATGACCAAATGCAACTCATACATATTTACACACACACACACACACACATAAATAACATGCATCTGTTCATACACACTTACAGGAGGAGAGGGATTAGCGTTCATCAACTCAGCATCTTGCGGCGGTGTCAAGTTCAGGATGGACTGAACCTCCGGGCTGGAAGATGAAATAACATCCATGATTATTATAGACACTACCCTCAGTGTTATATAGTTTACCATCGAACTATGAAGCAAAACAAACAACTAATCAGTCAACAACCAATAACAAGCTTTGTCAAGAGCTGCATGAGACTGAAATGAGCGGTTCACTGCAAAACAATGTTTAATACTCACTGCTTGCATGCATAGGAGTTGGTGGCGAGCTTCTGAATAAAATCATTCAGTCCCATTCTCCTCTGTTTCATAAAGGCTGTGAGATGAGAGAGAGAGACAGGCAAAGAGGGAGAGAAAGAGAAAGAAAAAAGAATCACTTGATATTCTTCCATCGCTTCACTGAAGTGGGTTGGCTCAAGTAGCTCCATTCATTCCCAGATAAAGAAAGCCTACCACTGAGATTAGCCACTAGTCCCCTTGTCTTAGAGTAGGTCAGCGCCGGAGCTGGGACGCTGGTCTCCGTTTGGATTGTCATTGCAGTACTTTTCCACCGTGGGCACAAACCCAAGAGAACACAAAAGCTTCACTGAACTCCTACACCGCTGTTCCAACTTTAATAGGAGACAGAGGAGGAGGAGGAGAGAGGAAGGGAGGGGAAGCGAATCGGGGAGGAGCTTCAGTCTCGCCCTAGTCTGGCGAGACGCATTGTGATGTTGCCGCCCTCAGCCAATCAGAGACGAGTGTCCGTGAATTTTAACGATTAAACAACTGCATCTCTCTATCCCCTCCCGAAAAAAGTACTTTGCACGAGAATATCACTACGAAATACGAAAACACGTGAAGCCATCCACACATTTCAAAGGGTGCTAATAGATTTTTGCGTTCATAATTCAGTTCAATTCAATCAATGCAAATACAGTTTACATACATAAATAAATGGTATTTCCAAGTGCGGTGCACGTTTTGCTCCAAAACACGCGGATCAGAGCTGTTGCAAGCTGGATTAGAAACAAGGCCAATGCATTAGAACACCAACAGGCACCAGGGTAAGCTAATGATGCGCGTGCATATACACGTGCATGCACATGTGCATCTCCCCTTCAAATTTCAGCAACAGGTAAAGCAACCCAGCCTACCTGAAGAGCCAAAGTCCAGCACAGGTCAGTTCAGCTTCTGAGACCCCAAATATGCAGGTGATCCGTGCCCATAGGGATCCGCGTGAGCTCTGAGCCCTCTCTCTTTCACTCTCTCTCTCTCCTCTATGGTGACGCACGCAGCGCGAGACAAAAGCGAGTACAGCTCGTGCCAAAACCTCTAAAGTCAAGCTTTGATCTCCGTTTTCCTTTAAAATTGCCTCGAAAAGGTTGTTATTCTGGGTCCAGTCTAAGTCCATTTACCTCGACTTGCATGCTTGTTGCATTTAAAGGAAAAGGTCTTTTCATTTTTACTGTAGCCTAGGGAGAGATGAAACCAGTCTTGTGCATACGCTCTATACCATGAAAGCGATGCCCTACTTTAGCACGGTTATGCAACCCTACAGCAGCATGGACTACTAATTAACCCGGGATAGTGATGATCATTCTTAATGATGGAAAAAGAGCTTCAGCTCATTCACAGCCGATGTGCCAGTGCCAGCTGTTCATATTAATCCAGCTATGAGACTGGAATATAGATGAAGGATCATATGGCCAGGAAAGCTACAACAACATCCAGAGGCGCAGTGATTCTATTAAAATAAGGGACTGAAACACGTTTAACACCTTCCATATGTTCACAGTAAATCCTGGACTCGTCCAGATAACGGATAACACAAGCAAGTGGTTGGAAATAGCAAGAAACGTAAAAGAATACAGTGATTGGCTTTGTTTCTGAGGGTTATCAGTTAAAGAGAGTCATTAGTATAAGATGAAGATCAAGCTTTTCTCATTTGGAGATTTTATTCCCGTTCCACCTTAATGGGACAGACTCTTGAACGCAACTGCGGTTCCATTAGGGCGGAAATGGTCCTTTGAATAAAAAGAAGCAACCAAAGCCAGTGAAGTCTTTAAAAAGTTACCACCAATCATTTAAAAAAATCATGTAACTCCAGTCTGACCATTACCAACATCAATATTACATCACATCAAGATTTTACTCACTATTAGACAAAATAAAGTCTCCAGGGCACAAACCTTTCTGCTCTGTGCTCCTCATTGTCACAAAACTGTCAAAAACCAAACAAAAGTGACTTCAATCTGTCAGTGGATTTCGAGCTACTTTTCGAGCCACCGGTTTTCGCGTCAGTTTGGGCGAAAGTGGTGCTAGAGACTGCCGGTGTGTTTTCCCTCATAACACTCCACCAGCAACCATCAGCACCACCATGGAGACCCACCCGCATTCAATCAGCACAGAAACGCCGCATTTCCCCCCAGCGGGCCCAGCTGAACACTTACTTGTCAGAAGCTGAGTCCTGTCTTTCATTGGGGACAGAAAAATCAGAAAGTGTCCTGAGAGCCCTCGGATAAGTTGGTAGGAGAGAGAATTTTCTCCAAGAGCCGCATTCCGGCTCGGACCGACTGAGGGAGCGGAGGAAGTGGGCGGGCCTGAGAGCGGCGTTACATTTCTAACTAACCTGAAAACACTCCTGATCTAAATTAAACCACCAAGTTAATATTATGAGGAAAGTTCCCGGATGCTAATAATGGAAGCAAATGAGTTGCAAAGATACTGAATGGGTGGGTCGATACTGATGTATTGATACGATAAGGATGTTTGTCTTTCTGTTTATTTGGATCCTCCTCACAAAATGTTTTGTGCACTAATCTGAATAGAAATCTTTTAATAAAGGGGAATGTGTCATTGGATTACTACAAACTTTAAGCCAATAAATGTGAAAGATAGGAACTAGTTCTTACAAAAAATGAGCATTGACAATAACTTGACAAACACACACACACACACACACACACACACACACACACACACACACACACACACTCTCTCTGTCTACATATATATTTTCCATTTTGTCATTGCTGTCCTTATAAAACCTTGTATCTCAGTGGTTTCCCTTCATCCACATACACTTTCTGGCTGGGTGGCCTAGTGGTTAGGGTGTTGGCCCTGCACTCAGAAGGTTGGGGGATCAAATCCCAAGTGCTAGTGTCATCACTGAGGTACCTTTGAGCAAGGTCCCAGTCCCACACTCTACCCTGGGGGTCCCTTGTTGGTGGCAGCCTCCTGCTTCATTTGCCGAATGGGTTAAATGCTAAGAAAGAAGTTCACATTGTGTGCTGTGGTGTGTCATATCAGCATCAGCATATCAGGGATTGTAATGTTCTACAGTAAGGGATTATATAGCTATTTCACTCTGACAGGACTTCACATTTTTTCCTTTTTTTAACATGAATCCTCACTGTGACCTGATATCAGGTTCAAAAGATACATAGTAAGACAGAGGGTGGCTTCTGAAAAGACACAGTGTTAACAGGATCAAATGTTGAGTATAACTCAGGGTTGGTTACGAAAAGTCCGCAACAGCATTGTCAAAGAGAAGACAAAGCGCAAATTGAGGAAACATGGTGATGTAGCTGTGGTCACGCAATGACGGAATAAACATTTTGTGTTACTTCCTGAGCGTTTACTGTTATTTACTCCAAGTTCCCTTCATAACACTTTCATCATGGTCTGGAATCTTCTTTATAGTGTCTTTCAACCCTGAGGAGCTTTGTAGGAAACTTTTTAGAGTGACTTGAATGTCCAAAAAGTTCAGCACTGACTTGATTTACTGAGTAAGTAACCAGGAGAAGAGTGTGCCAAGTGAATCGTAGATCATATTTGACTTCAAACCCAGCTAGACCCGTTCTTAATGCTAAGAGTAGGGCTAAGGGTTAGAGGAGATGAGGACAAGTATCAGAGCAAATGTTTTATTATCATGTCAATTTGAATTTACTGTTGTGTATGCAGTCTTATTTACCGAACAGTACTTTCCATTTTACCATGTTTTTGTCATTTACTGACAGTGAAACAACTACAAAAATGTTGAAAGTACATAAGGGGTGGTACCCCTGCTATAATAGTTCCATGCCAGTACAGATGCTGTATGCAGTGTAACAGAATAACAGAAAGGAATTAAGGACAGTTAGTGATTAAAGTGTAAGTTAGTAAAAAGGAAATATTTCCTTAATGTTCTTGAATAAGAGTAAATGTATTGTCAATTGAAAATATTCCAGGAATCACAAATCTATACATTTAAGCAGATATTCTCCACTTGGACTATGGCCTTTCTAGAGTTGAGCACCTCTGGTATGAAGGATCTATCCACCCACAAAAGTGTTTAAAGGGAGAATGCAATTGTTCAAGTTGTCCACATATTTGTCTTACATGCAAAATAAAAACAGCAACAGACAAAAGAACCGCTGGATGACTGGATGAGGGTTGAGCTCACTGCCAAATACCAGATCAGTGGCTAACTCAAACACCAGTGCCTTGTCCTAGGCAGCAACAGTACGCTGCTTTTTTTTAGAATGCTGAGCTTCAGTAGTCAGTACTACTTTACCTATGTCTACTTTACTTGAGAATGAATGCTTTTGTTGATAAAGCCTTGCAGCCTGGTCACAATGAAGTGACAGTCAGTGCAGTTTTTATTTGGACATATTTATTATTTGACAAGTTGCAGAAAAACAAAAGAGGGAAGTACACACTGTGCTACTCTTCTTTTTGTAAGCAGTAACTAAATTCATCACATTACATAATAACTTATATGGTTGCTCAAGTTCCCCAAAGTCATGAATTATGAATGTGGTTTAGAAGTTATGGTCACAAATGACATATTTTTTCATTAACCCATTTCATGCTATGAATGACACATCAGGTACAGGTAATGACTGATTGACTGAGAACCTGACTCTTAATGTTAAACAAAATACAAGCTTTGATATACACCAAGAAGCATAAAATATGAAGATGGTGATGTTCACACAGTATTGTCTCTACAACTAACACTAACCATCAACTCAAATAAGATGCACTACGTTCTGTATTGTACACACACTCACTTGGCCACTTGGCTTACCTGCCTTGCATTTACCTTCATTGTCTATTTTATCAGCTCCACTGACCATGTTGTACTGCAGTTGGATGGCCTAGTGGTTAAGGCATCCGCCCCGTGACCAGAAAGTCCGGGTTCGATCCCCAAGACCGCTA
>JBBPDB010000134.1:25470341-25484543 GCA_037974465.1 Brachypetersius altus
AGGAGGAGAGAGAGAGAGAGAGAGAGAGAGAGAGAGAGAGAGAGAGAGAGAGAGAGAGAGAGAGAGAGATGAATGAGAAGACTCCATTAGAAAGTGAGATGATGTGCTTGTGTTAAAGTGAATTGAATATTAGCAGTCAGGTCTCAGGAGACTTGGCCTGGTTTCTCACACGTGCATAAAATAACACACACACACACAGTTCTGACAGCTCAAAGCCAATTCGTCCAGACACAGAAAATAATCCACATTCATTCCTGTGCACACATCTATCCTACATATCTCTAGAATTAAAAAATAAAAGTTTACATGTAAATTTAGGTACCAGTTCTGGACTATTTTAAAGATGAATTCATCATGAAATGTTCACACAATGTAAATGAAAGCAGAATGTAGAGACATTACAGATACATGACTGGAGATTTTGGTAATTTTTTTTTTTATTCCAACAGAGGATCCCCCTTTGCAGCTATAACAGCTTCCACTCTTTTTGGAAGGTTATCCATAAGATTTTGGAGTTTCTGTGCTAGTTTGTGCCTGTTCATCCTATAGAGCATTTATGAGGTCAGGTACTGATGTTGGACAAGAAGGTCTGGCTCACAATCTCCGTTACAGTTCATTCCAAAGGTGTTGGTTGGGATTGAGGTCAGGGTTCTGTACGGGCTAGCCCTATACATATGTCCTTAAATGTAAATAATAATGTGTTGTATATAAATATCATACCTGTATAGAACTGATGTGTTACAAATGTTTCTGTTACAATAATATGAGTGAATAGAGAAAAGGATATTTTTATCCTTTTATATAAAAAGAACTTCAAAAACAACAACAGCTTCGTGCCAACACACTACTAGAACCCAGACACTACTGGTAATGGAATATTTGCATTATGACAGAGGTGTGATTTTTCCTTGTTTTGTCACATATTCATGGCCCAAACAGAAGGCCTAACTCTAATAAGTCACAGTTTTTTGAAGCCCCCCCACATACACACAAACACACACACACACTTTCAGGTCTGTCAGTTCTGGCAAGGCAGAATAACCACGATAGCCTGCAGTGAGTTTTTAACCTAGTTTCAGTGAAGTGGACTTGCTGTTATCAGTTTAGGAATGTGAGGGAAATCTCTTTTACACACACACACACACACACACAGAGTCACACATACACAAACAAACACATACACACAGATATTTCCTGCCAGTGGTGTTTGAAGGCTGGGGCTGGACAGGCGCATTGTGTCCAGTGAAAGGAATGCCACCACGCAGACGTTACATAACTCAGAAAAGCCTTCCTGCCTCTAGGAACACCTCTGATAACATTCCTCTGCCCTTCTTCACACAAGAGTAAGTGTGTGTGTGTGTGTGTATATATGTGTGTGTGTGTGTGTGTGTGTGTGTGTGCGTTTGTGAAGGAAAAGAGTCAAGGCTTAACTACATTTGCCCTTGAAAGCACTTTTAGACAAAGAAACTGCACATTAAACAAGCCTAATCTCATCTGTCCTGATAAACCCCACTGATTTATATAACACTGAGCATGCATGGGAAAGTGGTGGGGACATGCAGGCCATCCATATGGGTAAGAGCCAATCTAGGACCAGCTGTCTTCTTTTTAGGACAATAATAAACCTAAATAAACTAATCCTGATAAACAGAATAACTGTGTCATATTAATTTGATTCTCTTACAGTCGAATCAACTTAGACTTCTGTCACTAGTCTATAGACTCATAGCTCCAGAGTTAAACTAAAGAAGCAAACGTAACGCACCAAACATTACTTGACACAACAACTACCGTTGAGGAAAAATGTGCACATTTGGTATTTTGGTTGAAGTATTGCTTAAGAATCAATATCAGTAAGGCCTTAAATAAGGCCATGAACCTGCAGCTTCATCAGTGATCTACCGGTTTCTCAGTTTCTGCCTGCAGACAGAAAGAGTGCTGTTCTTAGTGCAGCTTTAATTAGCTCTATCACTCCCATTAGCAACAGCACAGCCATGTAATGAGAGAGACTTAATTAACTCTTATCTGCTCTTTTGTTTAAGCTGGAAATGAAACATCTCTGATCCAGAATGTTCTCTTCCTCTCATGTTGTGTGTGTGTGTGTGTGTGTGTGTGTGTGTCTGTGTGTATGTGAAGGGGAGGGGAGGGTGTCCAGTGTGTGCACACTCGCCTGTTCTGTATGCAAGGTGTGTATGAGCCTTGGCCTGCGTAAGCGCCCCTCAGACTGCCCCGTGCTCTGATTGGTTAGGCTTGTGTGTTCCTCTGGCCAATCATAGGCCCAATAGCTGACCGCTGGAGGATGCAGGCCACACACAGAGATGCAGTATCCAAGCAACCCCATCCCAGCATCAGCTCAAGACATGTTTAGGACAACAGGAAAAAAAGTGTGCATGTTTATACATTTTTAGACAAAAAAAAAATCAAGACAAATATGATTTTATACAAATCCATTTTTTAACTGAAAGAGGGAAATAATTTATTTTACATATTTATATTTAAAAGATGTCGACAGGGTCTTTCTTTACAAAAAAGTCACCACATGTCCATAAATAAATGCTTGTGAATAATATGTGAGTACAAATGAAATAGCATGCGATCATGTTTATTTTTTACAGGCAAAGACATTTTCACGTGTAATAATTGTTTTTCACATGTCCTCCTGTTCCAACACAGAGCTGCCACTCAAATCTACCAGATAGTCTCTCATATTCACAGTGAGTGGTGTATCCAGAAGGCCAAGAGTAGTGTTTTCCTTTCTGAAATGACTCCAAACTGAAACATGATTGGTTGATTTTTCTGATGTTGGTGGTTAATCTGACATACTAACTGTACCAACAGATGACAGAGTGTGTTCAGTTTTGTCTACCTAGATTAAAAAAAAGCCGTTTTAAGAATTTCACTCTATTGTTTCCAACCAAAACTCTACAACAAAGTGAAAGTAATTCAGTACATGCAGAGTGCAAATACAATATGGTTGTGTATATATAATAAAATAAATAGACTTTCCAGGCTATCACTAGATCTTCCCTGAAGACCTAGAATTCCCCAGAAGGTTTCTCTCTGGTACATATATAATACATACAGAGCATATTACTATAATTATTTTGCTTATCAGCATGTAACAGTGTATTTTGTAGTGGTCCAAAGCAGGGAATGGTGATTAGGAGACCATTTCATGCTCCCTCATTCATATTAAATGTGTCTACTTTAAAAATTCATGGAGACTCTGGGAGAATTTGCTGAAGGCAGTTTTGCTCCAGTTCCTTTATGTCACAAAGTGCATTGGCGTCTAACACAGGAATCGTGGGAAGTTTTTGACACAGCTAAACTGGAGCTCATGTCCTTTTTTTTTAAAAGCATCTTCTACTCTTCCATTTAAAAAGCAGTCTGGCTGAAATGTACTGACCAAAACTATTGGATTCTACAGTGCCACCGTATCACAGATTTTTTTCCTAGTAGAGTCAGTAGGTTTATTGTCCCTTCAGTCATATCCACAGCACACATTGAAAAACAATGTTCCTCCAGAACCATGGTGCACCACAAGAAAAGAAACAGTAAAAACAAGTCTATAAAAGTGCAGGACATGACTACACAGAGTGCAAAGATAGCAAGAGAACAAATGGGACAAGACAGTATTTAGTGTAGGTGGCATTTGAATCAATACAATATTGTTACAGTTACTGTTTTCTTGCAGTGGAGTCATTATGCGGAAATGCAGAATAGTGGTAGACAGCAATAAATAATAAATGTGCAAGAATCAGGAGGACAGAAAATGTGCAGTATATTATAAATAACATGTGTTTACAGAGACATTCTTTTACTTATATCTAGTTCTCAGACGAAATATAATTATAAAACTACTTGTCCTCAGAAAGTCAGTGTCCTTTCCCTCATCTTGATCAGCATCTTTACTATCTGATGCTGGCACATTCATCCAGAGCTCGTACAATTTCTGCAGATCAGTAGCTCAGCACAGACCTGCAAACTTCAACAGGACTAATACGTTCAGCTTACACTTTATCAGACAATTAGTTTTCCCATAAAAACTTAAATACAAATGTCTCTGTATTCCCCCTTTCCCCTCTAGAGTCAATGTACTGATTCTTAGGTGCTCTGTCTGCTATACATTGAAAAAGTACTGCACTGAACTTATATAATGGGGGGTGCAAGAAAGAAATAGAGGGAAACAGATAGATACACAAATAGACAAACACCAAGTACTTTACAAGTCAACTGAATTCATGTTGCTTTGTGGATGCGGCAGGCAGCGAATGCCATAAAAGAATGTTTTGGCGAAGCAACTAAAGATTCCATTTTCCTAATGGGAGCAATGAAGCTGATGTAAACAACACTAGAAGTCAAAAGTCCTGAAGTCCTCTCTCAACCCACCCAAACCACATCCAAGTCTTCATTAAGGTAGAACAGAATCCTTGATTTTATTTTTAACTGCTGCATGAATACCAGCTCTTACTTAAAGTAACGCATACTTGTGGATGTGGTTCAGGACTCATTATGATTTACTGTGAGCTAAAAAAGTGAACAAAACCTCTCTACTACAGACAGTCGATCCAGATGACACCAGGGCTGGAAAGGACTGATCGTGGACCAGATTCCTCTGTACTTATTATGGTCATTTTAACAAAAAAGGATTCTAGATCAGCGCTCTAGATTTGTGAAAACATATCCTGTTGCCTAAAACTGCTTCAGGCCAATCAGAACTTAATTTAAACAGAACAGAACCGAAAGATGAATAAAAAATGATTATGTGAATTGCCGCAGTACTATGCAGAACATTTTAAGTGTGTGTGAGTGTGTGCATGTGTGGGTGTGTGGACTCCAGCAGTGCTGATAATTAGTTCAGTGTGTGTTTTTAGTCCCTGGACACAGCAGGGCTGAGCATACAGTGATCATTACAGTATCAACACAGGACTACACCACACACACACACCCACACGCACACACACACACCCACCCACACGCACACACACACAAACACACACTCCCCCCACCCCCCACCACCCACACACACACACCCATACCCACACCCACACATATATATACATACACACACAAACAGAACAAAAACTTGAGAGAGAGAAAGAAAGAAAGAAAAAAAGAAAGAAAGAGACACTCTGACTGTGTTTTTGTTGTGTTCGTGTGCTCCTTATTTACACTCTCAGTAGATAGTCCAGGGGTGCCATTTGGTATCCACAGTGACACATGTAATGGGCACACACACACACACAAAGTACACTTTTGTCCTCCCCACTAACAAGAACAATAACAAGAACACAGCTTAGACTCACAGACAGAAGGCATGTTTACAGTGTGTTTGAGAGGAAATGAAAAATGAATGAGTGTGAAGGGGGATTACAGTGAGCTGCCTGGACAAATCTGGGCTTAATGTGCCATAACATAGCATGACCAACAAAGGAGTGTGGGAATGGAATGAGAAAGAGAGAAAATGAGAGAGAGAGAGAGAGAGAGAGAGAGAGAGAGAATACAAAGAAAAAAATGTGATATGACCCCTTGTTCCCCATGCTTCTCACTAAAGCATGGCATCTTTTTCACTGAATGTTTGCTTTCGACCATCATCTCCAGCCCGTATGGCCTTCCCACCGATCTAAATGCGGGGGGTCCCTTTAGGCGCTGACCAGGGGGTCAGGCTTTGTGTGATTAAGGGTTCTGTGCCCCAAAAATGAACCCTTAGTTTTCTTAGTTTCCTCTTGATTACTTAGATCTAAATTGTAGCTCAGCACTGCCTGTATGCCTTACAGAGAAAAGAACTTAGCTCATGAAACTGTCACCCATCTGCATACACACACACACACACACACACATCCAGCCAGAGCCTTTGACTCTCTCTCTCTTTTCCACACTTACACTCATCTAGTGTATCATGTAGGCACCTTTTGCATTTACATCTGCTGATCTCACTCTGCTAACATCAGCCTACGCACAGCTGCTTCTGATAACACAGAGACTGATTAAGTCGATGTGTGTGTGTGTGTGTGTGTGTATAATCTGTTGTTGTGCTGTCACCACCTCTATCAGCAGTTCTTTATTTTGTACATTCCTTTCTGTTTGTTTTTTGACCGGATAGAGTTCTATTTGATCGTGTTTGATGAGAGTCACTCTAGGCCAGGACTTTTTGCTTTTTGCATGAAATGTGACAGGATTCCTTAAATACATATTTTTTGCCATAATCTCTGTAGGTATCTTCTGTAGGTTGCGGTCGATTACCAAAGACAATACAATTCTTTGTACCTGTTGACTCAGAGCACACTCAGAACAGAAGTCAGCAGGCAGATGCTGACTATGTAGTGCAGGGCAATCAGTCCCGCACTACAGTTCCTACAAACCTGTATTTAAAAATCCATTATTTAAAAAATTGGATTTATCAATGGATTTAAAAATCCATTATTGTGATGGAACACAGGTAAACAGGGATCCTCTGCAGACGCTCAGCCCCCAGTGCAGGATACCCATAGGAAAGTGTAATGCATGAGCATCCAGATCAAACAGTTGCTGTTTCTAGAGCAGTGACGTCCTCAGCATTATTTACACTTGACAGCCTTGGGTTCAGTTCACTCTGACCAACAGGCTGTAGCTCTTTTTTTCTAAGGTTCAACCAAAGTGTCCAGCACTGACCCATAATAAAATCGTTTCGTTTCGTTTTTCACCGCACAACAACAAGTACTCAGTCAAAATCCTAATACACTTTATCCTCTTTTACTAACAAACACAAAGGTGGTCTGTTTTGGAACTCAGGTATAATCTGAAACTCAATTTCTCCCCTGGTTGTATGAGCTACAAATGGCAAATAATTAAAGGGGAACTTCAATGATTTTTCAAAATGGCTTCCTAATTAAATGCTTCAAATGTAAGAAAAGTCATTGAAAATGTAAGAATGTTAATCAGTTAAAATTTAAGCAAAGCCAGTTTTAAGGTTCAATTCTCTATTCTAGAAAAAATGACCAAGTCAGATTTGTGCTCAGCGGTGAATGTGTCTCTAAAAGAATCTATAAAAGATTCCTCACTAAAAATTGGTCACAAGGGTTCTCAAAAGTCACGTTTTATGTAACTTAGAAGACATAATTAGCTTGTCTTGTGGTTTAGGATAATAATTAAAATGGCTATATTTGTAATGTAGTAATCCTGACCTCTGATTCCATTTACTACTAAAAAAGTGAGTCCGGTGAGATTCTCTGCAGTTAACTATTTCACATCAAACCATTCATGAGTGTATATTATACCTCAATAATAGAATTATACAGAAAGCTTGAAAAATGGTGAAATTTCTCTTTAACATAATGTAAACATAACAAAGCATAAGAAGAGACCTAGGTCATCATAAGAGGGTCAGTAAAGTTCAAACCACTGCTAAAGCAGCTTTGATCATCCAGCAACTTTATAAAACCTATTCATTTCCTTATGAGGGAAGATGCAGGAAGTAGCGTGAGATCACCGTGCGCTCTTTCATCCTCTTCAGCCCTGTGGCCTCCTGCTTTCCTCACCCTCCACCATCATAATGCTGATGGAATCCTTAATGACTTCCTTATACACACACACACATGCAGACACTGTACCGGAGCCAGTGTGTCTCCTCTCCTGAGTCTTTTATGGTGCTCCAGGCCCCGATCGGTCTAAAATAGTCACAGTCGCTCTGCACAGGAAGTGCTGTGTGTGTGTGTGCACAGGAAGTAGTGGACAGGAGCTGGAGACAGCAGTCTGCTCTGCTCAGCTCAGGGTCAAGGGTCACACACAACTCTTCTGGACAGGAAACACACACACTCATCTGCAGTGGAAACAATGCAAATATTAAACGTATAGAGCAGATATAAAATGCAGAAAATGAAATCTGGTCAAGTGAAAGCAGCTTCAAATAGTATACCTAATATTTCCCATTACTATGCATCAGAATCAGAAAACTTTATTCAGCTCAGAAACTGCTAATGCTGCTGCACAGAGACACCAAGGCAATATATATAATAGTCAAAATAAAACTAGGAAACACTATACTATATAAACAAACTGCTATTGCTATTGTCAGTGTACAGAGGTGGATATAAATATTACAATATTAATGAGATATCACACTTATTATAAACATGATCTCACTCACATATCCAAGATCTTACTGCACAGGCATAGTATTTCATTTATTTTATTTTATTTTTTTATGATCAGCCAGTGCAGACTTACCCAAAGTCATGTTTAAATTTAGGTTAGTGCTTTACGGCTAAGACTGCAAATTAGCTGTAAAAAGCATTTTCACAGCAATAAAGCCACATCCAGAGTTTCATTAAGGTCATACTATGTCCTAAACCAAGTGTGTGCCACATTACTGAAGAGCTGGATGTGGTTTGAGCAGGGTTAGAGGTTTTGGTGATGTACTTTTAAGGAAAATGCTTTGAAGAATTGAGTAAAGACTTTGGGTGATTTTTGAGTAGTAGCAGTTGTAGCAATTTACTGGCACTCACAAAGTCTTCCATAAAGATATTGCTTTTATCCAGGGAGGTACAAAGGCATAGGTGAAAATGAGTGCCAATTTTGCTTAGGAATTACGTGTGGCCATGATATACCTGCTATACTTATAATAGTCCTACATTAATGTATATAATGTAGTATAACCTATATAAACATCTATAATGAGAAATATTTCTCAATGTTTTCAATGTCTGCATTTCACAGTTGTCAAGATATCAAGTTTTGTGTGTTAAAGTTTACTGTGCGTAAGAAGAATATATTTCTCTCTCTCTTTCTCTCTCTCACTCACACACACACACACACACACACACACACAGAATCCCCTATTCTCCTGAGTCATTTTCCCCCTGCTCATCTCTCAGTGTTCTCTCTGTTGTTCACCTCTTTTCCATTTATAGGTCCCTCTCATTGTTCTTTTCTAAGCTGTCGGTGATAGTGTGTGTCTTTTAAAGTGCGATGGAGGGGAAAGACTGTCTGACAGATGAATATCTGCTGGAAAAAAAAGATGGAACTTGACATGACCCAGAGAGGAGGAGGCAGGAAAAGCTAAGAATACTCACAATCTGACTGGCATTTAGGCCAACGCCAGCAGCTTCCAGCAATAACTCAACCCACGCGGCCTCCCCCAGACAGTACCGTTTAGGGTTTGATGCTCAGGCCCAGAGTCTTCTTCCATCACGATCAGAAAAGTGATGTATTGAACTCAACTGATTCTAAAGGTCTTTTCACATGAATAAAATAGATTCCAATCAATGCAGTCTCATCCATTTACTATTTTTTGGCAGTGACTGCGTAACTGCAATGTGTTTTGTTTATGTTGAAATTATGAACCCATTCAATACAGCACTGCGTATTGTACTGTACATGAATAGAAAAAAAAGAACATCATCAATGTGATTTTTAAGGACATGACAGCATAGAGGTACAATGATAGGGGAGGTCTTAATAATAACCTGCAGCGATTTACTAATCATTTAGCCAAGGAGAGGGTGGTGCAACTTGGCTGCCTCACTGACAGCACTAATATTCAATCAATGAATTCCTCTTCTTCAAATTGGCAATTAAAACCAAGCTCCTCCTATCATTTTGTTTTGTTAGATCTCATGTCAACTAATGCTCATTGAAGAGGTGAGTCTTTAGTCATCATTCAAAGATAGTGAGAAACTCAGCCGTTCAGACGGTCAGGAAAAGTTAATTCCACCACTTTGGTGCCATTTCTACTCGGGACACTGAAACTAACTGTAATATTTTACTTTAGCACATAGGAAAGCAGTAAATAAATATCCTAGATTATATATCACAGAGTAGCCTGTTTGGCTGGAATCTGAGAAAGTGTATGACCGTAAGTTCACACCAGACTCTGAACCTGTCCAATGCCAAGTAAACCTGTTGTGATGATGCAACAACCAAAATGAAAACAAACTGGAGTTTACTTTTATTTATTTAGTAGAACTCTTGTATAAAAGCAGTAGAACAGGTCATGTGTTATCATGAAGAGCTTTAATGATCTACTGAATTGCAGTCATGATGATGTTAAAACATTACTGATGGTCCCAAATTAGTATTGAATACTGTTTAATGTCTATTATATAATATTTAAATATAATTTTTAACTTACATTTCTGCGCATTCAATAAAAATAATTATTATTAATATAATGAGTGATTTCAAACTTTTGTACAGACTCTTTTAAATTTCCTTGTTTATTCCACCCAGAACCGCAGTTTGAGTTCTTCTAATGTTAAATATAATACACTAACCTTTCAGTTTAACGTGGATCAGCATTCGCGGACTCTGAGAACCGAACCAGTCCAGCGGTGGCGGCAATACACTGAAAAGTTAACGGCTATAAAAAGAAGGAGAAGAAGAAGACTGCTGCAGCATGTTGTAGTATGACTGTTCTGTGTCTTGTCCTCGTATTTTAGTGCCCCCCTCCAATTTTCAATAGTTATCTCATAAAAAAAAGTTTTCTGATTCTGGTTATCTATTTACCTTTGCATTTTATTTAAGGGTAATGCATTAAATGAAATCAAAGTGTTCTGGGAGCATATTTGGAGGCATATATAGGGTTTACACTATAAAAATAGGCATTTTTAACACGCCGCTATACGTGGGTGCTCTTGGAGTGTAACCCCAGCAAAACCAGGGGATCACTTTTATGTGATCACAGTTATGTTTGAGAATGTCTCAAAATGACCGTCTTCTTCTACATCTTCATCTTCCTCTTCTTCAAATTCTTCTTCTTATTATTACTATTAAAACATTAATATGTAAATATGTCAAATAGGTCTCTCAACCTATAGTGTATATTTTCACTGATGCCAATATAACTACCATGTTTCTGAGGGAAACCGGGACTGGAGTTCGACACCCCTTGTCTAGAACCAGAGTTGTGCACCTCTAACTTATAACATGCCGTTCTGACAGTCGTTGCACAGAACAAGAGAAGATCTGTCAGATCAACCCAAGTTCAAACTATGCTTCGAAGCATGGACTCCACAAGACCTCTAAAGGCTTGCTTCATCTGACCAGGCCACCTTCTTTAATGGCTCCATGGTCCAGTTCTGATCCTCATACTCTGACCCAGTCTGAGTACACAGCGAGCTGTGATGCGTTGTGTGTGTGTTTGTGTGTGTGTGTGTGTGTGTCTTGAGTGTCCATGACCCTGTCACTGGTTCACTCTTTGCACCACTTTTAGTAAGTCCTGACCACTGAATACCAAAAACACCCCACAAGACCTGCTGTTTTAGAAATCTGATCCAGTTGTCCAGCCTTCATAGTCTGACCCTTGTCAAAGGCACTCAGATGCTTGTGCTCACCCATTTTTCCTTCTTTCAGCACCAGCTTCAATAACTGACTGTTCACTTGTTGCCTATTACCTCCCACCCCTGACAGGTAACAAGTGTTACTCACTTCATCTCTTAGCAATTTTAATGTTATGATGGATTTGGTATACCCTTTAGCAAGGTACCGTCCCCACACGGCTCCCTGGGCACCCTTCATTGGTGGTTGCCCACTGCTTCACTTGCTTCAAAATTGCTTACTTATTTCTTATTAAAAAAAAAATAAATAAAAAATTCTTTGACTTACATTGTTCCTCTCTAGGGTTTATGTATTGTTGGGTTAGGTGTTGGCTAGTTATTATTTGGACAGTTGTTGTATAGATGCTCTGACTGCAGTATCTCGGTTAAATAGCTGACTCAGATTTAAGCTGTTTTCAGGTAAGAAACAGTTGCAGAATTCTTAAGCACTGATGTACGTCGCTCTGGATAAGAGCGTCAGCTAAATGCCGTAAATGTAAATGTAATGATTTCATTTATTAAAATAGATTAGAAATATATTTTTGCTACTGTATGTGGGTTTGTTGGAGTGTCAATCAGAAGTGCAAGAGTAACACTGTGCCTTGCCCACTAGATGGCACCCTCTTCTTTTTTTAGTAAAGTAGACCCTTACAGTCATGCGTGAACACGCGACAGCACATGATGAAAACTTCTTTTTCTGTATTTAACCTGTTAACCAAGGGAAGCAGTGGGCCGCCACCAATGGCGGCACCTGGGGAGCAGTGTGTGGGGACAGTACCTTGGTCAAGGGTACCTCAGTGGTGTCAACTTCTGATAGGCAGCTCCCAAACCAGCAGGCCACCAGCTGGTATATTTAATTAAACCATGTTTAAAAATGTAATGTGCTTTAGTTAACCATTTTTTTATTTTAGTAATTGGTGAAAAAGGCCAATGTTTCTGGACAACAAGAGAAATTGTTGTTTCCAGGCTGGTGATGGGTGGTGAGACTGTGGTAACAAGACACCCCTATATCTATGCAAATCACTCATTACATCCACACGTGTGGGTCTTTTATGAGGTCTTGGATATGAAGTGTGCAGAACACTTTCAGTGTGTGGGCGTTGTTCTCTCCATCTTTCTCTCTCGTTTCCCAGAGCGCTGCTTAATAGAGATGTATAACAGACAGGGCACAGGGTGTAGACAATAGTGGACGAACATGCCACTGATCTAAATGACAAAGGCTGTGAATGGGCCGACGACAGCAGCGCATCAGGGAAGAACGCCAGGGCCTGGCTGTTGCCATGGAGGGGGAATGGGGGGACTTTACTGGAACCATAGACCATGACGTTACATCAGGTCTCTGTAGGCAACATGAAGGTGAGGGTGTTTCCAGTAGGACTATATGCTTTAATCACTGTTGTGACATTGATATTCCCAGTACTAAAACCCCAGAAGTGTCCAAAATGAAAATGTTTCATCCAGCACTGTTAACATTCTATGAATCAAGTCATTCAAATGATCTAATAAACATATACACCATATGAACAAAAATATTGGGACACACATGTTTTTTAGGGTTTGGGCTAGGCCCATTACTTCCAGTGAAGGGAAATCTTAATGCTTCAGCATAACACAACATTTTGTACGACACCGTGCTTCCAGCTTTGTGGACACAGTTTGGAAGAACCTTTTCTGTGATGACTGTGCCCCAAGCACAGCTAACTGAAGACATGGTTGGAACTTGACTGGCCCACACGGAACCCTGACCTCAACCCCATCCAACACTTTTTAGATGAACTGTAATGAAAATCGTGAACAACTCCAAGTCTTTGAATGCAATGGCGTTAAAGTCCATACTTTTGTCCATATGGTGTACACTGATTATCCATTACAATTAAATCAAAATCAATATTGTGTGGGTCTACCTTGGGCCACCAAAAATAGTTCTGATCCTTAAAGGCCTGGGCTCCACAGTACTTTTGATGGTGTGCTTGGTGGGGCTTTCAAGGATAAGACTGTTTCGTCCAGCACATCCCACAGATGCTCAGATCGTTGTATAGAGATAACTGGAATTTGGAGTCAAGTCAGCTGCTTGAACTCCTTGTCATGTTCCTCAATCCACTCCTGTACAATGTTTGCCCTGTGTTTGCCCTACTGCCTTTATTATCCTTTGAAAGGTTCCCCTTCCATAGATAGAATGATTAGCTCTATCTGGAAATATTTTACCTCCCCAAAATACCTGTCATAACATTTATCTGTTGTTTAGCTCAAGTTTATCAGCTCCGATGCTTGTGAATTGTGCAGGCTTAGTGTAAATAACCTTTCATACCCCTTCTTAAAATACCCTATGCTTTTACACACTTTTATCGATTTAGGTGGATTAAGTGATTTTGTTTTCTTCCAGATGACTTATAAAGGGCATTGAGAGATTCAGAGAGCACGTCCCTGGTGAGGCGTTAACCACAGTTAATAAAAAGCCTGCTGTAACTGCCACACACAATCACACACACATGGTGTGTATACTGCCTTGAAATAGATTAAATAAAAATTGAAATAATGAAAATGTGAAATAACAATGGCCTTTACATCCTGTATGATTTCACCTCAGTGTCTCCAGCCTTTGTGTGGATTTGTAAAACCCATCAGCAGCTCTTCTTATTTAATCTAAACATCGACTGAGGTGATCCAGGTATTTGCGGTACTTGATGAGAGCTACAGTGTAATACTGGGCTTCCACAAGAAGGGGTCTAGGAGTGAGCAAACACACAGACATACACAAAAACACAATTAACTGTATCAATACTGTTTGTATATCGTCGCTGTCGGGCGGAAACCTTATATCTCTAAAACGGCTGTTTTTCAGGAAACTGAAAAAACGATTTATATTCTAAATAAATGAATACTGTGTCATCAAACATCCCAAGCTATTTTC
>JBBPDB010000134.1:25497706-25556922 GCA_037974465.1 Brachypetersius altus
CTCTTTTTTGCACATGTGGGGGTGTGTGGGGTGGGATACACACACACACACACACACACACACACACACACACACACACACACCTTTCCTACACACAGTGCTAGAATGACCTGACCATCTCTCAATGTTCTCTGGACACTGAGCAACATCAAGGGTTTGTGCAGTTCAAACAAAGGCAGTGTGGTCAGGTCTGAAGTCAAGCAGCAGACCACTGGGGTTCAAACTGCAGACCACGGACCTCCTAGTGGGCAGTAGGGGTACTGCTGGGGTCAATGACCGTTTTTATTATTATAATTAATCCAAAACACTATTTTAATATGACAAATGTTATTGTTGTAATAATTATTTGCAAAAGTAAAACACTATATTGAGTTTGAGCTTGTTAACTGTACTGGTGAAAGGCAGACCCATAAATATTATATAATATAACAAAATAATTTATCTCCAATTCACCTGACATGCACGTCTTTGGATTGTGGGAGGAAAGCAGAGCTCCGCACAGAAACCCACACAGAGCACACATTCTCCTCTCAGAAAGGACCCTCGGCTGCACTGGCCGGGGACTAAAAATAAATATTTTATGTTTATGCAGGAGTTAGTGTAATATTTAAAGGTGCAATTGTTTTGTTATCAATTACTATTACAGTGTGTCTTCCAATATATAAAAAAAATTTAAATTAAAAAAAGTTTAATGCCTTCCCTGAGGAACAGGTTTGGAAAATCTGTGTGAAAAGGTGTCTACAAATGTTTGGACAAATAGCGTGAATGTAAATCATTACCCTGTAAAGCGCCTATGCTGTGAAGCTCAGATCAGAGCACTTGAAGGCCCCATGTGTTCTCTATTTTTTTTCCACACGGCGAGCGGATGGGTTGGGTGCCACTGGCACACACTCACACATGCAGAAGGCCCTGCCCTCCACCACAGAATGTTATGCTGGCTACGTGATCTTCCACCATGTACTTCCTAAGCCATACACATGAGAAAAAGGGGAAAAAACGAGGGCTGTGCTTACTCTTCATTCATTTTCCTTTCACTCTCACAGGCTTTTCTTGCTCTACGTTTGTTTAACCTGGATAGTCTGAGAGCGTTTTCACAGGAGTCAGCGATTCACCACTTGGCCCTGAGCTCTGCCTCCACCCTGCAGGGCCCTCAGAGGAGCATTAGAGCAGGCTAATGCTGACCTGCTGTTCCATTCTCACACTATATTTGCTCACACACACACACACACCCACACACACCTGTTTCTATTACTGTGGGTGTGAAGATGTTAAACTGTCTCAGGTCATACATGAATAATGAGTGTACCATGGTATGTAGTTTGCATGTCACAAGACTGACAAATAATTTTGAATTGATCATTTGGAATGATTTAATTCACTGCAAATTTAGATTTCTCACACATTTTATTTACCTTAATTAAAAAGGCACTTTATATAACCCTATAATATAACATTTCCATAGCCATAGCCAAGCCAAGTCCTGATAGATGGCATATGCTGACATGAGTTATTACTTTATTTCTTCAGTTAATATAACAGCGTTTGGTTACCAGTACAGTTGCTATGAGGGATGCAATCATGTCTGATGCCATTGACATCTTATGCCAAATGCTAATATTAGCTTAACATGCTCTGGCTAGCCATCATGACCTAAACATAACATAAAACTACAGATAATAGTAACATGACACTGTTATATTGATAGTTTATATCAGCATATGACATCAGTCCTGGCTTGTTTAGGGCCTGTTTACGTTATTGTTATGTAGCAAAGCTCAGATAAAGTAGCCAGAAAAGGTATCTTCTGCATGGTTGCCAGTAAGCTTCATTGTAACTGTATGGCGAACACATAAAAAACCTGCCGGTATTTTTTACTATGAGCGGTAGGGGTGCACTTCGATTGAAGGCTCTCTGCAGTGCACCTATTGTGTTCAGAACAAATTAAATTGGATGTGGAAAAAGGGTTGACAGGCTATACTGATATCCCAGCCTGGAATGGGGGGTTTCCGGTGGTGGGCCGCTGACTCAGCAGTCGACTGGCTCGGCCTGGTTCTGCACGTCCAGCCATGATAACGGAGCCCTGGTGCGCAGCTCCGGCACGCGAGCATGTAGCACACACAGGAGTATGACCAGGTTGTCAGCCAAGAGAAATAATCTCTGAATTTCCAAGAAGTACGCCCATGACTTTGTGCTTAAAGGAAAACTCTCATGTTTTTTCAGTCTAAACCAACTGCTGTATCTGTGGCATATGATGTAATTTGCACAATACAAAAGTCTAGAGCCACATCTCAGTTCTTTATATTTTGCTTTGAATCACCTTGTTGGTGAAAAAATACTATATATGTCTATCGTTTGGCGTATTGAGAACATTACTTTAAAGAAACAGAAACAAATGTCTTACAGGCTGCAAGGTGCCTAGATAAAGGTGTTCCACCACTCAGCATTCAGCACCACCAGCATACTGAGCATGGCCTGATCATCTGGAATCATCTGCACCTGTTACTTCACTGGTTCAGGCCTTAAATTAGATGTGTTTAGTAATGTTTCGAACAAAAGTTACTGCGTAGCTTAACAAACAAAACATAGGTAAGTGGTCTGGCAACAGGGACATGTCTGAAAATGAGACCCAAAATCCTTCAAAGTCCTTCAGGAAGGAAGCCAGGAAGGAACTATTCCTCATAACTACATTCAAAGAAAGTCTGTCTCTTTGGAAGAAAAACATGAAGGCGTTGCTCAAGACTTTTGCACAGTACAGGATATGATCTGGCTTTTCTTCAAGTTGGAAGATCATCCCAAATGGGTCCTTGTGAAGCTTCTCAAGAGAAACAGTGTGTCACAGCAAGGCAATAGGGGGGACAGGAGGGAGGTATTTTAAGTTTTGATTTGCCTAATATTTTTAAACCTATAATTTTGGATTCTGTAATTTGATGAATTACATGGTGAAACTCAGCTTCAACATCATTAGGTGGGCTAGGTAGATGAATAAATGTAAATATGTTTGATTTAAACTATGAACTTGGAAAAGGGCTGTTTTTGGAGCCGAGTTTCCATATATGTAATGCATGGAGCACATGTTCAAAAATGTTTTTCCATGATAAGGGCCCTTTAATGAGTAAGAGTGTCCAGATATTTGAGTGGTCCTGTGAATGGGTGTGTGTGAGTGCGTGTTTGGAATGGTACGGGCATCGCCTGCAATCAAGTCAAAATAAAAGCGGAGTCTGAGCAGGGTGTGGAGGCAGTGGACCCTTTGACTGAGCGATGGTGGACGTGACTGACCACATTTGCACGTTTCCTTTAAAGCTTTTCTGCTTTCTTAAAGGCAGCTTTCCACCCAGACATTGTCATTCCTCTTTCATTAACACAATATTCACTCTCTCCCTCTACATTGTGCCAGTCCACCCCACCTCACAAGGTCTTTCGTAGCCAGAAGATTTTTTTAATTTTCATTTTGTTTTTAAACTTCCCCTTGGCACAATTTAAGTCCTCACCCCAAACCTGCAGCTCACATGACTTTCCATTCACTCGTTGCTTATTTGAAGGATGCAGAGGGCCTGAAGAGACTTCAGCTTACAGAAGACTTCAGCATTTTTTTTTAACCTGCATCTGTAGCATACAGTCACAAATAATGATTTGACAGAATAAAATACCAGCTGGCTAAAAGTGCACTCATATTAGAAGTTAATGTAAAGATGCTGAAACACCTCCCCACCTTCCCATTCTACTATCATAAGAACTATTCTAACCATTACATGTGGAGCTTATGTGGCTTTTTTTCTGGTGCAACATGTGCATTTCCTATTGGGGTAAAATATTACTGGCCAATTACACTATTACTGGCACACTGTTACTAATTACACTATTACTGTTTTGTCAAGGCAAGCCACTCAGTTTTTGCAATGGGCAATTTGTCTATTACTGTTTTGTAATACCTGTATATATATCTAGTGCGTACTAGCATACACATACAAAGGTCTATTTATATTTTTGCATTAGTTGTAAAGTCTACTTTTTTTATTTTATCTTGTTGTGTTGCCATTTTATGCTGCTCTTACCTTTGACCTGTGCATTTTCTGCCATTGCAATGCAAATTTCACACTTGTGGGACTAATAAAGGTTCATCTTATCTTATTAGAACAGGCTACGTAAAGGGAAATTATTATCAACAGTAATCAATCATGCAGCTGGCAGAGATCAATCAACAAAAGTTCTACACTTTATTGTTTTTCATGCTGTTACATTCTGGGTTCCTGCAGAACATTGTGTGTAGACATAGTAGGTTGCCAAATAACTTTTCTGGAGCTTGTGAGTTGAAGCAGTGCATCATGCGATGTGGCAACTTAGAGCGTCGTGTGGACAGTGCAAGGGGAACATCGCAACAGCAGAACATTCCGTAACAGCAAAACTCAGGCTGTGTGTGCGTGTGTGTATAAGCCACTTCCCACACTCAGCAAAACTGCTAACACACTCTCAAGGCCATGGGAAAATGATAGTGTGCCAATCGACACAAGAGTTTGAGTGTGTAAAGAGCGCTTATAAAAGCTAAAGTAAATACCGAATGAAAGTGACAGGCAGGTGGAAAAATTTACATTCATGCTATAAACTGGCCTGCCACAGGTCTCAGGTTAAAGAGCAAAAGTGAAAGAATGTATATTATCCACATTTCTGAATCATATAGCATACAGTGATTTATAACTTCATTACTTATAGTTTGGCATATATGCTGTAAACTCGCTGGCCACAATATTAGAAACTGTGCTTCCACGTACAGGACAATTTAATAAAAAACATACTTTGTTCCTCTGACACTATATTGGAAACAGTTTTGCACTCTACAGGTTCTTAACACCCATCCATTTATTTCATAAACTGCAGATTTTTATTCTAGTTTAGCAAGCTGCTGAGTGAACAACTGTTAATGAAATAAAACAAGTTTCCTTTATAAAATGGAAAGAATGTACAACAATGCATGTTTGACATCCTATTAATTGACTGTGTTGTGATGCAGTGTCAAATTCTAGACTGTCCTATAACTTTAAATGCACTTGTTAACTGTTTTCTCTCATTACGTGTCATTTAGTAGTTTGTTAAATATCTAACACTTGTCTGGTGATCTACACTATAGTTATAATGTATATATTAGGTGGTTTTTATAGGTCAGTAATGAGTAAGTTGTCAATATATTTTTAGTGAATATGTAACATCCAAATGTAAACCACATATTATTTGAGTCATGGACTATTCACAGCACAGTAATGATACTGACATCAATGTGTGTGCCACTAGTAGAAGTATATCTGGCACAGCAGTGTTCCTGGGAAATTACGCATACCTACTACTATCTTGAGAGTGGCCCACTCCTCAGAAAATCATTGATGAAGAGTTGGAGGAGGTCTCTACACAAACTGGGCTACAGACTCTAACTGTAAGTGGAGCTACAAGATGTTTGCAGTAAAGTGGCCAGTGAGCGTGTAAGTGTATATTCACACCCACAGTGACTCAGTGTTTGACAGTAATGGTTTTAACCTCTGTGAAGAAGTGATAGGAGTCTTTCCCTCCTTCTCTCCCGATTCCTGAACTCTTCATGCCACCGAACGGGAGGTTTAAATCTCGGATCAGCCAGCAATTGGTCCACACCATCCCTGCCTGCAGTTGCCTAGCAACCCTGTGCACTCGACCCACGTCCCGCGACCACACCGTGGCTGCCAAGCCGTAACGCACGCCGTTTGCCCGTGATATCACCTCCTGCTCCTGGTCAAAGGGGGTCACGCAGGTGACTGGGCCGAAGATCTCTTCCTGCATCACTCGAGAGGAGTCGGTTACCCCGGTGATGACGGTAGGCAGCATGAAGTACCCGCCCACAGTTTGGGACGGCAGACTAAGAGTGTCGACGCCCTCGCCACAGTGCACCTGGGCTCCCTCTGCTCTGGCCAGTGACACGTAACCTCTGACCTGAAACGGCAAACCAAGTCAACATCATCATATGAGAGTTTGTGTTCAGTTGGGTTTATAATCATGTGATATTTGTAGATGATCGATACACTTAAATTGTTCAGTTGGTTCAACTAAAAATCTAATTTTCAGGAGGTTTTTTCCAGCCAAGATGGCTTTGCCCTGGAGCTCTAAGGCAACTAAAACTGAAGCCTATACTACCAGTCTGCAAGGATTAAGGGACGGCCGGTAGAGGTCGTCCTAGTTTTAGTTATTGGTGGTGGGTTTTTAGTGTCATTATAATCACCTGAGTCTAATTTGTGGTTAAGCACATGTGGGAGGTGACTGGTGGCTCTAAGTGAAAGTTAATGTATTTAAGTTCCGTATAAGTGGACCAGGAGGTCGGTCCACCGTTGCAAATATGCTGTTTTGGTTCAAGTTTGTTTCTTTAAATAAAACAAAAAACAAAATGGAAACCTGCATTCATGCCTCGCCTCACTTGGGAAGAGGAGGGGTCCGTGACACAGTCAAAAGCTTTTTGCATACCACCAATTTCAAAAAGGCAGATTTTTATGCTTGCTTGGAATTGGAAAGTTGTTGAGCGAATGGCTATAAATGAAAACATGTCAAAACAAGTTTCCTGACATCCGATTGACTGGTTGCGTGGTGATTAAATTCTCAAAGAGTCAAATTCTAGGATGTCATTCAAATGCACTAGTTAATGGTTTCATCCCACTTGCTGCCACTTAATAGCTCAGTAAATATCTAACACTTGTCAGATGATCCACATTAGAATTATAATCCTCATTATATTAGATTGTTTTTTACAGCTCATTAGAGATTAAGAATATATATGACATTTTAATATAGGTATTCAAATAGTGAACATCCTGTAGATTTATTTGTTGGCAAAGAAAATTAAATAAATAAAAGTGAGCAACATGCAAATGTAGAAAATCTCACTGTGTGTAAGAACTTTTGACTGGTAGAGTATGTTACGGAATAAATATAAACTCAGAATTGCTACACATCTCATAAAGCACAACATTTATTTCATTATTATTGTTGGCATAAAGCAGTGCACACTATTGTGATCACGCTACACAATCTGTCACCAAAGATCTGTGCTCTTTCCAAAACCCTCTAGTCTCAAAAATAACCCCTTTAACTCTAACTAGTCCATTCCAAACCCAACCTGAGCAGCCACCTTAATCAAAATACATGGATTTTATTACTATTGTTTTCATCTCTTGCATCTCGCTCTTGATTTTTCTTGTGGCCTCATTGGCTGTTGCTTATCGCTGCTCCTACTACTTGCTGTAGAATCTCAATACACAATCCACGTTACTAGTGACACTTGTCTTGTAGCTCCAGCAAAAATCAAAACACCACCATGGCCTTGCTGAAAGATTATGTGCAGGGTAAAATGAACATGTTTGACAATTCATGAAGAAGACGAACTTTCCATAATTCCATAATTTCCATAAAGGCATCAAGTTATTTAACTTATTGGTCCTGTTTTGTTTATTGCAACTAGAAGCACAAACCTAAACAGCACAGACTGGCAGAGCTTACTGTTTACGTCAGCAAGTCAACATAGAGGTTTTGGTATGTAATGTGTATGTGTGTGTGTGTGTATGTGTGTGTGTGTGTGTGTGTGTGTGTGTGTGTGTGTTTTCCAATCAACAAAAACATGTATTTTGGTATTTTGACTCAGGGCACCCAAAGTTTTCCACACAACTCAAAAAGGACTGATCGGGAATCTTTGGTACATTCATGTCATCCTGACCTCAACTCAGTTTATAACAGTTCAAGCAGCCTGCAGTTGAAAATGACTTATGCACTAATGAGACAGATAAGGTTGATAACAGTGATAAAACTGTAACAAGTGTAAAGTGAAGTGACCTTCTCCAGGTGCTCCTTGCTCACTAGCGCTCCGTTGTTGTTGGAGGGGTCAGAGGGCACGCCAGTTTTCCACTGCCGAGATGCCTCCACAAACTTTGCCAGGAACTGAGGGTAAATACTTCTCTCCACAAAGATCCTGCTGGTACACAGACAAATCTCTCCCTGCCGGAAGAGTGGAGCGTGATGGAACTACAGCGCCCTCATGTGGCAGTGCAATGTACAGTCACTTTAATGGATTTAGATTTTTTATTCACTTCAAATGATCAGAAAAAGTAATTACAATCATAAGTACAGTGATCAAATTAGCATATAAACAAAAAGATGGGTGTATTGATTAGAGTCAGCACGAGCTGATTGGCTGAGTGTAATTATAACAATCATGGTGAGCTGATTGGCTGAGTATTAATTAGAGCCTGTGTGCGCTGACTGGCTGAAGATATATAAGAATCAGTGTGATTGGCTGAGCTGAATAAAAAGGCCCACCTGATTGAGGAAGCTGGAGCGTACAGTGGTTCTGATGCACTCCTCTAGGTCAGCGTCAGCAAAAACAATGGCAGGGTTTTTGCCACCGAGTTCCAGAGAGAGTTTCTTACAGAATGGGGCACTGCGCTCTGTTATGGCTCTGGCTGTGGCTGTGCTGCCAGTGAATGAAATCAAGGGGACGTCAGGGTGGGCCACAAGAGCATCACCCGCACGCGGACCAGTGCCAAACACAATGTTCACCACACCAGGCGGGAAACCTGAGCACATCAACAAGCAGAAATAGAAATATTAATAATAATAATAATAATAATAATAATAATAATAATAATAATCTACAGAAGTCTTCAGAAAGAATAAATAGAAGTGCAGTGCAAGGCAAGAGAAAATGGGGAAAGGAATACCATATGAATGGGATTTTATTTGGAATTTCAAAGTATCCACATATTCCTCACCTGCCTCCTTCAGTAGCTGACACATCATCCAGGCGGTGACGGAGGTCATCTCACTGGGCTTTGCCACCACGGTGTTGCCCATGGCGACAGCTGGGGCAATCTTCCAGGTGAGGAGGTAAAGGGGCAAGTTCCACGGACTGATCAGACCAGCTATACAGACAAGCCAGTGTAAAATCACTGCATTATTACTAAAGGTGGCACATCAATACAGATGTAAATGGGTATAAGGCAGACGGCAGCAGAACAATGTATTTCAGTGAGAAAATACATCTGATCTGATTCTGTAACAAATCTGTCATGAAATACCAGATTTACACTGTAGGATGTCCTGCTGTTGCTGTGTGGGGTAGTAGAGTGATGACCCACTTTCTGATACTCATTTTAATTTCTCTATAAACAGCTAATTTTAAATTTCAGTAGTTTTTAAAGATATAACAGACCAGCATAATCCAGTAGGTAAGATTTCTACAGCTTTACCTGAAAAAAGTCACATCTAATATTAATATTGCACATTTGCTTTGCCTTGTATTATTATTGATTTTAAGTTCAGATGATCATTATTTTAATTCACTTTAACATTCCATTATTGGTGCAGTTTAATTGCCATCTTCAGGTTGATGGATGATCACACTGCCATGCAGTCACAGTCTGCATGAACCAAGATCAACTAGGGAACAGACTCACACTCTTTCACTCAATTACATCAGCTGAAGGGCAGCACCTGCAGAAAGGACTTTTCGACTCTCTGAATGCAACACACGCACTCTTACCCACTCCCACAGGGCAGCGGATGGTGTAATTGACACATCCCATGTGGTCCATCTGGCTGCACTCTGTAGTGTGGTGCAAGATGGATGAGGCGAAGTATCTGAAGTTGTACACAGCACGAGGAATATCAGTGTTTCGGGCAGCGGTTACCGTCTTTCCTGAGTGAGTGACGAGTGGAGGGAAGAGAAGGAGGGTGCAGAGATCAGTCGGAATCATTCAGTAAAAAACAAGTTTAAAAAAATCTCCTATTTCTATAGGCTCATTAATACAGTGTCAGCAAATGACTTTTTTATGGTTTATTAGGTTTTTTAATAATCAGGACCATTTTATGCAAGTAGCCAAAATACTCTGATAAAAGAAAAATGTGTTTTGTGACAAATGTGACAAAAAATGTGTTTTTTAAATCAAATAGCATAAACATTTTCCTCTGGAATAAGTACATTTTTCTGATTCAATCAAGACATGTTTGGTGTCAGACTTTCCTTCTTTAGTTTCTACATTGAGGCTAATGTAGCCAAAAAGTGATGGAAGCTTCCTTGGTCAATACATAGTTCCCTCAAACTGTGTTGAGTTCAAACACACTTACTTATGTTATGTACTCATTTATTAAGTGTATTTTGCTCAGATGTGTACAATCAAAAGCATACAGAGGCATTTTAACTCTCTACAACACAGCATCGTCCCAAATTTACAAACATGGTCACACCCTCCTTATGGGCAAATTTTAAACCTCGTTTGTCGTGGTGCAACACTTTCCACTAGAATAGCAAACTCACATGCTTGGTGTGTTTTTTCCGCATCACATATAAAAGTAAACATTGGTCATGTAACCCAGAATTAAAGGACAGGAGAAAATGAATAGGAGAGCTTATAAAGCACAGCACAATGTCTGCTTATGGGGGAAACCTTAAAACTGCAAGCATGAAGATGCCAAAATAAAACAAAAGAAAAAAATGGTGTGATTGAGTCAAACGCCTCAAACGGTGGGATTTCTGTCCAATTGGATCACTAATTTCAATTGTTTCAGGTTTATAGGCAGGTTTATAGGCATCTCCTATTCAAGGAGACATCGTCTCGCTGCCTGTAGTAAAAAGAAAGACTGAAAGTAACTGGTGTAAATAAGGACCTTACAGACAAATCTGAGCACAAACATTAATTAGTTCAAACCTCTTGAGGTGGGTTGCAGAGATGTTCACCAAGTGAACACACTTTCTTGTAAGAATTTGGTTTGTTAGGCTACTGTATGAAGCAGCAAGACTAACCCTGGTCTTTAGATTCAGCCTGGGCAAATTCCTCCAAACGAGCCTCAAGCAGGTCGGCCAGTTTATTCAACACCGCTGCCCGTTCCGCTGGACTCTTCTCTGACCAGGCAGGGAACGCTTCCTTGGCTGCCTTCACTGCAGCCTCCACCTACAGGACAACAAGGTTCTTATGACAACTTCACACACAACAACCGGCCCATTACAACCAATACCTCATCACCATGCAGTATTCATATCCACAGAAGATAATATCTTAATATTTTCAGCCATTTCTGAACATCCTACTGGGGGTCCATCCAGCCAACAAATTATATTTAGCAAGTGGCAGCTGGGGCCTAGTGGTTAGGCTATGGGTTTGAATTCTAGGACTGCCAGTGGCACCACTGAGGTACCCTTGAGCAAAGTACTGTCCCCACACACAGCCCCCTGCTTCACTTGGTGAATGGATTAAATACAGAGCAAGAATTTCATGTCATGTTGTGCCACTTTACTAGTATCTAACTGATTTTACTTGTAAAACATAATCTCTAAGACAAGGAGTTTGATGCCCAATGATGCAACTTCTCTAGCTGACATAATAAAATTTACATTTACATTTAAGGCATTTATCAGACGCTTTTATCCAAAGCGACTTCCATTCCCTAACTACAGGGGACAGTCTCCCTGGAGCAACTTGGGGTTAAGGGTCTTGCTCAGGGACCCAGTGGTGGTGCTGGAGGTAGGATTCGAACCTGTGACCTCTTGGTCCGGAGGCAAGTATGCTACCCACTGAGCTACCCCCACCCCCAAAAATTGGCTGTTAGTGCTCTGTTCAAAGGCTGAGCAGATGGTGAACATGCTGTAAACGTATTTCTTGGCAAAGAATGTTGTGCATGTTTTTAGTAAAGTATTATGTGAATAACATGCAAATGTACAAAATCTCGGTTCATTAGTCTGTTATTCCTGTGTGCGTTTTATTTATTTGAGTAAAGAAAGGGCTTTTTAGGGTGAACTCTGAGCCCTGGGTCTTGCTTATGTTTGAGCAGCACCTGTATTCACCCTCCACACTCTGTTGACTGTAAAGTCTGTGAGGGCAAAGGTTTATCTGCTGCCCTGCAGGCCAAAACCAAGACTCAGCAGCCTCCTCAATAATGAACCTGTTTTCATTTCCTGGAGATAAAAGAGTAGATTACTTGTTTCCAGTACTAACTATATCTAAATTATGCAGTTAAAGTTGGAGCCTAAGCTCACTCACCTCTTCAGCCCCACTGTCTGGCACTCTGCAGTAGGCCTCTCCAGTGGACGGATTATATGAATCTATGTGTTTCCTGCATGGCACGAAGTTTCCCCCAATGTAGTTTTCCAGCACAAGTTTATTCTGGGTGGACATCTCTGCAGCAGCTGATTTTTAATTCAATTCTAGATGCAAAAAAGAAGCACCAGTTCCACGAGCACTGTGAGCTCAAAGCACTGACCAGTCCTCTAAGCTGCACTTCTGCAGTTGGTTCAGTAACTGCAAATACACTTTCGCAATCAGAGTTAACTTTTGCACCCATCCTGGACTCGTTGCAGTCTGTTTTTCCCCACCCATATTCGAACAAACCCCACCTCCTAAAGATCATGACAATATATTTCCCCACCTGTATTCATATCACAACTTCATCACTCTAAAACCGTCATTTCATAGATGGAAAAAATACACAAGCCTGTGTAAGTCTTGTGTTAAACCTCATTTGTTTTTGATTTTGCTTTGAATCCTGCTTTATGCCAGTCAAATTCTCTTATCTTTGCCACACTGAGGAGATTAAATGAAAGAAATTGGAAAATATGTTTTACTGTGACAGGTTGCAAAGTGCCTAAAGAGACAATGCCTAGATAAAAGTGCTCCAACCACTCAGCATTCAGCACCACCAGTATACTGATCACGGCCTGATCATCTAAAATCATCTGCACCTGTTTCTTCACTGGTTCAGGCCTTAAGTTAAGTTTGTTATTCTTGAATGATTCATTTGTAGGTCACGGTGTTGCTTAACAAACAAGAAACATTCCCCTGAAACTGGTCAGGTTCAGGGACTAAAGATGAGTGTCTTTGAAAGTCCTTTAAAAAGCCTGGAGGACTGCTGCTCAAGGCCAAAATACACAAAGTCGGGGTTTCTTTGGAAGTTAAACATGAAGAAATGAGGGCTGGCTCAAAACATTCGCACAGTACGGGAGACATTTGTGATTAAAGTTCATTTGGACCACTTGCATTGACAAAAATAACTGACGAAGACTAAGATGCTATATAATGGGCCCCTACCTCCTGTTTGTCGTGGTGCAACAGCTGTTCCCACACCAGTATTCTCACAAGCCCCGTCTCCTGGATTATGATTATGTGCACTAGAATATCACAGACCTGCGGTTCACGGACACATTTATTCCCCATTTTCACATATTAAGTGCCACAGTGCCCCTCCTGCGGCCCCAGTTTGAGAACCATTGCCATGGACTGTTTAGACTCTTTATAGTCTATAGTTCATGCTTACACTAACATCTAGGTGGGATACTGGACTAAAGCCACACAAGATATTAGTATTTCTAATTTAATAAATATTGCTAAAATAATAATGGCTAATTGCTCATTTTACTGCTATATATCACACTGACTTTATTAAAGGGCCCACATTCCTTTTCTGGAATTAAAAAGCTTAAACTCTGTAAATGTTTCAAATGGTACATTTACACCTCCGTCCATACAGTCCCTATATGGAAAATAAGCAACAAAAACAGTCTGCTTTTTTCATGTTAATGTGATGTCACAAAACCAACACATTTAAATACATCTTGCGCCATCTGCAGCAGTATAGCCCCACCTACTCAAGCACTGATTCGGCAGCACCTTTAATGGTTAAAAATTGGATTTTTGTTGGATTACAAGAAGACTGTGATTCATCAGAACGCTCAGTGAGTCTTCTGGGGCTGTGATTGGTCAGCCTGTCAGAAGTAATTGGTTAGAGGCTCATTTGCATTCTGCGGCTTTTTGCTATATCAGTTTTTCAGAGACCAATTTTGAGATCAAAATTTGCAGAGGATATATTGTAACAACCCTAATCTGGAATGTTCTGAAATTTAAAACAGTAATAAGACATGGAGTACAAAATTTCATTTTAAAAACAGTGTTACATAAGGCACCGTTACATTTTGCCAGACCAGTTAACAAGCTTTTGACCTAAATGTGGTTTATTTCAGTCAATAATTATCACTGGCCATCGCTGCAACTACAATCACAGCCCACAGGTTGAAAAACACGGACCCATTCCACCTGTGACAGAATTAACACTGTACCTACTAGTGTATGTTCTCTTAGTGGGAAGGCCATACTTGTACAGTAGAATAAATAACAGTAAATAAAATACTCATTTGATCAGTGTGTCAGTGCTATCTTAACCATACCTATCCTTTCAGTTACTACCCAATAGCTCACTTTATCTAATCAGACCCTCTTTATATTAAATCTGGAGCTGTTGATGGAACCAAACAAACCCATGATGATCACCAAGATGATCAGGAACCACACCTGTGTTCCTCTATTAAACATATTTACCACTTTATGGGACGAACATGCAAATCATTTTTACTGAAATACTGCTGTAAAAATATATGAATGCATTGCACAAACATTAAAAAAAACAACCTTATTTTGAGTACATGTACTTGCTGAGAACATGCCCAGTGTTTCCCAACCAACTCACCTATTTTGTTCCATGCTTGATTTCAAACATGCCAGAACTAAAGATGTGGGGATGGGGCAAAAAATGCACACCGGCCACAGATGCTAAAGGACTGCCCAGTAAAGGCTGAGCTAATCACTACAAAGCAGTGATCTGGAAAAATATAGGAGAAATTTCACCATGGAGTTTTCTGCTTGTGCCACAGGTCTACTCCACAAAACAAGAAGTTTTAGAATCACCATTTCATTATGTCTGGTTTCTTAGGCAATAAAATTTATGAAAAAAAATTGTCATCCTTTTCATTCACTCCACTGGTTTTGCAAGGTCTCAGAGCTCATTTGACTCATTAGCTATAATCAGATGTAGACAATTCCAGAGCTTAATAAACTGTGTGAACCTTCACTCAGTAGCCTTTGGCTCATCTAAGCAGTTGAGGATGAGAATCTAAATATAAAAGACACTTACAAAGCACGAGATATCAAAAATATATTCCTGCTTGCAGTTTTACAGTGTATGAAAGTGGAAGGAGAAATGTGGGAGAACTGCTGAGTCATCCGATGGCAACATTTCGATCAGGGATCATCAACATGGTGCCCCCAAGGTCCACAGGAGTAGCCCTCAGACCTGTTCTAAAATGGGACGACGTGCCAATGAACAGCATCTATCATTTAATTTGATCCTGTTGCTATTCTTCTTTAATCACATTTGCAGTTCTATAGATTTTAGAAATGACAGTATCTAAAAAAAGCCTTTAAAACATGTTTAATATACATGACATTTAGGTAAACTCTGTTCTAGTGTATCGAACTGGTAGTCCTTTGTATGGCTCAATACCCATGAAATAGCTCTCAGCTTCAAAATGGTTGGTGACCCCTGATTTAGATAAACCAGAGGAATTCTGTTTGGCTACAGACACCAAAGATAGGATTGTAGAAAAAGGGAGAAGCATTAGAATACTTTCCGAACAATTAGGGATGGAAGTGAATCTATTATGCTTTGGGAATATTAGAATCCAGTGTTGTAAAACAGTGCAACACCAACCTTGAAGTACTTAAACAAACCATAGATTGAAGTTTTTAAATTATTTTCCCAGTCCCTCAGCATGAATTTGTGATTCCATTTTGCTGCTGAATATATTGTTCAGGTAACTAGACACTTTCAATAACAAAACATAATCCCAGAAAAGGGTGTCCTATCGGTCTCAGCAGCTAATAGGTTAAATAATATGGGCACTGGATAGATGTTTGTTGTACTGTACTCTTGAAAAGCAGAATGTTTAGGAGGAACTCCCATATCAGCGCATCCTTAAATCTGGCTATGTTGTGCAATAATAATGCAGTGATCATGCTTCCAACAATGTCAGGATAACAGATTATCAAGCAAGAGCCGGATGTTCTGCGGATGTTTCTGATTTTAATTTTTCACCTGAAGCAGCTTTCAGTTGGTTCAACAAGTTCAATAAACCCAAACAAAACATTTTAAATTAGTCTCCAAGCTGCCAGTTTTTAAAAAAAGCAGCAAAGATGGTTCTGAAAGAGGGGTATCCGAGTTCTTTCGTAGCATTTTGTATGATGGCACCATGACCCATTTTATTCATTCCCCACCCTCTCTTCAGTCTCTTTTGTTCATTGTTATTACCCTTTTAGTGTCAGTTTAGTTCCACGGTTGATATTAGTAGCGCAGGAGTGTCAGCCGTAGATGATATGCAGACAATATAAGAGCTGTAAACTGAAGCAACGCATATATATTTTCCCATATTCCCTGCATCTCTGATAAAGCCCTTAATTAATAACTCATAAGTGTCTTCAAAATAATAGTCCCTAAAACATTTCAACAGGCCAAGTGACCAGATTTTCCAATTCAGATTTACAGGCTGAATTTAAAAAAATTCTAAATATTACAATAAAAAAAAAATTGTTCTTCAGATAATCCGGGATGCAAACAATGAACGGAAGGAAAAATTACAGCTTAACGCCTACACTGGTTATAGGCAGGGACAAATGAAGAGGTTGTGATATGAGGCTGAAATATGGGTGACTGTGTTTTGGATGGAATTGCACTTCTGTTGATGCTCCTCAGTCCAGCATGTTGTAAAGGATCTGGGCGCAGTTTGCGGTTTACTCTTTAATCTACAAGCACAAACAAAGAAATATGCATTGAGATGGTTAACGGAGATGTGCTCAGGAAAGCGTATTGTCATGCATTGTGAAGTAATATTCCACAATTAATACCCAATAGGTAATCACACATGCATGGGTGCCAGCTTGGTGTAAACATTGGGAGAGGGCCTGTAAGCTTCTGTCTCAATGTAATCAAATACACTTTGTAATTGTGTTATGGTTATTAAAAGTTATAATGTGACTGTGCTTCACTATACACGGGTCCTCTTGGAACATAAACCCCACTATAAGCAGGAGTTTACTGAGTATATAGTATTTTGTTAGCAGGAAAAATGACATCAAATATAATTCTCAAAGTATGCATCAGTCTTTTCACTGCAGTTATGACAAGGGGGGAAATCCCCAATTTCACTGCATAAACTGTCAGTTCAAATTCAGCTTTTGTTGGTGACCTGCTCTTATCTACAGGCTGGGCACCTTGACTGTAATAGCAAGCATTGATTTTAGTTCAGCTGCAGCTTTAGTTCCTGCATTTTGACTCAGAAGAGACTTTATGTGATACAGAATATAATTCAGTCAGCTTTGATCACATTTACAAACTTTAATTTGTTGCAAAATGAAAAAATATTATGAAGTAGTGAATGTCTTAGGAGATATATTACATACAGATGATATAATTATTTACACAGAACATAGTACATTTTAGTACTCACAAATAATACTATACTCTATGTGGTATTACATATAGGTACACACACACACACACATACATACATATATATATATGCCCACACACCCCATCGTTGTGTAAAATGTTTGTATTTTATGTGAGCAGCAGTGTTACCTCTGTGACGACTCCAGCAGCTATAGTAGAGCCAACGTATCGAAGCATGAAGCGGCCCAGTTCTTTAAAGTCCTTATAGAGCTCCAAAGCCACAGGCCTTTGTGTCTGAATCTCCACCACAGCATTCTGACCTTTACTCAAACACCTGCATATACATTCGGACAACCAATGTCTAGAAAAGGTTTAGACCCCAATCACGCCCCCCAAACAACACCCAGCAAACACTGCACTATTATGCATACCACCTACAAAACACCAAATATTTAACATTCTTATCATTATTATATTTTTATTCTCATTTACCTAGACTATTGCTTTTCTACACAGAACAAGCAGCAATGTTTCCAAAACCATGAACACAGAAATACTCACTTTGGTTTCTTTTTCAGAACCTCTCCACTACTTTTGTGTAATATACTGACTAGTTTCCTTATAGTGGCAGGCTCACTCACTGTCTGATAGTGTAATAAAACCTGAAAAGTAGAAACAAATGCATATAGTTTGTCTTTAACAGTAATTTTACAGCTATATAACTAATTTAAAAATCAAACAAAATACATTTTAAACACAAAGCAGCTCTATAAACTCACAGGGAAGCCTTGAGTTATCGGAACCTCAATGTTAAACAGCAGGATTCTCGCCCGGAAACGAGAACAGGCCTTAATGGGCTCCTTAGGGTCACAGAATACACAGCCAACACTATACAAAGAAAACAACAAAACAATCGTTCATTAAATCAAAATCAAAATAAAAGGACAAATGATCAGTGTTTGCATGCGTAACTACTGTACTGTTAATTTCTAAGAAAACTTACTTAATCTTAATTATGTCCATCCCGGTGACAGTGAGACTAACATGGTCACCTGCAGCTGCCCAGTCTAGTGCCTCATCATGAAGGGTGATCCCTGCCCAGAAAAACAGGTGCTTATTGTCATATCCAAAAGAAACCACAAGAGGGCATCTTTGCCCTTCTATAAGGCCCTACTGTGACCCTATTTGCTCTTTAGGAAAACATACATTACTCTAGATCAGAAGTATAAAAATTCTGTTCCCAAAGGCCCAAGATAATTCAGTGTTTTCTGCTCTAAACCAACCAGTTTGATTCATGGAATGCATGGAATTCATGACTCTCCTGATTAAAACAGCGTAGAGCATGACATCTCGGTTGTGTTTAGGGTGGATAATTTCACAAGATACAGCAGAGACTGGCTACATCTACATGGATGAAAAACACCCCATCAACAGCTGCCGTAAAAAGCTATTTGAGTTTTCTGTAAAAGTCATTAATGCAATCAAATGGACCGAGTTACACCATGTTTTTTTTTTTACCTTTCACAGTGCAGGTCTCATTAGGTGGCATGGCCAGCACTTTGTCTCCAGTCTGAATATACCCAGCCTCGATCTTCCCAGTCACACAGAAGCCAGAACCCTGATCTGAGAGCAGTAACAGGTTTTTTATTTTTAAGTGATATGCAAAATTTGCATCACCCCTAATAAAATGACAGGTTCTGTAGATTTTCTTAGCACACACACAAAAAAAATCTGTAAACAGTAACCCAAAGCTTATACCAAAGAAAACGGGCATGCATGAATTACAGGGGTAATGTCAGTATTTACATTCTAGCACTGCAAGGAACATAACCCCCACGATAAGCAGGAATTTACCGTGTATATATTATTTTATTAGCAGGAAAAATTACAGCAAATATAATTCTCAAAGTATGCACCGGTCTTTTCACTGCAGTTATGACAAAGGGAAAAACTGATGTGGGTCTGTTTTTGTAAAAACCGAAAATCAGCACTGTGATGGACCAACCTTTAAAAACATCTGAGACACAAAGTCTGAAGGGCTTCTCCACTGACCTCTGAGGGGCTTTAAATGAGTCTACAGATAGAGACAGCAAAAAAAGCAAGAGAGAGAAACATTTAGGGGTTAACAGACTTGCACCATATTTTCTGTATGGATGTTATACAGGTTTCAGAACCGTCACATGCGCAGATAAAACTCTGCACTGAACTGAATAAAATTTTAAATATGAACAGGACAGAAAGAGAGCGAGAGCATTCTGTGTTTGCCTCAACAGTGTTTGAGTCACAGTAGCCTGAACACCTGCTGGTGTGAAAATCACTACTACATAAGCATGCATGCACATACAAACATACAGATTCACACTTGCATGCATACCAGGGTGTGCTCACTGCAGCAACCACCAGTTACTGGAAATAATTGATAATGACAATTGCAATTCACAGAAAATGTCACAGCCAACAGAATGTTTGCAAACTAAGAAGATGTGCTAAGACATTCCAACAGGTTGGATTTTTATGAATACGCATCCACAATCTTTAATAATCTGTACTGTTAGGACCTGCACATATTGGCTAATATATCTGAATGATACATCAATAAGGAGAACAATCCCTAGGATTTTACTGATAGCTGCATACCAGTACTTATTACTCTTATTCACACTACTCTCCATAATTTGGTACAAAAAGTAAAGATAAAGACTTGAAAAGACTCATCAGGTTTTTTTGTTGAGAAATAAAGAGAACTCATTCCCTGAGATTCCCGTATATATAATGAGGGAGGAGTAATTGCTGCAAATGTCTGGTAAACAAATGTGTGGTGGTGATGTACAGAGCGCCGCTCCTGTCCCACCTACTGATCCAATCCGGCTTCAGCCATCTGAAAATGCCAGTTTAGTTAGAATGCATTAACACTGTATAAACAGCCACAGCAGCATCACCTGTCTAGCTTATCCATGATTCAGTTCTGACCAGCACCTGTTTTCAATATTCACACTAAGTTACTGGAAATGTGCACTCTTGCTTGCATATACAAAATGACATAGTCTTCAAGCTATTGCTATAAAATCTATTGTTGATTGCTATTTTGAGTAGGAGTATATGTAATTTAAAGAGCTAATTTGATCCCCTTTGTGAGTCAATGTTTAGGTTAAGAATGCTGCCATTTTGTGTGGTTTCACACTTTTGTTTACTAACAGAAATTCCTTGTTTGAAATCCTAGTCCACTTACGCAACTGATTTTCACACCTGTGACAATAGAACAGCAGTTAATATGAATGCAAAACATTAATGTATGTTTTGCTCCAAACTTCCAAGAACCCAACACACACCTATCTGTTCCAGTAGACATGGTCCAGTATACCAGGCTGTGAGCTCAACTTCTTTGCTCCGGGCAGTGAGATTCTCCCCTGAAAGGCCACTGGTAGGGACGTAATAAACATCAGACTCCTGCAAATGGATTACAACACTTCTTAACAAACATACTTTGTGGACCACTAACTTGACATTGATCCTCAATTTTCTGGAAAGGGATTAAGCCTAGCCATGCACTATGCAGCATTCGGAATGAAGATTCTCATTTGAAAGTGAAAAAGTCCATGAGAAGCCTTAATCCTCTGATACCCCCTAAATCCCCAGGCTTAACAAAGACATGACTAGACAAGAACCAAGCAATGCCTCTAAACTGGCCTAAAACAGCAATGTATGGTGACAGGTCAAGCACTGGAACAAAAAATTTTATAACAGTCGACACACAATTTTAAAATTAACCAAACTAGCAAAATAAGGACCTTTGAGATCATGTGTATTTTTCATTACAATGTGATGATATAAATGAAAAAAAACTAGACTGCATGAACTGAAAAGGAGTTTACATGGATGTATCAGTCATCTATATTCTAGGAAAGAAAGACATTGATAGCCTAGCTTGTTTCATATTTAGAATCACATCGTAATGAAAAGTACACATTGCAAAAATCAGGCCAGTTTTGGCAGATTTTTGAGCACACATTTTCTGTCTCTCTCACGCACATGTGCCTATGCTCTTGCACTTTCGCTCTATCTCGTGTTGGAAACAATACCACGGATCTTTCCCCTTGTTAAGTTTGCCAGCAGCAGTGAGAAGAACTTTAGCAGCACATGATCGGAGGAGGTAGATGCTGTTTTCTGCCAGAAATTATGGGGAATTCCACAAAATATACAGAATCTTACGCACTGTAAAGCTGTAGAGTGACTGTAAAGTAAAACTCTGTAAAACAGCATCTGTGACAACCCATCTTTGAGGGAGGCTTCAGGTTGGGTTTCAATTTGATCAGTATCAGCTCATCCTGGTTGGGTCTTGAAGCTTCATTTTCAAACAAACCCAAATACAAAAATGTAACCTTGTGAAACTGCTGCATCTTCAAACATGGGATCACACAATGTGTCACCCTACAGTGATGACAATTTGGATTAAATCGTAGTACTTCTCATGCTTCAAAATATGGAGGACTCCTCGACAGATAATAATCAGCAAACTGCAAGTCAAAGTTCGGGGCTTCAATGGTCTTCCTGGTATTCTGAAGTTGTAGTCATTTAGCAACAAGTTTTCTGATTCATATATAACTGCTAAAAAATGAATCATTCCTAAGATAAAATCAGAGTCAAACTTATTTAAGGCGTTCACAGGCCATCATCCAGTAGTGTATGCAAGTAGTTTATAATATTAGTGGGCTTAAAGGCACACATTTACACAACATCTGTAAGTGCAAGTCAAAGGAAAATGTTAGGGGAGCTACCTTGAATCCAGCTTGCTTCAGAAAATGACCAAGTTTGGAAATAATTTCCTGGAACCTCTCCTGCTGCCAGTTCACCTGAGTTCATCAAAACCCACACACACACACAAATTTAAGCGGTGGGAGAAAGGCAGTGGTTGGGTTCTCAGAGACATACTGTATTATGATTGACACTGCTGTGGTAACTGTGCACTGTTGTGGTCACCATGGTTACCCACCTGGTCCATCTTGTTGACAGCTACAGCGAGCTGTGTGACACCGAGCGATCGGACCAGGAGGGCATGCTCTCTTGTCTGCCCACCTGCTTCAAACCCAGCTTCAAACTCCCCCCGACTGGCATCTACCACCAGAACGGCTACATCTGCCTACAAATACACAGACACACAAATTCAAAACCAAAATACACATACCCAACACATCCAGAAGTTTAAACAAACCCAATTTGTATTTCACAGAAAATAATAATCTAACGCTTTTAGTGGCGCTCAAACGTTTGCACACAACTGCTTGCAAAATGGTGCTATACACTCATTCTCCAAACCAGCCTGAGAGACTTCCATAGGACTGCTGAAAACAGGTCAAATATTCAAATAACCAAAGTCAGTAGATATAAGTCCAACATAAAACAAAATGTACCATTACTTTTGCATCCTCTTAAATTATACACATAAATTGTTACTGTACATTCAAATATGCAGATGTGTGTGGGGGTGTATGGACACTATTTAGTCCATGATTCACAATATCCCTGCTGGACTGGGCTGCTGATCTGGGCTGTTTTTTTTTTTTACAAACTACTTCATTAATTTTCTGGAGTAATGAAATAAAACATTATAAAAAGAGAAAAGCAGTTAACAGATCTGTTGGTAATATAACAGTATATAACAGCATAGTCATGTTTTTTACACCCCTTGAAGTGCATTCTCTGTAGAGAATGGGTACTTTTCACTTTTGAAAATTAACAAATGCTTGATTTCAAAGCATTACTCATTGTGTACAAGTCATACATCCCAAAACATTTTGATGAATATAAACCTGGTAGGTCTCTCAGATCTGCAGGAGCTGGCCAGCTAGTGGTGAAAAGAGTTAAACCTAAACATGGTGAAATAGTGTCTAGCCACTATGCTGCTCTCTGCAGGAACCAACTGTAGCTTTAAAAAGCTGCTAAAACTGCACATATCTCCTCCGCCATCTTTTAAAAATCTGCACTTCTGTCACTTTTAATCTTTTCATTGATTTTCTGTGTAAACTACGCATTCATTTTTTCCTTCTAGTTCCTGCTATTTTTATGCATAATATTTTTATTCTTTTCCCGTAAAACACACTGAACAACCTTTGTGTATGATAATAGGCTATCAAATTTAACAACATGAATAGGGAGGACAAAATTTGGCATACTGTGTAATGCAAAGTTCAATAAAAACAAGCTGCATAAGGATCTATTGTAGCAACCTTTTAGTTTTATTCTACAAAAATCTTTTTTCATGAAAAACAAATTATTGAATTGTGCAAATGGCTTAGTCATTCAGAGATGACCAGATTAGTCAGATTTAACCCTCACCCAGACACCCACCCCAGTCGTACACCTGTCCTCACATGCACTTTCTTCCCAATGAACCCCCTTCTTAGTGCTTACACAGCCGCACAGCCACACACCCACACATTCAAAACGCCCACAGAGCCACTTTCTCTCTACAGAACACCTTACTCAGCAGTCGCTCGCAAGGAAGTGAGTAAATCCGGCCAGTAGATTGTGAGTAATTTCATTCATCCGCACAGCCGGTACTTAAACCCAAACACAAGGAACACACTCATATGTAGAGTTCTGGTGCTAGTGGCACCCTGATCCCACAGAACGTAGCTTTCATTGAGACTTTCAATAGCAAAATTTGCAGAGTCACTGAGCGCCTGTCTGACAGACTCAACTCAATGAAGACGGAGAGCTCATTTCCATACCTGTGCCGCTCCCGTGATCATGTTGGGAATAAAGTCTTTGTGTCCTGGCGCGTCCATTAGGGTCACAACTTTGGAGTTGGTCTCAAATTTGGTCATCCCCACATCCATGGTCACTCCTCTGCTCGAAAGAGAGATCATATTCAGCACAGATTAGCCTTATAGATAAGATTTTGCGTAATCATGTAATCAATGAACGTATTGGCACTTTTCAATATAGAGACACATGCATGCGATGAGTCACTCTAACCTGTCTCTCTCCTCGCCTGTCTCGTCTAGTACCCATGCATAGGCAAAAGAGGCCTTCCCGGCCTTCTTTGCCTCCTGCTCGTATTTATGCATGGTCCGTTTATTCACGTTCCCCAACAAGTATAACAGATGACCCATCAGAGTGCTCTTGCCTGCATCCACATGACCTACGTTAACACACACAAAATATGTTAGTTAGCAATTATTAGGCACCTGAATGCATACTACGTAAGTATAAGCACAATGTTCCCGTTACTCCAAATATTGCTCGTCACCCAAGACATTTCAATGGCTGAAGTTTGCTTTAATTTTCCACTACAGCTATAAGGATAATGTATCTAACAACAGACAGAAGCTTGCCAATTAACACAATGTAAACTGCACGCGGTTTGTTTTTATTTCGGTTCTGTAAATAGGTTCTTAACACTAGAATGGCGGCTAACTGGCAATACCTATAACAGCCTCAACATTTCTCTCAATCTGCTCAAACCTCATCTAGCTCTTCATGAAGGATGACAGACTTCATCGGTCATCCTTGTTGTTCACACCACTAATTTAGACATTTTAGGGCTGGTTTTCAAATAATTGGCCGAAATCTCAAAAACTGATTATAAATCAGATTCTGTTGTCTAAACCAGCTGTGCTGCTTGGCTAAACAACAAAGTTTTGCCCAATTTTTGGCTCACAGTATGTCATACCATGTCCTAAACCATCATCACATCTGTATAATGTTAAAGAATAGCCGGTTAACATAAGTTTTAAGGATGTATATATGGAAACAATTTGGGTCACTAATGACTTTGGGTTTGCTAGCCTCATAACTCCAGTTCTAAGGAAACAAAATTTGGATGCCTGAAATATTTTAGCAATACGAACAAAGTTGGGGTAAGTGAAAACTGGCATAACATTTATTTTTGTTGAATTATTCCTTTAACAATTCAGTTTTAGGTCAAGTTTATGATTTAGGGTAGCAATGTGCAGGATTAGAGATTTGTGAAGTATATGTTTATTATACTTCATTATTATGAAGTTTATTATTATCACTTATTAGCTACATTCGACTTATGGCTCAAGTGCAAAACTAAACAGACACTTTGTCTTGGCAAATCAAGTACAGCTGAGTAAATTTGATTTTTGTTAACTAATTTCTTTAACAGTTGGGGGTTTTTTTTACTATGTGAATTATAAATAACTAATGTACAGATAAACAAACAAATGGAGGACAAGTCACATGGATACCTATAACAACCAGGTTAAGAAGTGGTTTTCCCCCCTGCCTCTGCTCCAGTTCTGCCCGAATGTTCAGCTGTTGTTTACTCTTGCTAGCTGACCGTGGGGGGACAGGGGTCACTGGGTCCTCCACCACACTTGCAGATTTAGATGGCGTCTCCGGGGCAGCTAACGTCACCATCTCAGGGCTTGGACCTCTGCGTACAGGAGTAACACCATTTTCCTCAGAGCTATTCAGAGACACAACAAAGCCAAAGTTTTAGATGAGTTCATTTTCCAATACTGTAAAAGCAGAATGGTGGTTATCAAACAAGTTTACATAACTAAAATATTACAAAATTTAGAGAGAAACATGTCCCATTAAGCATAAATACTAAAACTAAACACTCAAACATTATACACTCAATCAACATATACCATTTGCTAATGTCAATCTTATGTGCTAAACTACTTCATTATATTAAATATCTACTATGTGCAAGTCTTACCATGTGAAATAGCACTGATATATTTCTGATCTACTACTGATCTCTATTACATGGAACATCACACTCAGCCACTATTTGTGTTACTAGTAATTCACTTCACTGTAAGTTACTCATTTATAGTATTCAAACCCCAGCATTTGTCTTTATAGCACAATGTATATCATATCAAGTTTTTATTGGATTTATTTAGACTACATTTTAAATTGTTCTCGTCTCGGTCACTGTGGTTCCGTGTAGTCGTAATGTAAGAAATTTCCTCTGGGGACTGAGGACTGTTCTCATAAGTTATAGGTGTCAAACAAAATGACTTCTTGAATTCTCAGAACACGGTTCCTTTTTATGATGATTAGGATCAGAGTTTAACCCATTACAAGAACTTCATACTGTTAATGTTGATAAAGCAATAATGGTTTGTTCATCACACTTCAGCTGAGGCTGCAACTGTATTGTTAACAAGGCTGTTCACTTATATGGTAAATACTAAAGAACTTGATGTCCACTGGCATATAAATATGCCACAAATGCATAGACAGGCAATGCTAATGTAGCTGTTACCATTTTCTAGTGATAATGAGACAAGGACTGAATGAACAAACTGGCTTTTCAACAAAGAACCAAGCTATGCTACCAACAACATGTAGCTGTTTGAAATGTTCTACCTCATATACACATTTTAAAATAAGTGGTCTAGCCCTGGGAACAAATACTGTATAGTACAGTTCTGTTGTAATACACTGCTCAAGACTAATACAAAAGATTCAGTGACATATTTTACAGTATTTTGGTCTTATGTGAGTGCACGATAAAGCTGACCCACCTGCAAAAACCCCAACACTGTTTACACCCCCTATTTTTCCCCTATGGGTGTGGTCTGTGGTTTAAGGTGTGGAGGTGATAGCCTGCGGGTTTGTGTGCGAGTGTGTGTGCTCATCTGAATAATCTATAAGCAGCAGCCACTCCTGTGGGTTTAATGCAAAGTGAGCAGACAAACACATTGTCCTGCTTATGCCACTAAAAGAGCAACTATGAGTATGAAAGAGTTGAAAACACATTTACACTTTTTCTGTCGTCAGAGAGAAGTAGGATGTAAACCTAAGTTCAGGAGGCATAATTAAGCTACAAGCTGGAACCACTGTTATACTGTGAGCGACCAAAAAAACCTAACATAAAACAAAATGTGCTTCTGGTCTATGGAAAAAAAAACAGCTTAATTCATCCAAATGATTTTAAACTGAATTTATTTAAAAATACAGTATTTTCTCCAGTCTATAAAATATATGGAAAATAAGCTGCAACACATTGCTGCATGTATTCCTGTATGTTGTAGATGAGCCAGTCAGAAAGGAGTCATTTACATGTTCCAGTTTTGAAAAAGGCATAGTAACAAGAACCTTAAGGGAGTGCTTAGAGTTAAGAACGTAAAAATGTGGCACACAAAAATAATTTATTGACATAAGGGGGTTAAACAAAGAAATTTGAAATAAGGGCCCTTTAAATGGAGCACCTTACTAACCTTGGCACATCAAAGCCCATAGTCTGCTTCTTGCCGGAGACGGTCATCCGTGCTACCTTAGGAACTACCTCGGACTCCAGACGACTCTCAGGAGCCTCACGGGGTTTCGCTATATCACAGAAAAACACTACACGTCAACAGACTCATACGAAACTTAAAGAGGCATCAGTCTGTGTACACTTGACACACCAATACCTTTTACATTAACTCTTATTCCATATCTGTATATCAGTGTCTGCCTTGGTACTGAAGGAGGACTGAAGATAACCTGGTAAAGTATGGAAGGGAGCAATAATTGTTAGATTACAGCCTGTGAAATAAACATGATGGGGGACGACGACGACAATGGAAAGTACTCTCGATTTTGAAGTTTTCCCAGCATTCACGTCAACATACGTAACAATACAAAATGAGCAGCTTTGTGTATTTCAGCTTTTTGAGTCATGCATTCCTCCCATCTCAGCAAAATGACGAACGGCTTGTAATTAAGAGACACAAAATGAGTGGTCAAAGTTGTGTACGAGCACTGCTCATGAATGGTTACTTTAGAAGGAAAAATTATCCGATGGCTCAGGGATCATTCAGACAAATAGACTGATTTGTGTGATCGCAGTAACATACTGCATAAATATAGAGGCTGAATTGCTAAGACAGCTTTGGAAATGTACAGAGGTCTACACTTGGTGCACTTATGAGAAAGGGTCCATGCATTAATGATTTTGTGTGGAGTGCATGGGATGATTTATCCATCTCTTCACCTTTGGACTTTTGATTACAACCAAATCCATATTTCATCACTGTTGTAAGAAAACCATCTGGACCCTTTTTACTGGTTTATTCACCATGTTCACAAAGAGCACAGTGCAGCTGCTGTTATTAAACATTATAAAGACCCAAGTTTTTATATGTTTATTATCCAGTTCGAGACGAATGTTTTAGTAGGTTCCAGGCAGGTTTTTTTTTTAAACACATGGTCAGGTCTAGAAATGTGTTTGATGTACTGTCTTTAGTTTCACTCACTTACTGAAATTCGTGAGTCATGAGCTACACAGACCAAAATGAACAGGGGAAAGAATGAGAGAGAGAGAGCATTTCCCTCTAAGGTAACTGGGCTTTCTGCCTGTCGTGTCATAACAGTACTGCCGAGTCAGTTTTCAGAGCCACAGCCAGTCATCTCTCTCTGAGCCGCTGTCGCACTGGCCAGGAAAGTGTTAACTGTGCCCGCGTCAACAACAGTTACGCACTGAGTGTGCACCAATGGCATAATAGCATCCTCATGCAGAAGCTTTCAAAAAGATGAACATACATACACATACACACACACACACCTCATCTGGATAACTGCAGATAAAAAAGCTGACCACACCACACTCGCGCGCACTCTCTCTCTCACACACACACTCACTCGACCTGGGAAGAAACATAACTAGTCAGTTCTGAAACCTCCTCTATCACGATTCTTGAGAACTCAGACACTTCACAACGTGTGAAATGATTCAAAGCATTATGTAAGGTCAAAATGGCCTAAAGAAAGTCAAATGTTTTTTCCTTGTTTTTGAGCAAAGCAGTCTGCCCATTTCCTGGTGCCTAGGACTAAAGCTTCAAGTATTCATCTAAACTTTCCAGACCAGAACTTGACACGTTTGAAAAATGACATCCAGGTCTGACCATGCGGGACCTGCTATGAACTTTTTTTTTTTTTTTCAAGTGTCTGCCAGGTTCAGGTCAGGTTCAAAGTCTTAATATTTTAGCATCGGACAGAAGCTTTCATCCACAGTGACTTACAGTCAAATCATGCAACCGATGTAAGGCAACATAGCATTAAGAGTCGTGGCCAAGGATGTGCACTCGACTTTAAAATGGCAAAGTACATAATTATGCACTCTATCCAAGGTGGTTTATTACAGCTTTACGTACTACGTGCTACTAAGAGCAGAGTGACTGAAAATGTTATAGATAAACTGGCATTTTGCAAATCTGTATTAAACAGTACTGATTATCATTGAATTTTTCTGGAATTATTGCTCAAATCTGGCAAAGAACAGCTTCCACCTTGTTCTCATCTGCCTCCCTATACCAGTTCATAGTGCAGAAATGCTTAAATGTAGCTCTTGTAGCTCAGGTTGGGATAGGTCAGACTGCGTGATCCTGTTTCTTGGGTAAACTAAAGTGGCCCCTTATAGTCCCAGGTGAACTCAGCACTGTACATCAGACAGTATGAACAATGTGAAATTTTAACTCATTTAACTCATTCACAAAGTGGAGCAGCAGGCTGCCACCAACGAGGGTTGGCCAGGGAGCAGTGTGTGGGGATGGTGCCTTGTTGAAGGAAACCTCAGTAATGACACTACCAGTGCTGGGATTCGGGCCCACACCCTTCTAAATTTCAGGGCAAATTCCCTAACCTCTAGGCCACCAGCTGCCCTAGTGAGTAGGGTCAGAATTGGAAACAATTCTCAGGCTGTATTGAAGTTCAAACGAAAACTTCTGTCCAGTAATATCTGAATAAATACATGGACTTGGAAATGAAGTCCCTCACTGATGCAAGCAGGTAGACAATGTCTGTAAAAGGACTTCAAAAAAGGCGGAGCAATGCGATGAACAGGCGTATCCAATCTTTTCTTCAAAGGGCTTGAGTGGCTGCAGGTCCAAACAAGCAGGGGACCACCACATTCCACTAGTTTGTTCAATTAGTCCCAGGCCTCAAACAACTGATCACGAGAGCTTCGACTCCCTGCCACAACAGAACTACTTTTTAGTTCTCAAAATAATATTTTAATTATTTTTTAAAGAACCATTATTGTAAGTCAAATGTGAAGAACCTGAGTGTATGAGGAATCTTTTTTTCTGCCCTAATAAATAATTCACAAGAAAGGTAGATCCAGGCCATGAACAAATCAGGACAGATCCAATCAAGTGTTTATAGCAGAAAAAGCTTGATCAGATAAGAGAGAAAAAATATCTCAACAAATCTGTTTTGAAATATCACAGAATTGCTCATAGCAAAACTACTATGTCATGTGATGACACAAGTACATGAGTACCTTAAGGACAATTAGCTAGAACAATTCAGCAATGCATGTGTTGCTGCCCTTGTTTTTATGTCTGCTGTGGAGAGAAATAAGTCTAATTTAGTCTAATTAGGTTTTGCGGTTTTATTTCACACATTTGTTAAGGGTCTAATTGTTAACAAAGGGGTTCTGACCGAAAACATTTTGGTCCCCCAAGGAACAAACAACCTAAATGCACACTAGGTCCCTGGGGCTGTATTACAGAAACTTCCTGTCTTAAGTATAAAGTTAAGACAGATTAAGATACGATTGTTTTCAATTTGGTACTACATAAGCAAATTCAAACTGTATTTAGGATCTTATCTCGAGTTAAAAATCCTAAATAAGTGATCTAAAATCAATGATCAACTATTATTTCTGTTACCTAGCAACTAATGCAACATTTCATCTCGCGAAGTAACTGTTACCTGCAGCCACTGCAACTTTAAAAGGCTACAGTCCTTAACATTTTATCTTCATTACGATCTTCAAAATATCGATGTTAAACAACATTGTGCTCTGAACTTTAAGCCAGACGAATCGGCCAATACTTGGTCAACACTCACACACACTTAGCTTTGAAAATCACCTTTAGTGAAAAAACAAAGCACATTTATTAATTGTACCACAGCCGGGAACGAGAGCGCCGTGCCGACCGGCCAAATTACCTGTAGCCTAAATAATCAGCTGCTGACTGTTAGGACAGCGGAAGGGTAATCTTAAAGTAAGGAGAGTTTATTTAAGATTTTTTGAGGTTATGATGCTTCTGTAATACACATTTCTTAAGTTAAGTTACGATAGGAAAATAAATAAGACCCTAAACCTCTGAAACCATGGTTTCCATACAGTTAAGATTGTCAAATTAAGAAGTTTCTATAATACGGCTCCAGATCTCCCAAAGTCTTGATGTTTCAGTATAATAAAAGAAAAAGTGGTATATGGCATCTTCTTCAAACATCTGAATATACTGAGTCTGTGCTTAAGCATTTTGAATTATTTGCGTACTACTGACGGTCACCCCCCAAAAACAAAAAAAAAAAGAAAAAAAATAATGTTTGCAGAACCACAGAGTAAGGTATTCCTAGTGACATTTGCCCCCACGCCCATGCCCAAGCACTATCCGCATGCACACACATACAAACCCAGCAAACCAACCTTTATCTCTCCAACACACACTCAAACACCTGACTCTGCAGGCACAGCCACAAGGCCAGGAAGTTCTGTGGGGGGTAGAGATAATCCTTCACCTGCATGTGCACACACTCGCGGTCACACACACACAGTTTGCCACACCTACATGTACCCTACAAATACACACCAATAAATGTAGGCAGACATTAAACACACATCAGCCACCTACATCTTAATAGCACTATATAGCATCTCTATGAGTATGACAGCCATTCCATGCCAGTGTCTGTTAAATTCCTAAACAAGCACCTCATTCTGTTTTATGAGGTACTGATTACTGACCAATTGAATCAAATCATACTCAATGAGGAAAATTATAAACAAAACACTGCTGTTATGGCAAAACACTACTCGAAGATTGTTAAAGGTAATTATTGCCATTTTTTTTTTTAAGCGTGAGCAAGATATTTGTTTTCTTTTAATTATTCAAGTTCTGTAAACAATGCATTATTTCTCTTGTTTTGATGTTTCGTCATTTCCTTTAAAATTATGCTTTAAATAATATATTAATTTGGCAATGATGAATATTGTCAACAGTTCTTAAAAACTAAGACATAGATTAGTTAAAGATAAAACTTGAGGAACTGAACTGAACATGGTCTTATTTTTTTTCCAGAGCAGTGCAGCCTTTTCACAAACATTCTCAAAAAGCTATTAGAGTAAGCCTGTATAAGTAAGCATAATGTAATAAGCATATCATTTATTCATTTTGACATCAGAGCACTGTGCAAAAAGCTGGTTAGAACAACACGGGTTTGGATCCAGGTTTCTGCTCAGTGCCTCCAGTCATTGGGTGAATGAATAAAATTCCACAATAAACACACCTAATTTAATCTACTGCAGTAAAAAGAGCCAAGACAGGGATTTGATGGAGCTGCGAGTAAAAATGGGTTTCAATGAGGAAAGTGATGTGGACATGGCTAAGCGAACACTTTTTTTTTTAACACCACTGCCCAGCAGTAAACAGTTTTTAAGCATAATTTTCTCAGGTGCCTAAGACTTTTGGACAGTACTGTATATTTTCTGATTATGCTGTGTAATTTAGTCCAAACTGTGCCAAGATGAGGCACAGAGTCCAATAAAGGATTTTTTTTATCTTAACTCCAACCATGCTGAAGCCGCAATGGGTTTTACAGAGTTAAAAAAGTGAAGCAACAATCTAAGCATCAGCCCAAACACGGGGAGATTGTTTAATCTCTGGCTCACATTGAGGGTTAAGTTAATTAGCCCTCAATAAGCTGCCCAATGACATTTCATTAGCAGTAAAACTATGTGGTGATACTTAACATGTCAAAGTATAGCCTTCATCCTCACAGCTTGGTAGCACCATGTGATGTGAAGAGACAAAGGAGTTTTTAAAAAAATATATAGAAATACATTATTGCTGCAGCACACAACTGCTAAACATCCCTTTAATGCACAATGCTGTTCTTCAGTTGATACTGCAGGTTACATTAACGGCAAGTGGAACATTCCTGAGTCATACTGGTCTTTTTCCTTCGTTACCTTTTAGCAGCCTGTGGGACACTTATACTATCAAAGTATCATAGCAAAAAATTTAGCTCTTAATTTTTATAGAAATAGTCCAAACAAATTTGCCATAACAGAAGAAACATTCTCTCCCTCTCCCCCTCCTACACTGTCGCCGCGACACACCCACACTGAGCAGGATATGTAAATGCACTCTTCCTAGGAAAACGGATCCAGGCCTAGTCAAACAACAGAGGCCTGATCCAGCCTAATCTTTTCAGTTCATCATTTTTTTATTCCAATCTGTCAGTTACTCACCATCTCATTGTAGAAGGGTGAGAAGTAAAACAGAATACCTGCAGTTTCAGCTACAGAAAGACTACGAGAGAGAGAGAGAGATTGAGAGCGCTCAGTACATTACACAATTAAATACAACCACACCCCAGGACTGTCATTCTGGAAGCATATCACTTATTACAGTTAATTCCCCTACTCTCTCAAAGTCAAACTTCACCTGCTCAAATTCATAAGTAACAACTGATTTATTAAATACGCTGCAAGTCTTAAGCATATGGACTGTAAAAACAAGCTCTCAGTATAAGGGGCTAAATAAACTACACCGGTGTCTGTGTGGTCCAGGAGGGGGAGCTGTTGCATAAGTAGTTCCACAAAGGAAAATTGGGTTTCAAGAGGAAAAAATACTCCTATTTTTTTTTAAACAAAAACAACCTGTATCTTTTCCCCATCTGCCACACGTTGATGCATCCTTATTTTCCATGTCAGTTCAATTTTTGAGTGCATCACCACCTCAGAACAGTGGGGGAATCCCCAAGCTCACCATTCAGATATCCTCACACACACTCACCACACACACACACACACACCCCTAAGCTTGCACATACAATTATCAGTAACCACATTCAAATCAGTCAACATTACTCAATAAAATGTAATTGACTGTTCAAATTTAAAGTCCATTAAAAAATTACAGCACACAAGGCTAATATGTCTAAAAATCAAGGATAATGAAAATAAAATTTTATGCTACTGGTTGCCACTGGCTTGCATTAACTGTCAGTAATATTAGCATGCTCAAACTATTTTCAATGCATTTCAGTTAGCAATCTTATTTAGCTATTAATCTTAAGAGTCACTACTCAGCACCTGCTATAATTTTCTTAGCCAGCTATGATGAACCTATGTTACATCGTTCAGTACTGAGGAACTAAAGTATGGCCCTTCATATGGACTCTTGGGGTTCTCAAGGTTAAGATGCATCTCGGGACTTTGCCGTGACAAACGTGCAATCCCCGGCATCAATGTAAAGAAATAGGTTCTGATTTCACACCACCTTCAATTAATTTACAAACTCTAAGAGCAAAAGAGGGAGAGAGAGTGGTTAATGACTGCAAATGAATGGTGGCATGTGTGGTCTGCAGAACAGGTCATTAAGCTCTCTCTGCCTTTCAGCTTCTCTGCCTGCCACTTTCTATGACCAATTTATAGAACTTTGCACCGCCTCAGAGCATGACATATTTTAGCAAAACCCACAAAGTGCAAAAACACAGAGAAATGCAGCAACAGAGGGCCAGCTGTGAGAGAGTCACTTTTTCCTGCGTAGGTGGCTACAACAGACAGCGAGAGAAAGAAAAAAGGGATGGAGGAGAAACTAAGGTGGTCAGATGGCATAAAGATAGTGTGAATAGAGCAAGAGAGTGAAAGAAAAAGAAAAAGAAAGGAAGAGAAACAGACAGAAAGAGACTGATCATGTAACAGGGTCCAACAGCAGTTCCTGTTTTCACCCACGACTGTTTCAGCACAGAAAGAGTTAACCAACATGTACCATGCATGCTCTTGTCTAAAACTTATATTTAAAGACTATTTCAACTTACACTTTCTCATCTACTTTTATATCAGAGCATAAAAATGTCCAAGGTTCGTCAGAGGTAAACGGTGTGTTTTTGTATGAGTTTTACTAGACTTGGGCTTCAGGCTGAAAAGCATAAGGATTATCCAGAAGAATAATTTTGCTCAATTGCTTGTACTAACATCATTTAGCAAACACTCCCAAAACCTCTGCACATCATTCATGCACACGACTCAAACTGGCCTGGTCTTTAGCTCATGCTGGGTGCTAGCCATGCTGAGGCTTTTGAACCTTCCACCAACTTCTTCTCATCCTTCCTTCCAAAATAAAGCTCACCTTAAGAAGTTGACAGCAATTGTCACGTCACATGCCTTTAAGAGTCTGTCCTTTTCTGTTTCACTAACAGCAGTCAGTCTTAACATATGCTTGCTAATAAATGATTATGAATCTGCTTCAAAACACATGGCATCTGTACTTACAAGCCTTCTCTAAACAGTCAAGTGATTTGCAGACAGCATACATGTCTGTATTCTCCCTCTTTGACAGTACAATGGAAGACTGGAACTTTAAGACATGTTGAAAAACTACTAAATTGGGACAAAATTATCGATATATTAATACTATCTAACACCAGTTACAGTAACATTCTGTATGAACAACGCCTAGGGCCATTTCACACAGAGTTTTACAGACAAAAAAGTAAAAAAATCATCAAAACTAAAGTTGTCTTACATCACAGCTCACAGCTGTTTAGAGCATTTTCCAAGTTTGTTCTCTCTTTTTAATGTTTGGAGCTCTGAGCAGAAGCAGAGTCTCAAACTCCTCCACACACTCAGAATACAGTCCTCAGTTGTGAGTCAGGAATGAACTTTTTAGCAGTGCCTGAACACCATAATTACGGGTCACGTACCATTTTTCACCAATGAAAAAAATGACTGTGTGAAAACACCATAAGACAATGAAACATTAAGAATGAAAAATACTGCTTCTGATGGAGTTGACCCCATATAGCCACATGACCACTCATTCACAGGATGATTCATTGCTGGACTGGAGGTTCAGATCACAGACTACAGCACAGAATGCTAAATTTAGTAAAGAAAAGCAAACTCAAAGCATAAATAAATTGGTAAGTGAGTCCACACCTATGAGAATTTACACTATTTACACAGAGGCACAAAAACAAGAATATAACTAATATAACAAAATCTGTACTAAATGCAGCATATAAACAATGTGCTTTGTAAACTATACGCTATATAAACAACAAGCTGTGGTCAGATGTGAAATGGATTTTTCACATATTTCTGTGATAATAAGATTACAAAAAAGTAGAACTTACGTTTGCCAGTTTCAGGACAGAGTAGCATAAATGACATCCTTATAAACGACTAGTCAATATTACTGACCTGCAGATTTACTAGTGCATGAAACTCCTGCCAATAAAGCACTGATATTTAGTAGCCTGTTTTGTATTGTAACAGACTTTTGAAAAAATGACAACACAAAATGTTCTATTTAATGTTCGCAGTAAATAATTGTACTGTTTGAAATTGAGTCTCTGTAGTTTTACAAAGATTTTGCAATTGAAAATATCATTCAGTCAGTAAAACTGTCCAAAGCCATTATAGTAAAAACAATCTCTCTCTCTGTGAACATTTATGGGCCTGTATTACTGGTTATTAAATATATTTTTATCTCCCAAACATCAGTATCGGTCACAAAACTTTCATATCGGTCAGGTAGTAAAACAGGGTTCCATGTAATCTCCACAGGGTTGCAGAGAATGATACTACCAGTACAGAAAAACAGAAAAGAAACTCGGCAGATGAAGTGTTTGTTCAGTGTGGTGACTATGTGGGGAGGGGGACAAAAGCTGAAGCTGAAGAACATCTACAGCTGTGGTTGGTCATGTACCACAGCAAACACAAGAAAACATTATGTCTTATGTACCACGCTGTGGGTGTGTTTACACCTCAACGCGATCTACAGAAACCCATTTTCAGCTTATAACACACATTTACAAATAAGTGATAAACATCACAAACTAACACACCCATCAAAGTTAACACATTAACATGCTTACATGCTCACACACACAGCCACATTTAACCCCTCCACCCAACCAGACCCACCCATGCAGTCACACATAAGAATCTCAGCATATGAAACAGGCAAATCTTTATTTCATTATATACACCAACCTCAGGCCAACACCCACATCAATCAAAATCATTCTCAGCTGTACATCAGTGCTTTAAAAACGGATTAAAATGATCACAGATCATATTTTGCAGGAAATCATTCAAAATCAGTGTTTCACCTCTTTAAAAGTAAGAAGAATTAGCTGCGCATGATAGTATATCTTATCTGTGTGTGCTTGAGTGCATGTGCACAGATCATTTTAAGCTAAGGGGGGAAAAATCCAGGTGTCCCCAAACCCCAATGTCTGCAACTCCCTTTTCTTTACTTTTTCTGTCTTTTTCTTTCTGTGTCTGTGGTAAACCAGAAAGGCTCTTGACATCAAATTGCTGCAAAACAGCTGTGGAGAAACACATTCTTTCTGTCTTCCCCCCATTTGTCTCTTTGCACACTTAGTAAGGGACCATAATAACAGAATGAGAAAAGGGCAATAAAAGTCATATCCACTGAGTACAAAAATATATGTTCAGTCAACTATAAAAATAGTAAATCTGATTATTATAAACCATAAGGAAACAAAAAAAATTAATATCAATATTGGTTTAAAAGTAATGCTGCCCAGGGAATAATACAGTGATCTCTACATGCTGCGTTCAGTGGTCTGTGGTTACTTGGTACATTTTGAAGACCCCTCAATAAAGAAAAATAATGGGTTATCAAACTTTTTTAAAATGTAAACAAGCACCACTTGAGCCCATTTTTTAGTTCTATGCTTGTTTATGTTCATAGCTGCTTGTTTGAGTTTAAATCAAACTCCTGACAGTTTTTAAATTATTTCTGCCAAACCAAGAAGCATCAGTTGACTTTAAAACAAAAGTAAAGGCGCAGTGTTAAGCGCAACATTGGACAATAAATTCAGTCTAGTTTAAGAAAGCAGGTAAATGTACTAACGTTTTCGGGGTAGCAGGACGCCCTACTCTCTTGTAAACGCCTTCTTTTGGTTCTGTTTGACTATATCATCAGGAGACAGTGTGTCAAAAGTGAATGGAGTAATGTGATAGAGAGGACCCTGTACTCTTTCTTTCACTCTTGCCATCTGCCGGCTGTAAAGGAAAGCCTTGTGGACTGCCCCAGCATGCTGGCTCCTCTTCTTCTGCATCCGCACACACAGTGTCAGGGCGAACACAGATGGTTTAGCAAAAATGCTACATGTGTTACGACTTGACAAATTGTGAATGGGGTGCAATGAGACTGGAGAGCACTTCTCGGATAGATGCAGAGGAACAGGTGATGTTTGTGACATCAGCACGCTTAAATCAATGGTTGTAGAAAGAGGCTTATGACCCTGAGGAGACGTTTTACTCTTTTTGCTCTCGATTCTGCCCTTCTGAGGGATGGATAATGCTGGGTTCTCTGATATTTTTGGAGACTGGGTTTGTGATAAGAGATCTGACAAAGATGGCACTGCAGAAAAGTCAGGAGGAACAGCAGCAGGAGGTTTTGCGGGAGAGTGGGCATCCAAACCACTGAGACTGAAAGAGTTTGGTGGGGTTTGAACTTTGCTGGCAAACATTACAGTTTGTGGATTCACTGTGAGTGTGCAGCATGCGTTTTCTGGACTTGGCACTGAACTGAAGAGGCCTGGTCTGCTGCTTTGATGCTCTTGAATCAGCTTAGCCAAAGAGGGGCTTCCCTCTTGACCTCGGTTACCAGAACCTTTAGAAGCCTTACTCATTTCCACTGGCTTGCTAGACTGTAGAACATTGCTTAGACTGCCTAATGGGACGTTAAATGGTGTAGGCACCTTAGGGTCCTGCAGAGAGAGTGTACCCAAAGAGCAGGACAAAAAGGTGGAGGCAGGGCTTATGGATAGGTTTCCAGGAGAAGTGCCGAGACCCATAGGAAAACCAGAAGAAAGAGATACAGCAGGGCCCAGAGTTAGACCTGTCATTGGAAAAGTACTTTGGCCAAGACTAGAGAACAGAGAGGTTTTGGAGGAATCAGTGCTGACAGAAGTAGGGACAGAGATGTTTTGACCAGGACCAGTGGTGGGTAGAGCACCTGCACACTTATGCTCATGTTCAGCCATCAACTTAGCCAAAGAACTCTGGCAAGTAGGGTTTAGTTGACCAATATCACCCCCTGAGCCCTGAGTTAATGCACCCTTCACCAAGCCTGTGGGTAAACCGCCAAGGGCAGGGCCAGAACCAGTAACCTCCTTTGTCTCAGACTGGACTAAGAGATCACTGAGGTTTAATGAAAACGCTGCAGTAGGAGGAGACAGTGTGCAAGCTGAGGCTGTGTTTGTAATCATATTAGTGCTGCCGTTTGAGTTGTGAGATAAGGCTCCTTACCTTACGAGGGCCAAATGCAGTCAGAAAGAACCAGGGTGAGAAGATGGAAGGTGCAAAATGATGATTGGCAAGACACCACACAAGGCCCAGGCAATTGTTCAAATCAGACAGACAGAGAGAAAGGCAATACGTCACTACTTGTTGATTAAAGCCCAATGTCAAGATCAGATCAAGTATAATAGCAACTGTTGAAACAAAAACCCTGCAATCAGTTCAAAAAGCCATTCCAACTTGTATATATGCGCTCAGATCCTTTTTGTGGGTGTCACAGAAGGACAAAAAACACACCTGCAGGTTGTCACCTTAAAAAACTTAAAACTGAATCTATAGGAACTTAAATTGTATTTAACTTGGTAATTTTATGAGTGTTGAAAGGGATAGGCATTGAAAAGGAGTACATACAATAACAGATACTGTTTACAGAAAAAATAGAATTTCTATTGAAGTTTGAAACTAATTTCACTTTTGAAACTGCTACAAAACTAAAAGCTTTAGGTCTGCCCTCTTTTGGAAAAACCCTGGAGTTTGAAGAGGTCCACTGAGACATGACCCCAGCCCTGCTGTGTGGCTGACTGGGTGTGTGTACCTTTCTGTGGTGGGGGTGCTGTGGTGAGCTCCAGTGGTGCATTGGTTTTGGGTGCAGTTGTTTTGTGCACGCTGCTACTTTCTGTGGACAAAATGGAGTCCAGCGCTCGATGAGGATCACAGTCGTACTTCAGGGCGGCCTCAGTCAAGGTAGAGTCAGGAACTGAATCTCCGAGTACCGTTCTCATCTGGTCCAAACACGAATACAACTGACCTGTGTAGACAAAGAGTTTTTATCTCATGCAAATACAAAAACAAATAGCTTTAAAAAAAAACTATCTACACAAACATTCATTGCTTCCTACACAGCAGGTCTTTTTTTATTACTTTTTTATTATAATTTAAACAAACAAATAACTGCCAACACAAGGCAAAAATTATGCAGAGCTTTTTGATTAATAACAGCCTTCTATTGCTGGTTACTAAATCTTTACAATTTCTCCCTCCAACCACCACAGCCAACAAAAACACGATTGACAACTAAAGTTTCAGAGTTTTTTATAGCTTTGCACTTGAGCTACAAGGCTACTGTTATAGGGAATGTAAGAACCAGTAAACTTTATTGATCCTGGAGGAAATTACTTATGACTGCAAAGGCACACAGAGGCACAGAGACAAGAACAATATAAAAATATATAGTCTATACAAAATCTAAATTTAAAAAATCAAAATAAGAATACATTGATCAATAAAAAATTATGTAAACTTGTATTTTCTGAGATTTTCTTTTTTTTGTTTTTTTTACTGCAGACAGATGCACACAACCTAATACTAGTAGCCACTGCATAAATACCTTGCTCAAGAGGATTGAGCATATCTGTGAGGGAGGGTGAGGTTGGCATCTCCTCTTCTTCTTCATGTTCCTCCTCCTCCAGCGGTTCTACTTGCCGTGTCTGCCTTGAGTCCTGACGCGAGTAAATAAACTGAGCAGCTGTGGAATCAAGAAAACCCACACACATCAGCAGGGACTAACCAAGTCCCTTTAATGTCATGATCGGAATCACAATCTCAATATGTAGCAGTAAAATCACAATACCGATATTTTACCCATATTGTGCAGCTAAAAAAAACTGGGATAAAATAGAGACATAGCAGTTGGTGTGAGAGAGAGGAAGATGCAGCGGATAGAAGGAAACTGAGACTTTTAGGGAGTTGATCCGCTGTGGCAACCCCTAATCAGGAGCAGCCTGAAGATGACTTTTCAACTACCTAAGAGCAAACTCTAGACACAAAAGCCTGGCTTTGCTAGTGAATTGCTGCTGCTCATTTGAATTTTTGGTCAATCAATCCTTTACAGATTTACAGAGCAGCCCTGACACAGTATGTAGCACATTTGGGGAAATAAAGTAAAGTGAAGTGGCCCCTTACAGTCACGTGTGAACACACCACAGCATGCAGTGTGAACAATGTAAACTACTTTCTCTGCATTTAACCCACTCAGAAAGTGAAGCAGTGGGCTGCCACCAACATGGCACACCCTGGGAGCAGTGTGTGTTTATGGTACATTGCTAAAAGGGGACTTAAGTGGGGCCACTAGCAATCCTGGGATTAAAACCCACGACCTTTTGATCGCCCCAAATAAACGTGATATAAACAAACAGTAGATAGGACATGTGGACACACTCATGCAACTGTAATGTCCACAATCACAGCAGTACCAACCCGTGGCAGGTGAGATGCAGTAGTCATCGTCCACAGACTGTCCGTAGATGTCATCATCCTCAAAATCTGTGAAAGGGACACACACCATAAAGAGGACAGTTGCGTTGACACCTGAGTCGGCGACGTGGCCAGTGCTGCTCTGCCTGGACACCTAATCTGCCTGACCACGACGTCCAACCCTCCCAATTTAAGTCACCAAATTTAAGTTTCATTTATCATCAGCTTAAAAATCACACGAAATAACAATATTGAATCTGGCAGCTGACTAACTGGCTAACTTTAGCCTCAAACCACAACAAACATGAAGCTAAGTTGTTAGCATTAGCAGTCAGTCCTACTGACCATATGTTGACCAACAAACAGACAACTTCTCGTCCTTATGGTTTCTATGACACACAAAAGCAATCTGAGGTCGTTACTGTATGTTCACTAGATATAAAAGTCAGGAAAATGCCTTAAATTATCACGCCGGGCTCTTGTTAGCGTTTAGTTTGCTAGCCGAGCTAACTGTGCCGAGCTAAAATCTCTCCAGCTACGAAAGTCGAGTGCTGAGACCACGACAGGCAAACACAGTCTACCTTCGTCGTAGTTATAACCTCGGACATTCCTATGGCGAGACATGTTTGTGTAGGTTTTTCAGGTTTTAGGCTATTTTAACTGTTCGTTGGCAAAACTTCAGACTGGTGCGTCTCACTCCACTGCAGCCATGTCTACGCAGCGAGGCGGCGGTACGCGCATGCGCACTAAACTTTCTACTCTATCGTTGGAATAAAAGTCACTTTACTCAAGCCAAGATTATTTCTGAACCCCATTATCATACATAGGGGTCTTTCAGTGTGCTTTACATGAATGCACAACAGTTTTAATAAATCAGGAAACAAAAAACAGTAAAAAGTGAAACAATGTTAGAATATCAATAAAAGAATATTTAAAATGGGATAGAAGCAAAGAGAGGTGATGAAGAGAGTGAAGGGTGGATGATGGAGAAGAGCAGCAGGAGACATTTGTGATAAGCAGCTGCCAGCAAAAGTGAGGAGAAGGTAGTGAGATGGTAGTGAGACCAGCTATGTTATCTGGGTTGATGGTTTGGAGACAGTGTTACTGGTGCTGGAGGTGACAGAGCCGAACATTTTACGAAACAAGGTGATCCATTTTAAAATGCTTTATATCCTGTGCAATTTTGCAGGAATACAGCTTCTCAAAATTTTAGTCATAAATTAGGAAGTTTACATGAGAACTTCTTAACCTTCCCCTACTTCACATTAAAGTATTTTGTGATATATACTTCCCAGGTGAACTTCTTAGACAAATTTTTTATCACAATGATTAAATAATACGTAATGAAGAAACAGATAGTATGGATAACTTACTTTTTCCTCTGTTGACTAGTTTTAAAGCTCTACATTATAAATTTCTCAAATTTATGAGGAAGAAGGAAGCAAAGAGATGTTGTTGATGCCTTCAATTAATTGGATGAATTGAATAATATTTTTACCTATTTAATATTTTTACCCTTACCTATTTAAATAATATTTTTCTTTATTTGTTTGTTTGTTTTTCTATTTGCTTGTCTGTCTGTATATCTGTCTAATTTATTTGTTTGATAGTTTATTTACTGAATTCTTTTTTCTAAGGGCTACATTTACTTATGTTAGAACCTGTAAATGGTGTAACTATCAACACATATATTGTTGCACAATTTCTTTTCACTAATTATCATTAAAAACATTATTTTGGAAAATCGCCAAAAACTGTTCTAACTTATATAACACATGAAAACATTTTTTCTAGAAGTGTTACTTTTTTCTAGAAACCTACATATTTCGGTTGTGGAAATGATGTACACATTAAGTAAATGTACTGAATCAATTGTTTCAGTTTACACTCACAGGTATAAGCTTATCTTTGGCCCTGAGACATGCTGAAAGATGACCAGATGGAAAAAAATCCCCTGTGAGAGTTATTTCCCAGTGGAAACTGTCCCACAGCTGCTGCACCTCGACTAGTCCTGGAAACCACCTTCTTCTCCCCCACCCCGCTTCTCTCCCTCTCTCCTTCTCTCCTTGGAGCAAAGGTCTTACATCACTGAAGAGTTGGATGGAGATTTATATTTCAGATGTCTAATGATAATATTTACAAATATCTAAAGAGCTACTGTTATGCATCGATAGCATCATAAATCCACACCTGTCATCAAAGCAGCTGTTTTGGAAATAAAGAAACAAAGATGTTTGCTGGCTGTCATCATGCAGAACAATATTCTCGGGCCAGAAACCTCAATAGGACAGTTCAGTAATCAAATGAGATGTAAGGTGTGTGTGTATATGTGGTTTATTGTAATTTTTCTATTAAGTTGAAATTGAAAATACCTTAAATGCCTTGATAATAATTGAATCTTTCCAAAATAAGAGTCATGACTTTTTTCTAGTAATTATCACATTTTCTTCACGTTACTCTGTTTTAATTATTTCAAATTAAAAAAATGAATACATTTGGTAAAAACAATCAACACAGACTCTCTGCTTCTCTCTCTCTCTCTTTTTCTGTCTCTCTCTCTCTCTCTCTCTCTCTCTCTCTCTCTCTCTCTCTCTCTCACTCTCCAACTCTCTGTGCATTTAGGTAAGTGTAAGAAAGCATGAGGCGAGTGAACTATAAAGCTGCAATGTTGAGAAAGTGTGTGAGTAAAGTGCTGCAGGTGTCTGTTTTTGTTCCAAGTTAAATTTAGACCTGCACACAAGTGTCAAATGTCATACAGATGTGAGTGACACCTTTCAGCACAGAAAGATTAGAGACTGCTGGGGAAGATCAATCACACACACATACACGCGCACACGCACACACACACACACACACACACACACACACGTATACAACCTTGATTTATTTGGCTACTGCCTTTGGTGTCCAAGTTGATGGAAAGTCTGAGTATTTCTTCAGGGTCTGAACTACAATTACTTCTCAGGGTATTCGCTGTAGGTGCAGTCCTGCACAGGGACTGCAATATAATACCTGATATAAATGTGCACAGTACTTTCACATAAACAAGATTAGATTTACAAAATCGTAACACTACATTTCTACAGCCTGGCAATAAACTGGCTTGTCATTACTCTGTTACAATAACTACAGTGAATCTGGCATTTCAACTTATTGATTATTAATTTTTCTTTTGCACAACATTGGAGTCCATTATAATGCTCTCATGACGCCATTCTGGCCAGAACTTGAAAACTAAGTTATCAAGCCTGTAATTGTTAATTAACTGTCTGCCCATTACTACTAGAGTAAATGAAACATTTACAGGACATTTTATTAATGCTAATACTAAAATACAACTCCAATGTAATGCAAATATTATGATGGATGTCACCAATTTAATTGCACTGGAAATTTTTTATTCATGCTATTCATTGCTTATTAAAGAACCAGTGAGCAATCAGGTGCAATTAACTTCATTACAAGGACGGTAATGAATAGCTCAGCAAGCTAGTTTATACTGCTTTCTGTTTAATTGGCCTTACAAATACGGCAATTAAGGGCAATTAAACAGAACATAAAGTGAAGTTTGTATAAAGTTTGCAGCCATATTTATAATGAAAGACTCATGCTAATAACACTGAGCAGGAAATTACTTTGGCCACAGACAGGAAAACCCCACAATGGGAGGTAAACATCAGTGTGTGTGTGTGTGTGTGTGTGTGTGTGTGTGCCCTGTGTTTCACCTTGTAGGATGGTCGTGATGTGGGCATGTGTGTGTGTGTGTGTGGTCTTTGTTTACTAGAAAGGGAACTTACTATGGAGGATGAACATACGAGAAAAGATGATTTATGCAGTGAGAGAGAGAGAGACAGAGAAGCAGAGCAAGAGAGAGAGAGACAGAGAGGAAGAAACAAAGAAAGTTCAATTAACCTCAAAACTAAGCATACCTCAAAGTGTGTGTGTTTGTGTGTGTGTGTGTGTGTGTGTGTGTGTGTGTGTGTGTATGTGTGTGCATGTGTGTATGGGTGTGCTTATGTTTGTGCTGTGGTCGTCTCCATGGTGACCATGTCAAAGGCCTTTCTAAGGTGACAGACTTTGCAACAAGGGAAACTTTCCTTCTGCAAACCTCTGTCTAACACAACATAACAGAGCACCAAGCTCCTTCAGGTCTCTCTAATTACTCTAATCAACTGCAGGAGAACTACAGGCACATAAAGAACCAAAGTCAGTTAACTAAATGACAGCATTTTGTTGGTGCTTTATTATTCAGTGACTAGTGCTGGGAAACAAGACAGAAAAATGACCAGCTTAGGGAAATTATATTGTCAAAGCACTCAGTGTGGTTTGAGTCTGAACACAGATCTGAAGAGAACAGTTCCTTAACATTACAGCTGTTAATGACACATCACAGCCCAGTGAATCTACCCTGTCAGTTTTGCAGTCATGAGAGCAAGCAGTGAAAAAGAAAGGCCCTCACAGTAACAGTATCGGCGTTCTGCATCTGAAACCGCTCCGCTTGCTAACTTGGCTAACGCTAGCACTGTAGGGAGTGGTCCTGCCGCGGCTTAAACTTTTCCCACTTTCTGTTGTACACTTAAATTTACCAGAAAATGGGTATCAGCCTTTGTTTTGTTTTGTTTAGTTGTCGTGTTGACTGTTAATGTTACAGAGAACTTTAATAAAAGTTGCTCAATGTTTAACACTCATGTTCCTCCACTGTGTGTGGGTGACGTAATCAAACGATTAGTCGACTCGACTTCGACTTTGCTGACCTACTAGTCGACTTGAAAAAATCTGGGGTCGTTAATGCCCTATTACAAATCATTGTCAAATGGTCAAATGCAGTTGTCATAGAATCGTCACGCATCACCACTTGGGTCAGACAATTGCAAAAAGAAAAACAACACTAGGCTGAAGCACTGTCTTTAGCTCTGCAGAGTAAAATCTCTTACCCTAAGTCTCCTACATTTCTATTGTTTGTGTTGACTTCCCTTACTGTGAATAAACTAAACTTCTAAAAGTAAGTTAGTAGAACAAAACTGTTTTACACACAGTTTATTAAAGGATATTAATGTTAATAATGCTAATATTGCTAATTAAGGAAAGTTATTAGTCACAAATTAACATTATTCAAATGAGTTTGTGCCACTACTAGCTTGCAGTACTATAAGCATGTGAGTTGATTAAATTTTGATACTATTTCACACAAAAAGAATGAGTGAGTGAGTGAGTGAGCCCATAAGCGAGCAAGCGGATGAATAAATAAATTAATGAAGCCCCTACTGAAAATTTCTCATCTGCACATAATCTCCATAGAAAGGCATTGGCACATGAGCCTTAGTCTCCATCCAGTGCCAAGAACTGTCTAGAGGGGTAGAATAATGGAGCTCCATCCAATTCCACTGGCATGAGCTGGCGTGGCTTTTGTGATCCAAAACTGATTATCCAACATCAGTACCTGACATCTAGTGTAACAGGTGGGGACTGGGGGTTTACAAACTCCCATATAAATGATTTTGGAAACAATGTTGATTAGCAGGAGTCTGGAACCTCTTTTAGATACATAATGTGTGTGGTCAATACAATGCTTGGTCATATGACATTGCCTGTTTTTTCAGTGAAACTATATAGTGTCCTCTAACATTGTTTCCCTGTTTTTGAGGACAGTAATTAATATCTTTAGAAAAATTTACCAAATATGTGGTCCACACCGTATGTTGGAGTAATGTTAATGTGCTGATTTATTTTAAGTTCATACAGCAATAGTTTATAATAAGAAATAAGAAGTATGTGATGGCTATAACATGCACAATATAACTATAACATAAACAAGAGAAACAACTGGAATCTTTAATACAATCAACTTGCCTCTTACTGAAATTTCACAACAATTTTCCTGTAAGTTACACATTCTCTACTCACTAAGTACATCCCCCCCTCCAAAAACTCTCCCGCCTTTTGTTTCGATGCATGGATGAGCATAATCGGCCCACGCGGGGACACAACAATGCCACATTTCTGAGCTGCGCTCCACATGAGCATCAGTGGGCAGAGACAATGGGCTGATCCTACTGATGTAATTGTAAGTGACCATGACAATATGACAGTAAATAAGTGCAAGGAAGAGCAGAGAGACCAAAACACATAGTATTGACTGATTCCTATAGATCAGTCATGTGTGTGTGTGTGTTTGTGTAGATGTGTGTGTGTCTGTGTGTGTATGGTGGGAAAAAAATAGGTTACACCAAAACAATCACTGACAAAAGTTAGTGAACTAAAAGACACAATCATGCTGATGTAACATATTTAATTTTAAACACACACATATACACCTATGTGTGTGTGTGTGTGTGTGTATTTATATATATATATATAAATATATATAAATTGTAAAAAAAATTATAATATATATATGTGTGTGTGTGTGTGTGTATGTGTTAATACATATACATATTCGACTGATTTAATCTTGACTGACTGTGAGTCTGACAGCACAGTAATGGAGCAGAGAGAACATAACTCAAGTTTTATTGTACCTGTAGAGCGAGAGAAAGAAACATGTCATATGAAGGCATGTGACACACTGAGTAAAATGACTCTTTTCATTTACTCGATTCAAATGTGTACACAAAAATAAGATGTTTTAGAATAATTTAATTATTGCTATCTAAATGATAGACATGAGTATGACCACCAATACAATCATGACTGCACCTGACCTCACACTGCAAAACACACTAGCTATATCATAATCATGTCTGTTCACGAGTAATTAAATTTGATGTTAATTTGTGTTTTCTGAGTTTACAGAACAAACCATAACTTTTTCAAACACAAAAACATTATTTTAAATCAACCCGTCATTAAGAATTGAGTTGTTAGACACGGATGGGTTAATGATCAGATCTGTGAAATTAGCCTGCAGGAGGAGTATGAACCGAAAGAAAACAGTCGGCCGAAACTTAGGGATTCTGAAAAAGTGAAAGTGAGAGAGGCGGACCGGGCGGACAGCAGTGAAGATGGGAATAAAGTCTGAAATAATCGATTATGCTCAGAAAGCTGCAGATTTACAGGCAAAACTAGTGCAAATGTCAGCCTCACACTCTTCCCTGTCCCCACACTGTTCTATTAGTTCTACTCCTCGGGGGGGGAAACGCGCCGAATAACAATAGCACTGCTATAATAGCAAGTTTAGCGCGAGCAGAAGAGTAAATGGCGCTCTGAATGAGTGTGCGGCACCTGACGTGGGGACACCACTACGCACGCGCAGCCCTAGAGGCGCCAAATTTAGCGGGAGGGAGTTGGGAGCTTTGTCTGATAGGTGTGTGTGTGTGTGTGTGTGTGTGTGTGTGTGTGTGTGTGTGTGTGTGTGTGTGTATGTTTGTGTGTTTGTTTAAGTACATGATCAGGACTGAAATGCCTAGAGAAAAATACACACCAAAATATATATATATTTTTTATATATATATATTTTGAAACAGCGAAACAATTTGTGTTTGGTTTAGGGTTAGTATTAGAATTGGAACAGCTGAATTAAAAAGAGATCCATGAATACATTTATGGGTCACATTAACACAGATATAGACCTAGAGACACTTAATTATTAACAGTTTGACAGAGATATTAAATATAGGTCTTTACATACATACATACATACATACATACATATAGGCCATATATTATTATGATGATTATAATGATCATCATCGTTATTATTATTGTTATTATTATTATTATTATTATTATTATTATTATTATTATATATATAATCATTATTATTATATACGTTTATATTATTATATAATAAACTACATGTGGGCGGGGCTTATGATTAAGTTACATATAGAACACATACATCAGCGTCCTTACATTGTGTATAAACCAACCGTGTCTGTGTGTGTGTGTGTGTGTGTGTGTGTGTGTGTGTGTGTGTGTGTGTGTGAGTGTTTACAGTCTGGCATGGCATAGTGTTGCACTCCCCTAGTGAACTTAATGTCAGCCTACTTCCTTCTCGAAGCGGAGCCTGGGAGCTTATAGCTGCACACACACACGCACACACACACTCACACTCCTCTCCACCTTGCACGGAGCGGCGGGATGTCGAGGCGCCCGAGACACAGGTAACCCCGATCCGGTTCTCCTGCCTCTTTCACAGTGTCCGGCTGAAGGTCTGCGTTGTGTTTTTTATTTTTATTTCTCGTGCACTGCAGCTCCATGTGTCCTTGTCTTTCTGTGCATGGCTGTACAGGGCACGCTGCTGGCTAAAGCACGCTAGCTTGCGAACAGGTGGATTAAGAGGTGTCCGGACCCCCAGCGTACCTCCCGCAGCCCCCTCCGGTTTCGTTCTTCCCTTCATTCATTTGTCCGCCCGTTCTCTCTGCACGTGCGGGCCCGTTAAACTTTGACGTTTTTAGTCGCCCGTAGCAACACCGAGTCTGGCAAGCGCGCGCGTTCTAAACCATTTAGACCCGTTCTAGTTTATACTCATGTTTATAATATTGATTTGTAGTACTTATGCTTTTATGTACCTTTAATCTAAATTCATCCTCTTTTAAAGCGTTTTCTTAACCTGTTAACGAAGCGAAGTGTGTGTAAAGAGCTTAGCCACTTTAGATGTAAATTAAAAATGTATTTCTTGCTTTTTGATATTCTTTTCTGAGGAGAAGCTGTTATAGAACGACTTACATCTTTTAGAAATTTGAAAAATAAATGAAAGAGCCTGAGCACGCCCCGCGATGACTCGTGGGACACGGGCTTCAGATCGCGCTGCGTGGGGATGAAGGCGAGTTCGTGCGCGTGCAGTCCGCACCAGAGCACGAGCCGTGCTACCTTTTACTTGACCTCAGAGGAGAAGGTTAGATGATGTAATCCAACTCAAGAGAAGGTCGAGTATTTTATAGATATTACCATAATATTAATACATATTAATGCACGTGCATCCTATTAGTAGGACTGGTTGACTTTATAGTATGAAAAGGACAAAATGTTAACGTTTTGGTCTAGAATGATTTTCTTTTTTTAGCAATTACAGAGCTATACTACTTGATTTTTATGCATTTTTGTTTTTGTTACACATCAGTCACATGAATTTATTATGATAAAACATAAAACTCCCATATAACTTAATTTTGAGACTTTTTTTCAGATTTTGATATATCTAATCAGACAATAATGTGTCATGTGTCCAGGTTCAATATAAGTTTAATGAATGAACAAAGCCACATACTCGGCTTCAATACAGCCATGTAATGAAGGTGGCTAGTCTGAAGCAACACTCATTTCACCCTCGCCTGACTAGAAAGAACCTTTCAAAATGACTGGGCTGAGGTGATGCCCCACTCCAGAAGTGTTTCTTAAACAAAGGATGGGCTGAAGGCATTCCTGTAGAAAGCTATTGTCTTGTTTATGTATTTTTTTTATCTGTGGGTTTGATCACCAAGCTGTAATGATGGCTTACGCACATGCAAGCCCATGTACACCCACAGCGCGACACAAAGGCCAATAGAGTTCGGCTCTTTATTACATTCATTATTCTGTTTGGCTGAGGGCTGGCCAGGTGAGTTTGTAGAGCATGCGGCTTTGACAGCACCTGCGCAGGCCTGAACATGCTGCAAGTGAGGAAATGCTGCCCATCCATGTTCACACTGTGGAGAGTCTCTGTGGAAACCAAAAACACCAGAACCGGTTTCTCTCAGCCTGCTGGCACTACAGGTTCAGCCACTCCGGTTTTGTTTTGACTGTGTTATCGCTCGAATTTTCTATTATATATGACACTATGACGGGACAGGGCTGCTTTTAATATGCCAACATCTGTCATGCTCATTCTCTCTTTTAACCCACTAGTGTCAGTGTTTGGAAATTATCACTGTATTTATTCACTGTATTTATGGGATTAAATTCAGTATTTTGGGACTCATTTGTGACAAACCAATACAAATCCAAATATTAATTAAATTAATATAGAAAACACACATATTTGCTTTAAACCAAATATGTTTTCCACACACAAAATGATGTTAGATTTGACATCTAACATCCTTTTGTGTGTGTTAGATGTATCCCTCTCTCCTTTCTTTTTCTTACTGTCTGTTTCTAAACTCTCTCTCATTCTCTCTCTTCCCCTCACATTCCGCCTATGCCCCCTCCATTGATGGCTGCCCCTTATTACCCCCCCTCCGTCTCCCTTATTTCTGTTGCTCTCTGTCTCACCCCAATGCTTTCTCTTTCTTTTAGTGTTTACAGTAGCGATGAAGAGGAGGAAGATGTGGAGATCTATGATCATGACTATGACGCCCCATTGGCCAAGACAGGAAAACGACACCTCGGCAAAACACGCTGGACACGTGAAGAGGTATGCAGGAGAGCCGTTGGAGTGTGTGTGTGAGTGTCTGTGTGTGTGTGTGTTTATTTGTCTTTCGGTCTGTCTGACTGTTTTGTTTAACCCCTTAAACTCATCAGTTCCTTTGCAAGACTAATTAACTAATGATAGAGAATCATTTATGGCTCATGAATTATTAATAGCAGTTACTGAATAATTTGTAGTAGTTACTGAATCAGTTATCATAATTACTAAAATGTTTATAGAAGTCACTTAATCATTTATAGTAGTTACAGAATCGCCTACAGTAGATGCTGATTAATGATTAATTAACTAATATACAATAGTTAAATAATCCATTGTAATTGTTACTGACTAATCTTTTTTTTTATTTACAAAATCGTTGCAGAACATTTTTGTTTTGGACAAAACTGAACATAGATTGTTAGACATTTATTTATTTTGCCTGCATGCTGTTTTCCAGTGAACAATATCGAAATTCTTTTGTAGTTCTGTAAAAGTGTTTGGCTTGTTCTCCACAGGACGAGAAGCTGAAGAGACTAGTGGAACATCATGGTTCAGAAGACTGGAAAGTCATCGCCAGCTTCCTACCTGTAAGTGTGTGTGTATTCTGGGACTATTCTGGGGGTTTAGTTAGGTGTGGTGTATTTGATATGAGGATTTGCATGTGAATGGCTAGAAGGATCAGGTAAAATAAATGTAATGGTTCAGAGTCCAATTTGCATATCTGGGCATCCCTTATAGGCTGATTCAGTCTGGGACGGGTGGGGGTGGTGGACGGAGGTGGAGAATGCATTGTTTCAGAATCCACCATGCACCTGCTGCTGCACACACACACACACACACACATACACACACACACAGTGGGCAGAGCATGACAGCTTGTTTTGTTTTAGAAATAGATCAGCACTGTGTAAATCACAGTGAGTGAGAATCAGAAAGTGGCGATGTTTCATTTCTGAAACATTCAGAGGGGATTCCACACACCTGGTCGCCTCAGCTTCGCACACCATTAACAAAATCAAGCTCTAGAAAGTATCATAGACATAAAAAAGGCAAAAATTACCTTTTAAAACGAGTATAGTCAATATTTTGCCGCCCAAATTGTGCTATAAATGTAATAAATATTAAATATGTACATTTGAATATTTTAATACAGACATATTCTCATGAATTTCTATGTTGCTTGATGAATTTGAATGCTGCTGAATTTGTCAGTGCGGGCAGAAATTGAGCCTTTAAAAGGAATTCACATCATTGTATTGCACAGGACAGAGCTGCAATTGAATTTGCTAAATTAAGATGATAACAACAAATAAAGAGTATTAATGTGTGTTTGCTGCAGAACCGTACAGATGTTCAATGTCAGCACCGCTGGCAGAAAGTCCTTAACCCCGAGCTCATTAAAGGACCATGGACCAAAGAGGAGGACCAAAGGGTATGTCTACATCTGATCACACCCTAAACACACCAAAACCACAAAACTGCTGCCAAGCTAATACTATGCACCTTGTGCACCATGCAACAGCATACAACAACCATGCCAAAAAAATGATGCATCTATATTATTTCCACAAGAATTAAATATACAGTATCAACAGTATGTTTCTCCCTTTACTTGTGGCACTAATTGTGATAATGTAATATATATGATTCATTTGGGAAATATTTTATGACAAAGCAAGCTGTGGGTCTGCTGAGTGGAAGTGAATGCTGTAATGATTAACTGTATGGAGCAGGTGTCCCACTCTGTATCGCCATCTTTATGGCCCGCTGACGGCCATCGGCAGGTGGATATTACAGATATTTAGCCAAATGCCACTATCTGTGTGCAACCTTAACACACTTGCGCAATTCAAGTTCCCTTTCTCTGTGTTTGTGTTGCCCCCCTCCTACCTCCATCTCTCCTTCCTTCTCTCAATGCCCTGTCTATGCTCCTCTCTCTCTCTCACACACACACTCTCTCTCTTTCTCGCACCCTTTCTCAGGTCATTGAGCTGGTGCAGAAATATGGCCCCAAGCGATGGTCAGTGATAGCAAAGCACTTAAAAGGCCGCATAGGAAAGCAGTGCCGCGAGCGCTGGCACAACCACCTGAACCCCGAAGTGAAAAAGACGTCTTGGACGGAGGAAGAAGATCGCATCATCTATCAGGCCCATGAAAAACTAGGCAACCGCTGGGCCGAAATCGCCAAACTTCTCCCTGGCAGGTTAGCAGTAAAAAGACTTCTGGGGAAAAGAACTACCACAGGAAGTCACACTGAATCTGAAATTTACTGGAAGTTGATTAGCATTTTCTAGTTTTTTCTTTTGCACATCAAATGAAAAAGATCACTCACAAGTCAGGGCTGATGTTAGTTTTTGTTCAAGTAATATATTTAAACTTAGTTAAATCATTATATTATTTGTTCCAAAGTATGTGTTTATACTGATGCCTGAAACGTTGTCTTTTTGCCAGAACTGATAATGCCATAAAGAACCACTGGAACTCTACTATGCGGCGAAAAGTGGAGCAGGAGGGTTATCTGCAGCACACTGCTAAAGTGAGCCCCACTCCAATCAGCAGCAGCTATACGAAACCCTCCCACCTGCTCAGCTACAGCCACAGTCCTACCAGCAGCTCCATGGCAACCAGCCCCATCGCTAACCATTACCCATACTACATACCTGACCCACAAAGGGTGAGCAACACGCTTTTACAGTTCTTCTTCATCTTGATTTAACAGCGTGAACATTTAAGGGAGACATAAAAAACATCAACAACAATTGCCACAGCTCTTCAAATGCATGTCTTCTGTTAAAATGATCATACTTCTCATTTTCTGCTCTGTCCTTGATGCCTCAGGTACCGTTTCCATTGGCTCTACAGCTGAACATTTTTAACATCCCTCAGCATGGTACTGCAGCTATACAGGTAACCCCTCCATTCCATTTTAAACTGTACTGAAATCAGTGGTGAACCTTAGCAGGATGTTGGTGCCAGTGCAGATGACTGTTCACATTCAGTGACATATCTAGTTCTTCCAGAAATACTAGACTGATGATTGGTATTTGTCTTGCCCATTGTAAATCAAGACGTGATGGGTGGATTCCTGTCACTTCTTGTTTAAAAACAAACACAGAAGGTCCTCAGTCCCGCTTCTGAAGTACTAAGCTTTGCTTGTGTTTATGTGTTTTTATTTAGAAACACTATAATGAAGAGGACCCAGAGAAAGAGAAGAGGGTGAAGGAGATTGAGATGCTTCTGATGTCGACAGAGAATGAGCTTAAAGGACAACAAGCACTACCCGTGAGTGTGTCAGTGTGTATGTGTGTGTGTGTGTGTTTGTGATTAATTGGAGGAAGCATCTGGGGGTCTATTTCACATTCTAACTGCTTGACTAAGTGATGCAATGTGCCCTTATCACACCACAAACTCTGTTTAACTACTTGTGCAACACAGATCCCCCTCCACCTCCTCCATGCACATCATTCAACTAGTCAAGTTCCCTTTCTGTTGCCTCTCTTCCTCCATCTCACTCTCTCTCGCTTTCTCACAGATCTCCATGGCCAGTTACGGGTGGGGTCGAGGCTCTGTGACTGACACCTCCATGGGCATGGCCGTGTCGGTGCCCGCCCCGCCCCTGGAGCAAGGCTGTCTTCCCGAGGAGAGTGCCCATGGCAACACGAAGAGCCCAAACAGCAGCAGCTTAAGCAGCAGTGACAGTAGCAGCAGCAGTGGCAGTGCAGGTAGCCACGGAGTTCTGGCAGCCTTACCGGAGTTTATGGATGCCATCGACTCGGTAAGAAAGATTCACACTTCGTATCCTGGGGTGTCCTGTCTCATCCAAGAGCTGGTGTGGTTTGCCAGTTTTGTTTCCAGTCAAGCAGGAGCACACCAGTTCAGTCATCCTACCCATGTTTCAGCTCATAAAAGCCATCCTTTATAGCAACAGTTGCTAGGTTGGACAAGCTTTACAGAATGTTATCAAAAACCCTGTTCAACCTAATGAGAAATAGTAGAGCAATAAAGGAGGTATAGTAAAGGTGAAATGGCAAAAATAAAATTTTCTCAATACACAATATCCATCACAATATTTCCCTTTTTCATATGCTGAAACAGATAAAAGTCATAGTAGTGCAACATTAAAAACTATGAATAAGATTTTTATTTAATGCTTTACACTATATTTATTTAATGCATTGCCCTAAATCTAGGCATAATTATACTTTCTTTGTTATGAAATGTGCAATTTGTCATTGTCTTTATTTCATATGGCAATATAATAAACTCAGAAAAGCATATTGTGATATAATTTATTGTGATATTGTGATGATAGAATTATTAGGTTGAATCATTTTTTTAATCAAATAGCTTCTCCAAACTGTTTGAAAACTGAGGCTTGATTAAACAAGTAAAAGTAAAATCAGGTGCACTCCTGTTTGGTTGGAATCAAAATCTGCAGCCATGCAGACCCTTTGTGAATAGGACAGAACACCCCATCCTATTCATGTAACCTAGCTTAGCATGATGTTAGCATGTTGCTAGCTCTCAGTAACAGCAACAGATGTATCAATGGATCGGCATAGCCATGAGGTTAATTGTCGCCATAACTGTACAACCTGGTCTTCTCAGAGCATGCCAGCCGATAGAAGCTTGTCTAAAATTCGTAAGGCAACAGGCAGTGAGGGCTGCATGTCTGCTGCCCACGGCGAGGACAGCGGCTTCTTGCCATTCATTTGCTCCACGCCCAAACGTTCTATCATGAGCAGCCTGCCTTTTTCTCCTTCTCAGGTACCTCGAGATCCCTCAGTCAACCTCCCTATAAATCAGTAGTTCTAAGATGATCCTACTAGTTATTCGCCGATCCATCAGTAACTTTGTGTGAACATCAATCAGTCACTAATCAGTGTCATTTAGAGTAGTCATCTCAACCAGTGATTTTTCCTTAAATCATTTCACTCCTTTGCTGCAAAAAATAACCTTTTCCAAACCATAAAAGCATTTTGTGACCTATTACATAGCACGAATGAGAACTGCTCATCAGCCTGTGTACTTAAGTGTATCAGTATTGATACTTATTGTCAGATCCTACATGGTTATGGCATCTCTATGACTCCTTTATCCAGCACTTATGAAGGTTACATTTCTGGCTGTCCTCTCTCACCAGCACTGGTTTTCCTTCTCCAAATGTTATTTCAACACACATATGAAACTGAATGCAAAAGCATGTTAATGCTTCATGCTCTAGAGGATTTCTTAGCTGCCTAAAAGTAAAATGATTTACTTGAACAATATCTTTGTTTAGCCACTGAGAAACAGGTCCGTTCAAGTAGTTATCTCCAGCAGTTATGCATAACAAATATTTACACAACGTAGATGCACTTCCCTTTGGCATTTGACGGTTCCTCTGCATTCAGCATCTTACATAAGACTTTAGATACAGTTTTATTGTGAGCAGGTTTGAGATATCATTAGAGTTTCATTTGCCGATAAGGAAAAACTTTCTTTTTCACATCTTCTTTTCAACCACTTGTAACTTGCATGCTATCTTTCTACAATACAACATAGCTGAACTGATTCTTTGTTTCCTTTAGCACATTGTCAAATCTTTCATCTCTGTTTTTTATTCTTGCATAATTTTAAAGTGCTTGTCCCTCTTTACACTCTGTAAAGACACAATTTCATGATGAATGGACTAATGGACTAGTCAAATTGGTCAAAATTAATTTGTTTTTTAGTTAATAATGTTTTTTTGTTTTTCTCTGTTTTGGAGACATTAGTTTTTGTTCAGTGACAACATGCGTCATGTGTCTGACTGTTTTTCTCTCTCTCTTTCCTATCTGTAGTTCTTAAATGCTTCAGTGAGTCCAGATTCAGATAGCCAGAGTCTACCTGTTTCACCCTCATCGGTGTGCTCCCAGAAGCCACTGCAGCATGACCTCGCACTCCGTTCCCAGAAAGAGAATGACATGTAAGAGCTGCTTTCTGCTCCACTCAGACTCCCTTTACAACTTTTCTGTAGAAAAGCAACCATCAAATGGACTTGTTACACCTAGCTTTAAAGGGAACTCATATTTTATGCCCCTATTACATCTTAAGAATGCAACTGAGAGAACACACATTGCTGAAAATGTGCTACACTGAACGAATGTGATTCAGACATGTATAATTTCCACATGAATAAGTTGTACAGTCAAAAGCCAAGGTTTGAACACCCTGATCAACTTCTAGGTTTTGTTCATTTTCTTAGTAAAAAATGTCTTCTAATGGATATTTAATCGTAGCATTTTTTGCAAATTTACTGCACATTTGCTACTTAATTGATGAATTTAACATGCAAACGTGCCATAGGTTTTGCACAGGCCACATTTTATGCATTACGACGTACTGTTCTCTATAGAAGGCGTGTACTTATTTCCGCTTAGAAAATATGCAATTTTAGCAGAGGTGTGCAAACCTTTGTATACAGATCCATTGCAACAACACACACATTGGTCATTAGTGAATGAATTTGTTTTATGTGATATTTTATTTACACAATCTTTTTGTAGGATTTTAGATCTTATGCCAGATAATTCAAAATTCTGTTAGAACGCAGACAGTTTTAGACTTATAATAAGGCACTGAAAAGGATGGTACTTTGAATTTCTGTAATTTATTTGTGCACATGATGCATAAACACAGTTCTGGCCACAAACAAGTCGAACTAAAAGAAAGCAATGATACTGATGTAACATATTTAATTTGAATACCAACACATTTATATCCCAGATTGTCTTTTTTCAACATAGACTTTAAGAGTTTTAAATGAATCTGGAATCTTCTCTGCTTCAGGTTCAGGACACCAACTCTGAGGCGTTCCATCATGGAGTGTTCTCCTCGCACTCCTACTCCATTCAAAACAGCGCTGACCATGCAGGACACCAAATATGGACCACTGAAAAGGGTGAGGGTTACTTATGTATGTAGTCATGTGTGTGTGTGTGTGTGTGTGTGTGTGTGTGTGTGTGTGTGTGTGTGTGTGTGTGTGTGTGTGTGTGCGCACAGATAGGCATCTATGGGCAGACATTTAGAGCGCTGCTCTCAGTCATGCCAGTGATCTAGAGCTGAGCTCACAAAGCTGTTATC